>SDEE01000001.1:5316-354805 GCA_004126415.1 Candolleomyces aberdarensis | reverse complement strand
AGTTGTGCAATCTGTAGGTCGAATTCTTGGATAACCATTGCGCCGGGCGTGATGATGAGGGTGTTGATCAGAGTGGCTGGTGGTACAAGTCCTGAGTCTCGTTGCAACTTCTCCCAAGATCAGTGTCTTGGATAGGCTCCTTCTGAATAGAATAATCGAACCTCCACTGCTATTCTGGTTCTCGACGGATCGAGTGATATACCAAGACACCAAGGCTTTGCTCGATTGGTCTTGAGATGTTGAAGAACGCGGTAGCGAGGGTTCGGGGTGCAGAGAGAGTGGGAGGGACGCAAGGAGTCGGTGGTTACGTGCTCTGTAGTGGCTCAGAAAGAGACCTCCGAGATCACGGACTCCAAGGGATGTCTTGGAATAGTAATCTGATCCAAAAAAAGAGGTACTAATTATCTAGCCTTCCTCAGGTTGTAGCTCCGAAAAGATCCTCATATTGGAATGCGACATGGCATAAACGGTGTTCCAGCCTGTCGTTGGGACCCAATAGTCCTAGCTGAAAGAACAATCGTTCGGCTTGAGGTTGAGTCAAAAATGCCTCGGAGCGTCAAAATTGTATACATGACTATCGTTATTCTTTGTTCAAAACCTGTCCCACAAAACTTTTGTAAGTAGCTAGAGCTGACATCCGAGAAAGAGTCTCCGAATCAATTTCGGTTCTACAGGAATTGAACTCCAAGCTGTCCAGCTTCGGGGAAGTAACAACGTGAGAGAAGTCTCCACAAGACAGCGCCCGCTTCTCCAGAGCGTCTACCACTCGTCGAGCAGTCCGTATCCTGTCTGACGCTTCTTGATGGTTTGTCATGGCGCCAACTACGAATAATCGAAGGGCCGGGAAAGGGATTTGTACACTCTGCGTGCCGGCAGGTGCGAGTGGTGGGGACCATTGTTCTAGCAGAAACTCCACGAATCCATTCACATTGGCAGCGGGGATGTGGAGAGTTTCTAGAACCAATGACAGAGCAAGCTCCGGCCAATACGACCGGGGTAGCTCAATATTGAGAATGAGGATGCGTAGGTTCGCAAGGGACCAGAGCTGTTCAAAGGCGACAGGATTGGGGAACGGGAACTGTTCCCAATCTAGGAATCGTTCGTCCGAGGATCGGACCTCGATTTCGGCCCATGGAGAGTAACCCAGCCCGGTCTTCGAGTGATATCTGAGACCCAACAATGTGGATAATGATATGTTCTGATAGCGAGTATCCCATGTCTGGATAGCATAGCCGTACGTCCATTCACCTCGAAAAGACGGTGTTGTAGAGAGCCGAATGCATTCCGGTGAAATGGGGTCTCGATGTTGATTACCAATGGCGTGTCTCCAGGCCAAGAGGAACTGATTGATGCCTTCCGTCGTTTCGATCTCGTCGGGTAGGAAGACATCGAGCACAAGGTGCGAAATATTGTTTGGAGAGATCCGCACTCGCCCTAACAGAGTGCATAGTCTGTGAAGCGCGCTTGATATCTCGAGCGATTCGAGTGAATTAAGCTGAACGCTGGATTCGGCATCGTAGGGGGAGGGGTTTTCAACCCCTTTGTGATTAAATTCGAGGTGGAGGGTTTTGAGGTGAAGAGCGCGACGGAGGAAATCGTAGAACTCCGATGTTGGTGGAGGCGCAGGGCGCATGAGGAGATGGGTTAGGCGCGTTGGTTGAAGGAGGTGAGATGTCCAAGGAACGCGGAACTGAATTAGTTCCAAGTAGCGAAGGCTGGGCACTCCGCCGGCAAGTGGGGGCTCACAACGGTCTGAAAATCGAACGCCGGCTGCGATTTTGAGGTACTCCAGATTGTCTGCGCTCCCAATCACATCGCGGAATAACATGTCAACCAGCATCCTGCCGTCGTGCCTGGCCATGGATTGGAGATTGATGACGACGGATTTCAGCCGGGAGGCATTGGACAATATCGTCTTTGCTTGACGAATGACTGGTGGCTGGAGAGCCGCATCACGGCCCTGCACATACACATACAGGAGCGCGTTACCCGCGTTCTTTGAAACGAAGTCGACCATGTTCGCTGTTGTTTTGGGGCCTAAGTAGACAGTGGACCATAGCTCTGAACTCTGGAGTATGAGCGCTCTCCAGGAGTGGCAGACACGGCAGAGCAGGGCTGGGGTCCGGACTGACGGATCGTCTGTTCTTTGGCGTTCGCCCAAGATGTCATGTAGACCGAGCGCATAGGAGAAGATCTCTACAAGGATTTCCGGCGGGAGGAGTTGGTGGATGGGTAAGAGGGCATTCCGACGCCGTTTGAGGTCGACAAGAGTTTTCTCAAGTTGTGCAATCTGTAGATCGAATTCTCGGATAACCATTCTGCTGGGGGGATGATGACGGTGTTGGAGGGTGTTGATTGATGCTATGTCAGCCGGTGGCCTGAGCAGCAGAGCCACAAACCCGGAGGGGGCAGTGTCCGAAGCACACCCCGGGTGCATAGGAATGAAGGCCTTCTTGCCATTCACCATCATCTCCAACGATTCTCAATTTTCTCCGATCTACGATGTCCAGCAAGCTCTTCGAGAATGCTAGGCAGTTCTCCACTGGGGACGTTAATATCGACAATAGTAGGATAATCAACTATCATATTAGTGATATGACAGTCAATTGGAAAGGTGAGGGTGTTGCGACATTGTCTGGCATCATTTAACAGCAAATACCGTACAGAATTGCTGGAACTCTTGCTACGACACACCACAACGGAGGCGACCCATGAATCGGTGACATATTCGTACACCCCAAGCTGTCATCCGGGTACTCGCAGAATTACACAGGTTTTCCGCATGACGCAATGCGTCATACGTGATAGTGGGGGGCTTGCTTAATCCGATKTTTTATTGTTAATTGTCAATYTGAGTGTTGGCGTGTCAAGTTCAAATTCTAGTCCTACAAAATAATTAAATTTAATCCTGGAATACATATTCACTAAGATCTACATCATAAGTGTTGAGATTCATAAGACCCAAGTTGGCTCTATATTCATTGTCCACCCTTAGCATATGCATAATCTCAGTTTCTTCCTTCCGCTGTAAGCGACTCCATGGAAAAGAGGATTGAAAAGCAAGACCATTCAAGGTCTTCACACGTGAAATTGCAACAAAAGCTAGTCCTGATGAAAAGTCTTTTTTACCAAGCTCAATTGTGGCTTCTTCAAGTGTTAGGCCCTGGCTTTTGTGAACGGTAATTGCCCATGCAAGTGCTAAAGGAAGTTGGGTGCATGTTAAAGTCTTTTCTGACTTGTCTTCCTATTCTGCTCTCACAGGATAAATTGGTACCCAACTGTAGGCTCAACAATACCCTCCTACCCTGGAGTTGGGCCCTCTGAAGGTGTTTCTCAGATCTTAGAAGAGCATGAAAACATTAAGTGTTCAGACCTGAGTAGTCCCTGAACTCCACAAATACCACAGCAGGCAGGTCATTCTGAGGATCCTTATTTGGATACCACATAATCTGCCTTACCATACCCTGACTGCCATTCACCAGACCTATAACACCAAAATTACATGAATCTAGATACCCACTAGAAACTTAAGCTGCACATACCTTTTGAAGTCCATATATTGCGGGTGAGCATTACTTTTGCACCTTCAGCAAGACAAATTTGCTTTTCCAGGCCTTCAGCATCTTCTTCTGACACCTTTCTTGCAGCATCACAGTTGTGTGCAGCCTTACAGAGTACAACTGCTGAAGGCAGAAGAGCAAGTTGTTGCTTATGACGCTCTTCAACTGCTGCTCTTATAGGTAGCAAATGCAAGACATTGTCAAAGTGATGCCGTTCATTGACAGTCAAATAGTCTCAAGCTCTAGACAGCAAGAGATTATAGTCCTCTTCACAAGTGTCGTAGGTGCATAATCGCAACAGAGCATCCCAGAACTTGACCTGGGTAGGATCATTTCCAGCCTGTCAGAATACTTGGCTAAGAGCAACAGATTGATTGAACACTTGATGTGCATACTGGCCAGGAGCAGTCAAAGCAACTCTTTTGTGACTTGGCCTTGTAGAATAGAGTGGTGCATCTCCAAAAGGTGGAAGTTGAGCAAATTCACCAAATACAATCATGGGCATTTCACTGAACACTTCCTCAGAAGCATGTGGAAATATTTGTCTAAGTCAGTGGTCTATTCTTCCAAATCGAGCTTGACCAACCATTGACTTCTCATCCAAGATTGCAAGAACAACCTCTAGCCATTGTGACTGCATATGCTGCAATGCTGCTTCTCCAAGTTCTGGGAAATCCTTAGGCTCTTTGACTGGGATAGACACACCACAGTTGATTGACCATCCTTGAATTCCAAAAGCTGAGATTCCAGTAGGTGCTAGTCTTACAACAGGATCTCTTCCACTTTCCACAGTAAGGCAAGTTTAGATAAGATATAATAGAGTCTTAGAGCACTTATTGCACTATATGCAAGGGTTGAAAGGGAGGCATGGGGAGAGCAAGTTAAAGAGCTTTATTTTGCAACACAATACATGATTGACCGAGTTATGGACACTGCCAAAGTTTGAATTCCGCCCGTTGATGAGTTGGCCGCGCCAGCAGAGTGGCTGTGTACCTACCGTTCCAGCAGAGTGGCTATACACCCGCGCAGCGAGGTGGCTATACACCCGACCATGCATCGCCACCTAGCAAAATCTGGGCCCCATCCAGACAAATGGGGGCTTGCTTAATCCAAGTTTTGCATTACCTGAGTGTTGGCATGTCAAGTTCCAATTCTAGTACAAAATAATCAAATTGAGTCCTGGAATACATATTCACTAAGAGCTACATCATAAGTGTTGAGATTCATAAGACCCAAGTTGGCTGTACATTCATTGACCACCCTTAGCATTTGCATAACCTCAATTTCTTCCTTCCACCGTAAGCGACTCCATGGAAAAGAGGACCGAAAAGCAAGACCATTCAAAGTCTTTATATGCAAAATTGCAACAACTTGAAAAGCTAATCCTGATAAAAAGTCTTTTTCACCAAGCTCAATTGTGGCTTCTTCGAGTGAAGCCCTGGCTTTTGTGAATGGTAATTGCCCATGCAAGTGCTAAAGGAAGTTGGGTGCATTGTGCCAGTTAAGTCTGTTACTCCATGCGCAAGTCCAAACTCTGTGTACAGGTCAACCTCCAGGTTGGAACTCCTACATATACCTTGTAGCTAGCTCTTTACAGGTTTCCTGTCAAATCAACACACTTACATTCTTGCCCCCCCACTGTCGTCCCTTGTTCTTAAGCCAGTTTTCCTTCCCTAAAAAACCTTGACCATGTCATGACATGCATGTTAAAATCTTTCTTGACTTGTCTTCCCATTCTGCTCTCACAGGACGAATTGGTACCCAAGTAGGCTCAACAATACCCTCCCACCCTGGATTTGGGCCCCCTAAAAGGTGTTTGCCAGGTCTTAAAAGAGCATGAAAACATTAAGTGTGTGGACCTGAGCAGTCCCTGAACTCCACAAATACCACAGGAGCCAGGTCATTCTAAGATCCTTATTTATCATTAGCCATGCTCAAAATTGAAATGCCAAAGCTGCATTTCGCAGCTGCAGCTCAGGCCCGGGAAGGCGCGAGGTGATTTGAAGCTCCGATGTGTGACCACAATGTGACCAGATGTGACATGTTAAGGCTCCTTCGTTATCTCTTGTCTATTCTTCATCTATACCCCCTTCTATACCCCCAGACCATCCAATCCTCGTATATCGTCATCCTAACATGGCCACTGTGACTACAAAGAAGTCTTCTGCACTCCGAAAGCACCCCGATATCAAGTGGGGGCATAATAATCACGCCCTTATCTGGGCCTTGTTGACGGAAATTGAGAAGCCCGAAAACCGCCCGCTATTTTTTGGTAGAGTCAATGTGAATGATGTGAGTCTTCTACTGCTCCTTGAGGTTCTCTAACCACCACTTCTATTACCAGAATACCACTGGAGACAGCAAGGCAAAGGTTTGCAAGCGTCTTGCCAAGGCCATTTTCCTGGAGGAGTGCAAAATCGACGCTGTGGGAATGGGGAAAAGGGTCAAGGCAAAAATAGAAGTGTGAGTACACTTGTTTACTTTGGATTTATTTGTGCTAAGTGTGGGCCTTTAACAGACTGTTTAAGGAGTACAAGAAGCACTCTGCAAGGCTTTGTTTGACTGGCAAGGGTGTCATGGGCCATGGCGATGGGGAGAACGACCCTGACCCCTCTCGTGTTCCTGATGACAGCACCACTGGTACCCGACTTGATTTCTATATCCATGCTAATGGTCCTGACGAGAACACACCTGAGAGAGCAAAGAATATCTGGGGTACATTGTTTGTTTCAATAGTGGTCTGTTCGGAATTAAAGCTTTATTAGACAAGATCACTGCCACATTTCCATTCTTCCCCTGTCTCCACCAGTCTCTTGGTACCCGTCCTAATGTTGTGCCTATCGTTGTTGCAACCCCTTTGGGACCCAACAGGGGTCAGACTGTTTGGCTGCAGCCACCCACTGGCAACAACACGGTCGACGAAAGCAACATTGATCCAGTCCTTTTGCAAGAGGATCGTGATCATTCTGCCGCTGACCATGCTCAGGTCACTGACATCACTCCTGTTGTGCCTCATGCCCCCACTCGTGGTCCAAAGGGATCCTCTGCCTTGCGCACTGCATACGAGAAGGCTTCTCGTACCCAACTAGTACCTCAGAAGCGCTCGATTGCAGAGACCATGCTCAAAATGGCTCAGTACATCAAGCCTTACTCTGATATCTTGTCGTTTCTGATTTTTTTTCATTCAGAGGCAACATGCGGATTATGCAAAACAAGGCTGAGAAAGAGCTTGGCCTTGCCAAGCACAACATGCTGCTTGAGGAGCTCAAGCTTGGTGTCACCGTGGTTTTTGATGTGTTTGTTCAGGGAGCACATTTTGAACAAACCAAATGCAAGGGTTGACGTTGTCAATCCAAATGTTCAGGCTAGGCAAATTCAAATTTGCATTGCATGTGTTCTGCCCCCTCCTGCCAGTACTAAACTTTGCTCAATATGTGTCCAATGTAGGCACATTCAACACAAACTGTAAAAAAATCCATTCCTTGCACCTGATTTGCTTAATATATGCTTATTGAACAAACACATAAAAAACTGCAGTGTGTCTGGACTCCTGATGAGTACAAGAGGAAGGTCTGTCGCCTTGATCAGCGCACTGAGCAACGCTCCAACCCACTGCCCTTGTCTCCCATCAAGAAGGTCAACAACTGGGCATCCTCGCCTGACTGGGACAGCAACCTCTCTTCCTCTGACCCACCTTTTGAGGTTTAATTCCCCAGCATTTTTGTTGGCTTTATCAGTCTCTATTCCCAGCTTATACTCATTTATTTGTATGCCACATTCATTCTATAATTCTTCGTTAACTTTATCACACTCTATTCCCAGCTTATACTCATTTATTTGTGCACCACATTCGTTGTTTATTTGTACCCCACACTCATTTAACATTCAGCCTATTCTCTACACTAATCCCCTTTGTCTATCCTTCTCTTCCCTATACTCCATTAATTCATCAATCAACCTCTGTTGTTTAGTGTTACCTCCATCCACAATATGATCTGCGTCGTCCACTATACCAGTGTCCACAATCTCCTCCAGCGCTGTATGAATATCCTGGAAGTATGTTCCAGAATGACCTCCTTTGATGTTGATGACCATGTTGTGAAGGATAATTGCGCATTTGATCCACCGGAGGGTGTTAAAATGGTCTTCTTTACTAGATATGGTAGTGCGAAGTCTGTGGAGACAATGAAATCGACCCTTCAGGGCACCCATACAGTGCTCGGAACGCACTCTAAGATGGGCCACATATTTGTCAAAGATTGCATTCCAGGGGATACGCGAAGCAGGCTCCTTGTGAACAGGAATAGAACGGGAAGTGCAGGGATAAGCTGAATCTGTCCAAGAAAACTCTTCTCTTTCAAAGAACCAATCAGGGTGCATCTGGGCCATGGTGTACTCGAAAGCAGCAGCATCATGCACTGCTCCAGTCATTCCGTACGAGTAATCCACAATACGTAGATTTGAAGGAGTATTTCCAATCTATAGAGTTACATGAACTCTACATTTTATTTAAGAAGAACAAGGGACTTACCTGAACATTTAGACCATAATTCCCTTTGCGAGTGTAGTAGGTATCATCATCAAGAGCTGGCTTCCGATGGAGCACCACAATAGTGCCATCATACATCACCCACTTGCCACAACCCTCTAAAGCCAAGCTGCTGATCGATCCATTCCTTTTCCTTTTCCTTCTCCTTTGGAGTTAGTCGCCGGACAAAAAGATCATGCAGTGATTTGATTGCCATCAAGCAACGCTCTGTATAGTTCTCGACAAAACCAACCGAGACACCTGCAGTCCAGGCAACATCTTCGAGGAAAGCAGAGTTTCTGTTACGTCCCATTCAATAAAGGGTAACTGCAAGCTGTTTTTCCACAGGTGCCTGAGCATGATTGGACTCGCTTTGGAAGACAGGATGGTCAGAGATGAGATGGAGGAGCGTGCCAAAAGTCAAAGGGGGAACTTGAAGCATGTTGAGAAAGCGAGGGTGATCCATCGGGTCCTTCAAGTACTCCCAGGCAAGGTGAATATTTCCTGCCTTGGGCACTTTGTGTTGTTGTCCATTGAGATATCGTGCTTCATATGCTGAAAGAATGGTAGCCGTGTCAATGTTAAACTGAATACAAGCTTCTTCAAGGCTCTGATGAGATTTAAAGCTGTTAAGAGCAATCATCGACATCAGGTAGGCCTCTACCACCTCAATTCAGGTATCTGGAGGGGGCATGAGCACAAGATAGATGATAATTCAGGATTAATTTGATTGTACATCGACAAGTGTGATGGGCCCACATTGGAGTTTCAAAATGACTGACATTAGCAGCTGCGAAATGCAGGCATTTCAATTTTGAGCGTGGCTATTTGGATACAACATAATCCATCTTATCATGCCCTGAATGCCATTCATCGGATCCACAACACCAAAAGTACATGAATGTAGAGACACGATTTACCAAGCTATGGACACTGCCAAAATTTTAAATTCCGCCCATTGATGAGTTGCACCAGCAGAGTGGCTGTGTGGCAGAGTGGCTATACACCCGCTCACTGCAGCTCAGCAAGGTGGCTATACACCCGGCCATGCATTGCCACCACACAAAATCCGGGCCCCATCCAGACAAATGGGGGGCAAGCCCCCCAATCACACCCCTAGAGTTGAAATTTCCTGGAGTTCTGCAATTTCATTTTCCTTGATTTTATATAAATTCCCTAAAATCACAGAAATAATAAAGTGGGTATAAACCTGTGCTAACTACCCTGAACCACCATCTCGTAGGGACCTACTTATTTTGAGATGCAGAAGAGGTCGTTTAGGGCCCAAAATTGTTTGCAAGCATGTACAGCAGCAGAACCATGGAACCTTGGACAGTAAAAAATTGATATATTGATTCATACCACTGACCTTAGCCACCGTGAAAATTTTCAGACCAATACTGACAGTATTGGCTTCTACAAATTTTGAGGATGGGGAGCGTGACAAACCCTTGCCTCAAGTATTCAGACTCCAACCTACATTAATGGGAGATTTGGAGAGTGAGAGAATTGAGTGGAAAGCTAATCGATAGGCAAGTTAGGCAGTAGTGTCACGATCACATGCGTGCACATTTCATGACCGGATTGGGAACTCCCGCCGGTCAAGCGCTCGCACGTCTGATAATATATTTGGTTCCACTCCTCTGCTCACATATCACATATACATGTCTAAGTTGTTGCACGCTCACTCTTTCTTTCTCAAAAAAACTTGGAATCAACTCTTCAAGGCATCAAGAATCGAGATGTACAGCTCCAGCAGATCGAAAACTCACTCTGACCCGGCCAGGATCGTAGAGGTTGGCAGAATGTCCAGGGTCACACTGCAGTTTTTGATGTGTTTGTTCAATGAGCACATATTAAGCAAATCAGGTGCAAGGAATGGATTTATTTACAGTTTGTGGTGAATGTGTCTACCTTGGACATATATTGAGTAAAGTTTAGTAGTGGCAGAAGGAGGCAGGACACATGCAATTCAAATTCAAATTTGTCCAGCCTGAACATTTGGATTGCAGATTGGAGACAATGTCAACCCTTGCATCTTGTTTGTTCAAAATGTGCTCTTTGAACAAACATGTCAAAAACCACAGTGTCAAAAAAATGGTGGAAAACACAGCAATCACAGGAAAGAACATATTGAGGGTTCTGAGGAGGGGTATGGCAAAGGAGAGATCGAAGGAGAAAGCAGCAGGAGGATCCTCCGAAGAGGGAGGGACAGAGACGTTGACCCAAGAAGCGGACACAATTTCAGATGATGAGTCCATTATCACAATTCCAGAAGAAGCTGATGGGCCTCCTCCCCCTCCCCCTCTGAATGCTGGGCAGTCAGACTATATGTACAACCAGTTACCACCGCCACCACCTCCGCCCCCAGTTGGTCACGGCGGAGCCGGTCATAATACCTACCAAGGAGGACGACCACCGCTACCGCCGCCGCCACAGCCTGTGGGTGAGCAACCGCATTGGCAATCCTACAACACTCAGTAAATACTTCCTGCAATGCATCGATTATGAATAGAGTAGATTATCGCCAACTAATTCATAGTTGTTCAAACGGACATTCGTATATCTATATCTTTAGTAGCTCTGAAATCAAAGTGTACTCTGACATCTACCAATTAGGTGAATGCATGACAAGAATATAGAGATTGTTTATAGGCTTCGTTCAGCCCTCCACTTCGCAATTTCGGTCTCTGTACCTATCAAGCCCTGTCGGGCAAGGTCGATCCGTGCAGCCCGTCGGATTGCGTTTTCTTCTTTACGGCGTATGTTCTCATGTTCGATAAGGGCAGTTTCGGCCCCGAAAACAAGTCCGACGAGGGTGACTATGGCCGATGAGATTGCTCTACTGTCCTCGAGAAAGAAGCAGGTCGGTCACTTACATCCTGATATGAGGAAAGCTTTGAAAGGTAGGGTCTGTCGGCTTTCAAGAACCAGAACGAACGCAAATCAGCCTTCTTCTGTTTATTGCCCTGATCAGGTACTTGAATTGTCGCGATGATGCTTACCGAAAGGTTGGCCACGTATGGTGAGCTATAATGGCAAGACCGACCCCTACACCAGTGGACCGTAGAGCTCCCTGTGGTAAAGGCAGCGAGTTGGAGACGTTAACGTGGTTTGGAGGGATTTTCATGAAGCAACGGAGATAGAAGAGAAGAATAGATACGAACGAGTATACCTGCTTTGGCCTGGATTTGGAACGCCTCCTCGACATCCTGTTGCCTTTGGCTTCGACTCGAAGTTGAGGACATGGTCCTCCGCTGAGTGCAACGGTACCCTACCCGACGCAGCCACCACGATTCCGGTCGGGTCAAGGCGTGAGAACGTTTACCGGAATTTGGACAACTATTGAGTCGCTCGTCATAAGACGCTTCCTCGTCGATGTATTCAATGCAGCAAGAGTTTCATGGCGAGAACATCGTGCACCTCTTACTCTTCACGCTTTCACCTTTCTCAATTTTCCGGACCTTGTCGTTGCCCATGGGCCTTGAAAAACGTCGAATGTTGCACTCGATGGCACCTACCATTCTGGGAGACTTCGAATAGACCTCTTTGATTCCGATATCGACGCCGAAGAAGCAGATATACCAGGCAATCCAGAACGCATACAGTGGAGTCTACTCTAAGCCACCAACGGCGGGGCATGCGTGCCATGCGCGAAGCCGCTATAGAAACGAGGGTGCTCGGAGTGTATGTCCAATCGACGGACATATCGATTCTGATGCCTGGCCCCATGGCATTATTAGTTCAAGGCTATGGACAAGGTATTGACAACACTAAAAGATCGAGATCTGGGCCTATAGAGTCGTGCTTGCATTCCCGGGCGGGGCGTTTGGATAACTCGCGACGTTTGCCTCGAGAAACGCGTCAGTGATTGAATGGGAACAGCGCGTCGATGGCGTTCAATGAAATCGTAGATCTGATGGCTAGTTCCTGAGTGGCTGAGCAACCTGTCCGTGCTGCCGCGAACGATGGAAAATGTTATGCACCCCAAAACCTTTGGTTGAGATCCAAGAGAGTGGCACAAACAGCCCGGCAGTCAGGTGCATTCACCCCAAAACGCACTGCAAGCGCATTACCCCATAAATTGGCACATTGACGCCATGGTACCACTTGTGTGCCAGTAGCCGGGGAAGTGGTGCGGAGGCTCGAAATCTCATCACCTTCGAGTGATGAGGGGAAGGAAATCTCTGCTCACCGATAAAGGAGCGATGACGTGAGGGCCAGTAGATGTCGCCCTGCAAACTCTGCTTCGTTTCACTGGAAATCCGAAGCAGGGCACCATAGAAAGACGAAATGAGGCTCCAGCTCTCAAGGCTTCCAATGCGGCTTCGTAAAAATTCACTGTTCCATAACCCGGGAATTCTGCGAGTAATGGCCCCGGAAAATTTGCGAACATCCAGGACCCTCTGGCTCATCACCTTACCTCAAATTCCACTCTCTGGCTCTTCACATTAATCGATGGCGGATCGGTCGTAGGCATTCACACGAGATAAGCTGGATTAAGCATATCTCTGTCTTCTTATCAACACGAGTTGCGATCCAATACAACCAAATTGCCCATTGAGGTATCATTCACACAGCAAAAGATATCGTGAAGACAAGATAGCAAGGAGACACAATCACGAAGAAATCGCTTACTCGGTCCATCCACCCAATTCGACAGCGAAGGCGACAGCCAGCTTAGAGAACTCCAGCATGTGGGAGAAGCTGAACTCGTCGGAAATATCGATACGGCTGGGGGTGTGATTGTTAGAGAATAGGCGGCGAGAATGCAGGAGACCGCGGTACTTACTCATTTGCTGAGTGAATATTCTTGTTAGAATTCCCGAATGAGCTCTCTGATTGAATGCGTTAGAACGTCATCGTAGGATTTAGAAAAAAACCAACCGATGGTGAAGCTCGATGGATATCCCGCCTTTCGCCACGAGGCGCTAAATGGAAATGATGAGAATACAGAAGGGTATACAATATATAAAATGGATACTCAACTGGTCGCTGCAGGCGTAGCCGCACTTGGTCTAACCCAGGGTGAGTTGTGTGTCGAAGGAAAAAGTAGGGTTTACACACCTCAACGTAAGGAATGTCCAGATAGGTGTCCACCAACTCTTTGTTGAAATTAGTGAGACTGCACGAGAGGCACAGTTGAGTTCAAAGCAAAGTTCAGTATTTAAGACGGTCGACTTACTCGGTATCCACATTGTCGGTGATGATTCCGACTTCTTCGCGAGTCCCGCGCTAAAACAGTGCTATTGAGCGCACGGCACAGACTCTGAAGGAAAAGTATGCAAGTTACCTTGACCCATGCGGTCATATCAAACTGAATGAAAGTGTCAGGCAACAGGTGACATCAGCACACAAGGGCACGTACCTGACTCATGCCAATTATATTGGCAGAGCGTTTCTCATATGCCTGCGCAACGGCTTGCGAGCCGAGTAGACCGCCCTCCTATACCGATGTGAGCAAAAACACATTAAAAAAGCAAGGGTCATATGCACTTCAGCAGAGTACCAATGGAATTCAACTGCCCGCTCAGGTTTGAACTCGGCGGCGATCAAGGCTCTGTAGGCTTCCAGAATGGTGACTGTACCAGAACCATCGTCTAAGACCAAATCGTCAACCACCTGTATTACCCAGAGTAAAAGCAACGGAAACGTACCATCAGCACCTTAGAAATGAAGGCTTGTTAATTTTAACAGTGTGAGGTAGTTGAATGATGACGGACCTGGTGCGCTCAACCACGGAAACATGTTGGTGCTATCCAGATCTTAGTATTGTCCATAATCAGAATAGCGAGATGTGATTACAGTACCTATCTTGGTGTGCACTGATGACCACAATCCCGTCATCCGTAGTCGAGGAGCCGTTGATTCGGACGATCTAAGCAATATTGAGCCAGAACTTGGTGCATCGGTGGAAATACTAACGATACTGTTCTGGCCCCACGAGTGCGGAAACTCGTTCACCGAGATTAATTTGCGCAGAGCCTTAGAAGCAGTCTCGGCAGTGATCTAGACAAGAATAGTCAAGCTTGATTCGGGGGTGAAGGTTGAAAGCCTTGCCTCAGATATCCTTTGGAGAAGCCACTGTTGGCTTTTGCGACCAGACTGTATCGTCGCGTCAGTCCTGGCAATTCGGATGGAGGTATATGCCTTACGTCACTGCGGTAGTCTGTAATCACATTAGCACCGATTCGAAGAAAGGTGGAAGAAGGGGTACTCACATCTGGTGGGGAAAGAAGTGAACTTTTCCAAATTTTCCCTTGGCCCTTTGGTAGACAGGGTCTTCAAGATAGGCTTCACTTTCTCGGTGGCGCTGGGAGATGGATAGGAGACTACGGGTTTGAAGCAGTTGAGCACGGACAGCAACGGTGGTGATATGTGAAGAGTCGTACCCAGGGTTCTGAGGCGCTCAGTGCGGCCCAAGTCTTGCGCATCCGTGCTGTAAAGACGCCGGATTAATAGAGTGCAAAAAGAGTAGGTCAGAACCAGTACATGTCGAGGAACTTGATGTCCTTGGCCTTCAGTTGTATCTAGAATAGAACGGGGATAGAATTCAACATGTCAAGGGTAAACACGGAGCGCATAGTGTACCTTGTCCAGTTCGGACATCCACACGGGAGCCTGGCCTTCCAGCTCGACAAGCCTCATCTCACTAAGGTCGATGTCAAGGGAAAAACCCGGGAGACTCGTAGGAATCTCCATGGGGACCTGCTCGCGACCGTACTGCGCGACAGGACCGGCAATTGCGAGCGTTAAGAGCGCGAGGAGGGCAGAGAAAGACTTCATGGTGGTTGACAACAGAGAGAGAGCACTGCGGCCTGCAGTTGCACTTGCGCCACTTTACCCCAGCCGCGTTGTCACGTCTAAGCGAGCCGTCCACGTGGCGGCAACATTACAGCACCACGTGACCCTGCTCGACGTAGCAGGATTTTCGGAAATGCCAGTGCCAGGTGAAAGTTTCGCGTCGCGGTCATGTCGAAAGCAGCTAAAGCGAGGGCTCAGATTGTCGTATGTGCACCGCAGTCTTTTAATGTGCTACTCTAATCTTCTTCACAGCGGTTACTCATTCCAGCGGGCAAGGCTGCGCCAACACCACCTGTCGGTCCGGCCTTGGGTGCTCGTGGAGTGAAATCCATGGACTTCTGCAAAGAGTTCAACGCGAGGACCGCAACCATCGAGCCTGGAGTCCCCGTGCCAACCCTCATCACAGTTCAGCCTGACAGAACATTCAGCTTCGTCACTAAAACTCCCCCAGTCTCCTACTTTCTGAAGCAGACGACGGGCATCGAAAAGGGTGTCGGGAAGCCGGGACACCAATTCCAGGCGACCATCAGTCTCAAGCACGTATTCGAAATATCCAAAATCAAAGCGGCAGATGAGCAGATGAAGCATCTCCCCCTCGAGTCCATTGCACGGATGGTGGTTGGAAGTGCCCGTAGTCTCGGCATTCAGGTCGTTCCATAACAAACTCTCTTATAGTGAGTATCTGCTTTTGTCAGCGTTGTTCCGAACATTCTGTTTCAAAACGAGCCTCTACTTATGTTTAGTGCATGTTTTCAGTCCGCTGTACTCTATGGTCACGCTTCAACTATAATAGTCATTCTCCTTAATCAAGACCGACCGTATCGACACGGAGTTTGTCGTTCTGCGTCATGTGCCTTGTCATTCGCTCACCTCGGACTGATAATATGATGGCCTGCCTGGAGTCGTCAACGCGCGAGTTAAATCTCATACATCCCGGTAACGCGATCGACGATGTTAGGTGGCTAGGGCGAGTCTCCCTTGTTCAAGTCCAAGTTTTCTAAACCTGCAATCCGCCAGATTTCCATATCCTTACCCTTGGAAACTGATTCCTCGTCCCAGGAAAACAATCCTCGGAGCGTATCGCAATACTTCGGATATTCGTGCAGCGGAAAGAGACTTGGATCTGTCCTATCTCCCGTACCTGTCAAACCGCGAACGGTAACAATACTCCCCCTGCACGAATAGAGCGTGGCTTCCCGAGCCCCGGATACTGAATGCACGTTGAGCTTCCACCCTCGTATTTAGGATCCCGTTCTTTGTCTCCCAACTGCCTAAACTGGACGCCTCGTGGGTGGCTCAAGAAACACACCCATCACGACATCACAATCTTAGGCACTCTCTCACTCACTCGTGTGCGGCATCTCAATTTCCCTCTGGATTCCCCCGACTTAGATCACAACGGATTAAGATTGAAAGGGAGATGGGGATTTGCCGAAGCGCCATGTTGTCAGACATACCGTTTCTAGGCAAGTGGGATCCAAACCACCGTTTCTGCGAGGCGGTTGGAAAATCGGCGCTCCTCTCCACCAACCAAACTCGAAATGAACCCTAACTTCTCGCCAACACGTTTATTCTGTCCATTCGGATTTTGTCAACACCTGTGCACGTTTCGATCTCATGGATCAACATCCGAATGGAAAATACTCTCAACCTATATGGTCCACCATAATCGTTTGGGAGTATATAAACGGCGCGGAATCCACTCCTACTCTTCAGCACACCAGCTACACTCCTCAGTCCAAGCAACGCTAACACTACCACCTCTACATCCATACAACCTTCTTCGAAATGACTACTCCCTCCAACGACATTCTCTCCTGGACCAACCAAGATGCCCGCGAGAGCGTCTTGTTTAACGCTTGGGGTATCCTATACCGCTTCCAGGTTTGTACATTCCTCGGCATCGGAGTCGCCTTTTGTGGCTGACCCCGCATTAGACTGTCGTCAACCCCAACAACGGGCAGAGCGTCACTACCCTCTGGCGAACCATCCGGCCCAACAAGGAGGACCGGGTAGCCAAACTCGAATGGGCCGCAAACGGCGGGCTTGGTCGAATCATTATTGGAAAGGTATGTTGCCATCAATGCTCCGGCCTTACTCTCTTGCTCAGTCTATCATCTAGAACACTCTTCCTATGGCGGACTTGGTCCGTCCAGACCCTCACATCTACGTAAGTAGCTTAAACCGCGCACCCTCTCCTTATCACACAAGCTGACCCTTATTCATATTCTAGGGTTGCCGCATCTTCAATGGTCCAGACGGTGCCACCTATCGCTGGAGACCGAGCCCCAACAGCTCCGACATTCTTGTGAGCATCTGCGCACTTCCCTTCCATTGCTCCAGCCACGCTAACTACCCTATTCATAGCTGCAAGATGCGAACGGTGTCGTCATCGCCTTCTTCCGTCCGACGCGGCAGACGCGCTATCAAATTGGTGATGTCTACGGAGAACTTCACTTCATTCGCAGCGCGGGTTCGGGCACTGTGGTAAGCACCTTCCCGACTCACTCCCGCGAACTATATGGCTGACGGTGCCTTTTAATTTGCAGATGCACCCACCTATCATGGACCACGTTACCGTCACTGCTATGCTCTACAGATTCTGCCAACAGTGGAATCTATGAGTTGAGGAGTTTTAGGAGGCTGGTTTCCTCGCATTTTTCTTTCCTCTCTGGGTCTCTTCATCGCACACATTGTACCATAACCGCAATTTCTGTACTCTAGCATCACATCCGCCAGTAAATCTATTATAATTATTAACCCTCACCTCGCGCGCGACACAAGCTTCTAGGGTTTCATTTCGGGCAAGGTTTCGCTCTCTCACTCGCGACATGCTGCGGAGGCGTGCATGGTGCGCGCTGGATAAGCTTTCTCCTTCACGTGGCGAGGGACGAGAGCGAAGTATAATTCCTACGACAGGCAGCGAAATGACTCGATAAGCTAAATCACAGCACGGAATCCGAAGCCAGTCCGGACATTTTTTTCCAATCAGAAAGCATGGCGAGAAAACTGACGACATTTCAAAGTTTGGCCTTGACATCTTCGACCGCCGATACCCCGTCCAGTATTTCATCCACGGTGCGCAGAACCCACTCGGCTCCTTCATCACTCGATAGCCATTCATCTTCCTTGTTTTGGTTAGGGGTGTTTCGTGCCTTGAGGAGCCCAAACGTATGACTAGTCAATTGAGGGCCGACACCTCCTTCCGCCCTCAAGGCAGCCATGCCAACGACCGACCCCAAAGCGCGACTCAGATTGCCCTGATCCAGATCTGCGAGACTACTAACATCGGAATAAATCTTCGTCCCGCCTGATAATGGGACCAGTACCGAGCCATAACTCTGGATGATAAACGCTAAATTGAGCCAGAAGATGTCAGCAAAACATGCTGGGAGCCAAGATTCAAACTCGGAAAAAGTGAATACAGGAAACCGGCACCTGCTATCCGAGGCATGGCGCGGTTAGAGAAGCACCCTCGACCCATCGACTGGAACCCTCTTTCACTACCCAGGATAGGTAGCAGAGACTCCGAGAATCCGGTGCAATTGGACAATGTGCGTACGTACGACTCACCAATGAAATCTGGGTGATAGGACCCCAGTTTGGCGTGGAGTTTATCTGCATGCGGCGTGTAAATTGAATTCCAAAGCGCTCGGCCCTGTGTCAGTGTCGAGTCTATATTGTCGGGAGTCGCTGTCCTGGGGGAGCGCGTCAATTTCCGAAAAAAGGTGAGAAACCTTCCCGGCGGGAATTAAGCGCGACTAGACAAAACACATACCTTCGGGATTCAGTTCGCAATGCCTCCTTCACTTCCGGATCCAACGCATCGTGGAGGGCGGCGAGTGAAAGGATAACCTAGAACATTCTTACTTAGCGCCGCCAACTCCACGCGAAGATAAAACGCGCTGCTCGAAACAGCGCTCCCGGTACTTACCCGAGGAACGCCAACAAAGATGGTACTCTTCAACGCAGACTCCCTCATAAGTGCTGCCTTGTTCACAGCGCTGGGGACATCTATCGCCTTGGTAGCAGCATCACCTTCAAGAGAAGACCGAGTCACAAAGCGGTAAAGATGGCCGACCGCAGACGGTCTGTTCACTGTCAGAAGCGAACATGTCTATCAGAGAAGCTGTTGAATACGAAACATTTGTCTCTCAATCGCCGTGTAACCCTCACCGTTAGGACAAGCCAGCCCGTCTCAGCGTTCTTGGACCGTGCATCGCGGAAGGTATTAGTGAGCACTCGATTCAGTTGAGGGAGGGGAGGACTGGGAAGAGCTTTGGGCGCTCGAAGGGTCAAGAGGTGTTTGATGGACTGGGGCAAATGTGCAACCATGGTGGCGGTTGATTGACAGTCAAAGGGACGGACTTGGTCGTTTAAATAGAGAAATGCGATTTCCGGTGGAAGCACGGCTGGGGGATGGTTAGATAGGCTAACGCTACAACCGGTGAGGGTCGCAAGGATTCGGAGGACGGCAGCTATCCGAGTCGGGACCCATGACAAAAGGAGGGCTAGTTACATCATGGGTTTTCTCATCGACGCCCGCTCTCGAGAATGGCGACTTTCACCCTCAGTCAAGTTTGGGCAACAACAGGTATCAAACAACAGAAAAGAGAGATGTATTGTATCACAGCGATGCCCAGCATTAAACAACGTGCACAGTGGTAAGCAAATCTAAATCCAGTATAGATCCCCCTACATCCAAATTAAAGAGCAGAAACGTAAATAGTCAAAGTGTGATGGATCGAGATGGCTAGCACTCGACACCTGTAGCGATGACTCGAAATGATGAGAAAAGTGGGTATCGTGAGGGGATAGTTGCTCAGTATCCGATGTAAGTGCGACCCAGAGTGTTGGGGCTGCTATCGCCGTTGATGAGCTTGTTAGTATACTGGACGTTGTTCATGTCGTGAAGGACACCTGCAAAGATGATGAGTTCACTAGCAGAAGAAACAGAAATACAAGACACTTACCGAAGTAGAAGTAGGCTTGGACCCAAGAGGCACCCTCCATGAAGTCGCGCGTAGTTCGCATGAAAGAGGAAACCTGGCCACTGGAGCATTGCTGGTTGCGACCGCTGAAGTCCTGGCAGGCATACTCGGTCACCCAGAGATTGCGACCAAAGGTATTATGGTAATCCTGGAGATGCGCAATGAATTGCTGAGCGTCGGTACCGTACCAATGAGTGGCAATGAAATCGACACTGCAATCCCCACACTGATTCAAGAAGTCTCGGAGCCAGGTCTTCCCGGAGGGAGCGTTGGTAGGGGCCGGGGAACCAAGAGTATAACCTTGGGATTTAAGAGGCTGAAGATGTTGTCTCCAGAGCTGAGCACCACGGCTGGCAGGGATGTTCGCTTGACCTTCCTGATTAGGCCTGGGTAGAAAGTTAGGAGGTGGAAACAAGGATATTTCATGGAAAAAACGCACTCGTTCATTCCCAAGGCGAAGCGGGCATATCCACGGTTGACGAGCCTATCGAAGTCACCGGCTTGCTTCTCACCCCAGAACATAGGCACGTATTCGACCCAGGGGATCTCGCCCATGAACTCGGGTTTCCAGGGGCTCCAGTTGTAAATACTAGAAAACATGTCAGGGACGAAGGGGATCGACGACGTGGAGTAGATACTGACTATTTGACCTGTCTGGAGCCTGCAATGAAGGCGGGGACATTGACGTTGCCAGCATAGGCAATGCCGGTCTTGCCTGAACCGCCTCCGCCGCCACCGTTGTTGTTGTTGTTATTATTATTGTTGTTGGTGGCAGCTTTGCTGGTGGTCGCGGGAGCCTGAGCCTTGGAAGTCGTGGCTGGAGGTGGAGGAGCTGGGGCTGGGGTGGTGGTAGGACGCGCAGACGAAGCAGGGGGGGCAGGAGCAGCGCTCGTGCTCGACGTGCCAGCGGCCGAAGAGGAGCCGTTTGCAAGCGTCGAGGTACGAGCCCTGCACCGCCTGGGGCGGGTCGTAGCCTGGCGCTTGGCTACCAAGCCATGGTGTCTGGCAGCGTGGTCGTGGCGGACGAAGTGGTGGGACTCGAGGGAAACAGCGTTGGCGGGCTGGGCACCGAAGCTGGCACCGATGACGGCGAGGGAGGCGAGGGCGACGAGTCGTACAATATTAAGAGCCATAATGAAGGGGAAGGAAAAAGGAGCGGAAGGCCCGTGTGGGAGGGAAGAGAGAACAAGTTGAGAATTTGCGAACAACCGCCGCGCCTTTTTCTGTCCAATTCCTATCACTCGGCAACACCCGGTCGTTGCCATCGCACGGGCCCACGCGTCCGCACCTGCTCTTGGCTTGGCTTGGAGCGGGCAAAAACATACGACTCGGTGGCTGCCCCCGCCCTGCCCCTTCACGGTCCCCTGCGCTGCCCCGACAATGTATTCCCCCCACCGCGGCCACATTCAAAGAGCAACCACAGAACTTTGTCCGTCGGCGTCGCCGAGCGCCCAGGGGCCCAGTCGTCATGACATTAGACAAAACATCACAGCAGATGATCACCCCAATTCGGCAGTTTTGTCGTGTTTACGCGCTACATAAAGCATCTGCCATGCCCATCGCTTTTTTTCTTCAACCCACAAGTTTGCCACGAAGAACCGGTTCATCTCGTTCATCCCCGTTCATCCCCTATAAAACGCTCACCAGTCCGTTGAGTTCATCATGTCCGCCGAAGCCCAAGCCGCCCCAGTCACCGCAAATGGCGCGCCCGCTGTAGTCGAGAAGCCTCAGGAGACCCTGACCTACAAGGTCTGTTCTGCCTCTCTTCCTTCGTTCGGGCTCCCGTGTCTCATCTTATCCCCAGGTTTTCGCTGGGAATCTTTCCTATGACACTACAGACGATGGGCTGAAGGCATTCTTTGCCCCCGTCCAGGACGATATGTACGTGGCATATGTGCACAGCCTCGTGTAGCCATTTGATCTCATCAATCCCCAGCCTTTCAGTTCAGGTCATTATGAGAGGTTCTCGTTCTGCGGGGTATGGATTCGTCGCTCTTGCGTCCCTGGAGGCGGCCCAAAAGGCCGTCGACGCCCTCAACACGCAGGAGCTTGATGGCCGTCCAGTGATTGTTGAGATCGCCAAGCCGTCTGAAGAAAAGAAGGAGAGGAGGGCCAAAAGGCGCCCCGGTCGCCGTGGTGCAAAGGCTGTCCCTGGTGAAGTTACAGAGGCAGAGGCCAATGGCGAAGCCCCCAAGGCAGAGGACGAGTCTTCTGCTGAGGCGCCCAAGCCCAAGAAGAAGAAGAAGTCTCATGTAAGTAGCGTTTGCCTGAAACGTCTTCTTCCTCTCGCGCTTACATTAATTCCGTAGCGCAAGAGGAGGGCTCCTGCCGCTCCCGCTGCCGACGGTGAAGCCGCTCCTGCTGAGGCTCCCGCTGCTGCAGCTGAAAACCCTGATGCTGTAACTTCGAAGAGGGGTCCTCGTGTTCGCAAGCCCCGTGCACCCCGGGCTCCCCGTCCCGCTGGCGAGGACCCTGTCGGCGAACCCTCCAAGAACATGTTGTTTGTCGCCAACCTCGGCTTCAGCGTTGACGATGCTGGCCTTGAGGCTTTGTTCACCGAATCTGGCATCACTGTCGTTTCTGCTCGCGTTGTGCGTCGCCGCTGGGGTAATCCCAGGAAGAGCAAGGGATATGGCTTCGTCGACGCCGGCGATGAGGAAGGCCAGAAGAAGGCGATCGATGCCCTCGACGGAAAGGAGGTTGCTGGCCGTGCCATTGCTGTCAAGATCGCCGTCAACACCCCCCATGAGGCGGCTGAGGAAGCCAAGCCCGTCGATGGCGCTGTCTCTGGCCCTGTTGAAGTCGCTGTTCCTGGTGCCGATGCCGCCTAATCCTTCACGGTCTCACTAACGTCCATTACGAACCACATGTTACGCTTCGATGATGCTTTTTAACGTATCTTTCTTCCTAGTGCTGGAGAGCTTGTCAAGCACTGCTCTCCTTCGCTAACACGGTCAGGTGCCGTTTTTTATTAATGTGGTTCAGTCCAATAGCAATTGTCAATTGTTGCTTGTCACACGAGTTGAGCCTGATGTCATTGAAATTTAGGTCAACAATGTTGAGCCTTGTTTGTAAGAACATCATGAGTGATGACGACGATGACTACCTCTCAGCCAAGTATCTCGTCGACGCTACACCTGCTCCTGCTTCCAAAACCTATTCTCAGATCCGGAAAAACGCTCAGAAGAGATCAGAGCTAAAGCATGCACAATCCCAACGCAAAAGTCGTAAAGAGATCGAGCGGGAGTCTCGGGAAGCTGGACTGAGCAAGAGCTTGTTCGAGCGTGCAAAGGAGGAAGAGGAGGCTGGCCTGGGATCTGGAAATAAAGCCTTGGCTATGATGATGAAGATGGGGTTCAAGCCTGGGCAGTCTCTCGGGAAACAGGGAGAGGACGATGACGATCGTCTCCCGGGCAGCTCGTCCTCGTTCAGAATTCCTCGCATTGGTCTCACCGCCGATGCTGACGAACAACGTCGTTCCATTTCCCCTGTCGCAACAACAACAGCAGCGTCCAAGGAAGACGTCGAATCCGGAGATGACGGGCAACGCGAACCTCATACGACGCACAGGACGGTGCCGTTGCCGATAGGCGAGTGGGCAGGTGAGCTTCCTCCTTCTCAGTATCGCCACGCCAATCTGAATTGCTGTTACTGTTTGACGGGCTCCAGGTAAACAGGGAATAGGGCTTGGCAAACGTGCTCGTTCACCCAGCGCCTCCGAGAGGCTCGCAAAAATCGCCAAGATGGCCGAAGACTCGGAACACAAGGACTTTAGATCCAGAGCTCGAGACGAGTACAATAATCGTCGCGCTGAAGGGAGACTCGGTACGTCCAGATCGTTTCCTGTAACCTCTCCTTCCAGGTTATGACGTATTCATGGTTACTGTATGCTATTTCAATCCATCAACTAATACGGTTTCCAAAACATAGGTCCTGCGCAACGAACATGTGTTACTTTGGACGAAGAGTCAGGGAAAGAAGTAAGAATAACACCCGTCTTCTGCTTGATGGATACAGTTTAACGGTTGTCCAGTTTAACGTTTTGTGGTTAAACCCAACCAACGAAAACGCATTCCCTCCTGGTCTCATTGATGCGCTCACTTCGCATAGTAACCTCCTACTCGGTCTCATCAATCCACGTCCAGGAGACCCGACCACTATCAGGGAAACTGAAGCCCAACGTCTCCGAGCGCAAATGCAAGCTGATGCGTTGCAGCCCTTGGATGATGAGCAGGACGCTGCTAGTTCCACGAGGGCGAAGGCAACTCCGGTTTCAGCTGTTGATCAGTACTCATCGGACATACTAGAGGAGGCTACACAATTCCTGCGTCTCCAGGTGAGTTGATCCCCCTTGATTTTTCCTTCTCCACATTTGTTCTGATTTCCCGGTCTCGGTCTTTGCGTGAAAATCTCAGGCACAAGATCGTCTTCAACTCGTCTTGTCCTATTTGCGAGAGAGATATTCTTACTGCTTTTGGTGCGGGATCCGGTTTGATTCTAGCGAGGACATGGAAAAAGATTGCCCAGGGACCAATGAAGATGACCACGACTGAACAGCCGGTAGGTATATTGGGCCGTGGCGACAGTAGGCGACCACTGTTTGTAGTTGATAAGTACAATACAGGACGACCTATGTATGGGGATTTCCGTTGATGTAACAGAAAGAATAGATATTCTACCATGGTAGCAATATCGAGAGGGGCTAGCAACGAGGAATTGTCCATCTAGCAACAGGAAAAGAACGACAGGGGATGGAAGACGTCCAAGAAAGCAATGTCCGCGAAAAGGTGGAAGTCACAACAACATAATAATAATTCCTAAAAAAGATCCTGGTGGGTGTGGTAACGAATGAGTGGAAGCACCATTACGTGCAAAATTGGGAGACTGTGGCCGATGTCCTTGTCCGTAACCAGAGGGAAAAAAACAATGGAATAAACGAGAGTGTGGGTAATGTGCATCTGCAATAGCGTTTGTAATGTTACAAGTGGTCCTACATGTTCTCCGTTTCCAGGCAAAACAAATCCCCAGTCAACTACAGAGACAGTTTAGGCGATGTCGACCAGAGAGTCCCTCCGAATGTACTGCTCGTTGAGAGAGTACCTTGAGGAAGTTGAGATTCGAACGCCAGTGAAATATCGCAACGAATTGTTGTTCCTGCCGTGCTCAGACAAAAAGTCGGGAGGAGGCTTGAGCGTCCTCTGGGGCATGGGTGGGGATGGACGTTCGGGGAAGGCGGTGTCTGCGTCATTCGGAGTCACTGGGAACGACTCGGAGCTTGCAGAGTTCGGGAGGAGGGACGGTAGGACGGGTATCGTCAGGGTCTTTGGTATATCGGCTGCAGGATCAGATCCAGCGTCCTGAGGGAAGGTCGGAGAGGTGGGGGTGGTGGCGGGGGTTTTTCGCCGCACATATGTCGAGATGGGCATATTAGCCGGCAGGTCGGTTGATGAACCGTAGATGTTCAGGCAGAGAGGGTTGCGCGGCCTTCGAGCACGAGAGCCAGCAGTCGTCTGTAAGGGAGAAGACGGAGATAAGATTGGTCCTGTGGCGCTTAGATTGAAATGATTCATTA
Organism: Candolleomyces aberdarensis; assembly: GCA_004126415.1. Taxonomy (NCBI): domain Eukaryota; kingdom Fungi; phylum Basidiomycota; class Agaricomycetes; order Agaricales; family Psathyrellaceae; genus Candolleomyces; species Candolleomyces aberdarensis. Next base: position 329,350 of record SDEE01000001.1, on the reverse strand, counting down.
CCTCTTGAACTGGGGAGCTACCCCGGGAAGACGAAGAAGAATAGGAAGAAGTAGAGGACACGCTGCCCCTACGGTTGGAAGAAGACTGATCGGAAAATCATTAGAAGACTGGGTCGTTGCCACTAATGAAGTGAACGAATTCTCACATTTGCAGAAGAGTAAGGAGAGAAGCGGGCGCCTCTTTGCCTGGACGCCGCTTCGCGCAACGAGGGGCTCGACTTGGCTTTCACTGGCGATGGAAGAGAGCGTTCCTTGGGTTCCTGCGGGGGCGAAGAGGGAGCTGGCTCAGTGGGGTCTGGAGCCGTGGTTTTCTGTTCCAAGCCCAACGAGGCCATCAGTTCTACGAACGAGGGAAGAGCGGTAGACATGGTATGAGAGGAGGACTGGAGATGGGAGGGCGTAGAAGAGGACTCGGGGAAATGGAAACGGTCAACCTCGAATGCCTGATAGTCCAGTGCAGGCTATAAAGGCCTCAGCTTTGCCTTAGAAACAGCCCACGGTCATGTTGTCAAGACTGCGAGTTATTATCGTGAAGCTGAAAAGAGATCTTTCCTCGTCGTAAAGACACAAACAGGGCTCCATCATTCCGTGTTGTCGGCAAGGAGACACATCTTGCTGCATTCGGCGGCTGGACCTGGTTACTTTTTGGCGTTCCGCCGCCGTCTCTGGCAGGATACCCGTCACCAGCAGGTACCGAAAGGGATCGGAAATGGACCAAGGGTCGGCTGGGCGATAAGATCAATGACACTCAAAAATTTCCTTTGTTTCAAGCCACAATGTTTGGGGATGAAAGACACTTGACCGGCTAGTGACATTCTTCTGAGTGCAGTGCATCAGACAGGACCAGAACGCGCGAAGCACCACGAGGTCAGTTTCGAACATCTTTGATCACGGACACCGTAGCCCAGCTTTGACATTCCAAGGTTGCCTAGTTCCCAGCGAACTGGAGTATGTATATGGGCCTGACTTGAGAGCAACGGCCAAGCAACGGCCGTGTTGATGTAAGTGGTACAAGGCGTGGGAACATGTAGTCAGAGGGCGCGGAGTAGCGCGTCTCCAAATTGCTGTTTTCTTCTTCGACGACCATGAACAGACAACAGCCGTCCGGAGCAACTCCCGCACCCCAAGGTGGGGCACCGACATTCATGCCTCCACCACGACAGGAAATGGAGTATCTCTGTGCTGGTGAGTTGCAATCTTACATCGCCCATGTCCCGTCCCATCTCATTTCCTTTGATTTAGATTGTGGTGCGAAAAACGAAATAAAAGCTCGAGAGCCGATTCGCTGCAAGGAATGCGGTCACCGAATTATGTACAAGAAGAGGACGAAGCGAAGTACGTCGTGGTCATTTCTCCCTCACCGCAGCTCTCATTCTTCGCCAGTGGTCCAATTCGAAGCTCGGTGACGCCAGTCCCGCTATCAAATTGCCAGAGCGACCGTACTTCTCCGTTCTTACACGGGAATCCTCTACAATCATACCATCGCCTCACAATAGGACTTCCAGGATACGTCACTGTCGCAGTCAAACCAGGTTACTATGCGGAACATGAGAGCCTGCAGCGTTGGCTTCGACTATCGCGTCGCGCTACTTTGCTCTGCTGCAACTACCACGCCACGCAGACTGTAGATTACACAGCTTCATAGAAAAATCTTCAAATTGAACGTCAAGTTTGGCTCTGAGGAAGCTTTTAAGGTGGCAGAGAGGTGTGGTGCTTTTTGACATTTTATGGAATTTGGGAATGTGTTGATTGCCGGCCTGACGCGCGTCACTGTTTGTTGCTGATTGTCTGAGTCACTATCGGGCAAGTAACGAGCCGGCAACTTCTCTTCGTAATCCCTCTCACACAATCAGCTTACTACTATGCCTGGCCAAGCATCGAGAGACCGCAGTGTGTCGCTGTCCGCTGAAGTCGAGGTGCGGTGTCCAGCGTATTTTCTTGTTTATGACGGGTGCTGATTCGAATGGAGACAGTCAGACCTTGAGTCGCATCCCGACAAAGAGGGGAGCAGTGCACCTGGTAAACCAGGACGCAAGAAGAATCCAAAGTATGTCACCGTCGAACATATCTGCGTTCGAGCTTACAGTAGTTGGTTTTTTTAGCTCGCAAGCCGCACGCCGTGACCAGAATCGAATTGCGCAGCGTGAATTTAGGCTGCGCAAGCAGCAAAGAGTCGGTATTGGATCCCTCCCGGAAGACTACCTCATGCTAATTGGGATTCCTCGCGGTTAGATACGCGACCTAGAAGCGCGTGTTGAACTCCTCTCCGGCGGGAAAGATGAGGCCCTTGGTGAAATGAGAAACGTCGTGAAGGGTGTGTGTTATGATATTTCCTCAGCGCAGCTTTGACTAATCGTTTCTTCAGACCTCATGGCTGAAAACCAAAACCTTCGGAATATGCTGCGGAGTCTTGCCACGTTTATTGGTGAAGGCATGGGTGGCGTCCTTCCTAAGCTAGGTTGGGACCTGACCGACTTTAACACCTGGGTAAACAAGGGCGAAACCGACACAGCATGGGAGGGATTTCAGCGACGCAAGAAGGTTTCTCATCAAGCACAGGCAGACGCAGCAGTCGCCGGAACTTCCTCCCTCAGTGCTACCCAAGGACAGAAGCGCCCCGCAGAGGATGCTTCTTTGTCCGGTCAATCGAAGCGGACTAGAGGAGACGACGGTGAAGGCAGACCCTCGAACGGCTTCAACAATTTGCTTTCCCCTGTCACTTCCTCCAGCAGTGTGTACCCTCAGGACTCGAGGAACTTGGACCGACCCGCTATCTTCTCGGAGATGATGCGTAGCTCTGCGAACTCCGGCATGTTTGGGCAGTCACCATCACCCTCCAGCTCTTCGCTGCCTTACGGGGGCGTCCAAGGGACAATGGTGGACGGTTACCAAAATTCGTACTTGGGTGGCATGAATATGCCACCTTTGCACCAACCAATACATCAACCGGCGTATGACTCTCATAATGGCCCTCCGCAAGCAAGGGGGTCGGCTTTACCAGTTCCCACAGATGACGAGGAATTGGACATAGACAATGATCCAAACAAGTCCGAAGCATACAAGTTAATTCAGTACGTGTCGTGTTCATAATAGAGCCCACAGCTGCTCATATCTGTCTACAGCTATCATCTGGAAAATTACAAACGTAACTCGAGCTATTGTTTACCCTCGTCCCTGCGACCGACCGCTACACAACGGTGTGTTTACCTCCATTTTCTACCTTTCTTCTAATCTCATTCTCTCCAGATCGATACCGCATGGTAATGCTGTGATGCTCATTTTTCTAGACTTTGCTAAAGTGGATTTTAGAAAGCGTAATTGACTCTATACTTCATCCCGAACTGCGCGACAAGCTCATCATGAACCGGCGTATGTTTTCAATGTCCCAACTGAAGGCTCAATGCTGATATGCCCACAGCGAAATACGAATTGACGGATTTCTTAATTCAGTATCGACGAGCAGTCACCATACATGGTGACGACGTGCTCGCCCATAGTAATTGGGAAATTTCTGAACAATTCTTCAGAACGTTCCCGTACGTTTTCCTCTGACTGATCTGTTGTAGGCTATGCTGACTTTGCTACTTAGTTTCCTCGCCGATCCGGCTATCTTCACTTTGTGTAACCGTTGGAGAAAGGAAAGAGGAGAGGCGCCAATGCGCATAGAAGATTTCCAAGCATCGGTTTAGATGCCTTCAATATTCTTGTCATGAAGTGGGCATCGAGGCGCGGCTGCAGGGACAAGGGGAAGGATCTCCAATTGTTTACCGGGCGTAGATTGCTGAGTTTCTTGGATATGAAACGGACATAGGCGACAGGCAGAGGAGCATTACTATATGATTATTTATTATGTCTGTCTAAGTAGGAAGGATGAAGCTGTAACTGTTGACGTTAATTGAATATTGGATAGAAGACACCACTCATACACCGCGACTTACCAAGCCTCTTTTTTTCTACCACGAAGCCTTCTGCACCCCGTTCAATTCACCCTGCAACGCCTTGAGACGGAATTGGAACTAAAAACCAGGCAACGTTAACGGGGAAGTTCCAGGCAGGAAATAGTTACGCACTCTACAAAGGCCAAACTCGCTCATGATACCCCTTCCCCTGCCAGAGACAACACAACGATTCTTGACGGTGGTTGGTCTTGTATACCGCCCGAATGTATTTAGCTGGAGTTGTGCTTGGTGTCGAACCTGAGGTGGCAGCGTGGTGTTGCGAGCGACGTATAGGTAGGCGCGTCGGATAATTTCATTATCCTTGACCCCAATCCGGGCTTTCATATCCCTCAAAACTCTTGCGTTGGACATCGGTATTGACGAGTGAGGAGAGGCACAGTAAGTGTAAGGGTAGTGACGGAAGGAAGAGTTTCGATTGGTCGCCGGAGGCTGGTGCACAACATGCGCAAACTGACATTCCACTGGGCGGTGTGAACCGGGACCGTGACGGACCTCAACTTTTCACCACTACCTCGCATAGCGAGTCCACCGGAGAGATTGCGTTCTGGTGGGATATGGATATATGCCCAGTAGGTCACCCCCTTTCCTCATCATGTTCGTATACAATCGTTCTGACGCGCTGCATAGTTGAACTAGGATGTCCATTTACAAAGTCCTTCGACTAACGCAACGCCGCTCGTTTGTTTCGTCGCTTTTTGGTTTCACGTTTCTCGCCACGGTCCTCACAGTGTCGGCCTCCGAAATACTGCCATGCCCTGCACGACCAATAAAGGGACGCTTTTCTGATTCAAGTGAACTGCCAGAACCCCTTGCAGAGATTAAGGTCCAGAAGCGACCAAGACGGTGGATAGAAGAAAAATTGCCTCAGCAATAGTTAGTAGCCGCGACTTCATAGGTGAGCTTTCTTAGCATTCTGAAATATTGGTTAATGTAGAGTTGTTAATCACATTTAGTAGATATTCCATCTTTTGGCTTGTTATACATATTTATATGAATCAACTAATGGCTACAAAAATTTATGCATTGGAGGAGTCCGCTGTGTCCGTGAGGCTGGTATTGCTTTGCGATGATGAGCTAGACTGTGGTACCGGGCTTGGTGGTCTGGAAAGTTCAGTCAGGAAGTACATGGAGCAAGCCAGACAGCCTTTGCAAAACACTCACGGCGGCATGTTGCTTTCTTGGATGGGTATACAAGTGATGAATGCGAGGATGCTGATGACTGCCTGGCAGATGAAAACGACGCGTAATGCGTCTGCATACGAAGCAATTGCTGCTTCTCGTATTGGAGGGTCGAGGGAGGGTATAATCAGCGTCGTGTGGCTGAAATTTCATCGTCAGCATGGGCCAGATCCTGTACGTCAACTGAACTTACCGGATGGAATATATGAGCTGTTGAGGAAACATTCGTTATCGCCCAAATTTTGACATCATTGAACGGCAAGTGCTTACTTGTTCGGCGTCTGGACCTCGAATTCTGGCCTTCAATCTGGCTAGCAGAACCGCTTGCAGCACTGCGCCGCTGAGGCTTACGCCGAGAACTTGACCAGTCGTTCTGAATAAGTAGGTGACTTAAACCTCGTCAATTCCTGCCCTCGTTTACAAGAGGTTGACCTCACTTCCGGTAGCAACAGCCATATCTGGTTTGTACACCGTGGCAATCATAGCCTAGGTTGGTTGTAAATCCACCATGTTCGATACGATAAATGCCTGCTTACAATCAACGTGCTGGTAATGAAGCTTGCCATGCCAAATCCTTGTGGGATAAGGTCAGCCCAGAGTCGGTAGGTGGGGGTATCTCGACTCCAGGTACTGGCTAGTACGCTAGCAAAAATGGCAAAGAAGGACGATATCAGAGTCAATCTGTACAGTTTTCCTGTCCTTCTCATGAGCCTAAAACGGTTTGTGAGAAACAAATAATTTGGACGTGGAGGAAATGACCCACCAACCAGCAAACATGCTACCCGTTGGAATTGCTACCTGCACCCATGTGAGTACATCGAGGGACGCTCACGAGTATGACAATAGCTCACCGAATGTGGCAGCATATACAGGCCTGTGATGCATTCTCTTCAGTCCGGAGTCTAATTCAAACAGTTGGAGGTGACATACCAGATCTGGCGGTGTTTTCCATCCTGACGGCTGAGAAAAACTTTGAAGACATTGTCAGCTTCAGGAGGGAGACCATCATCCGAATTCAACTTGCCAAGGGTGCGTTGTAGAGCTGTTGGATGGAGGTCAAATCCATCGTTGAACACGGCAGCGAGTAAAGGACATACCATCGAGAACGCCGACATGGAAGCAAACAAATTTGCTAAGGAAACAGCAAGCGGCGTCCGTTGGGAGATCAATCGAAGAGGCATAACGGGATAGGGAGCCCAGTACTTTTCAACTAGGATAAATGCAGCCGTAAATACAGCACAAGCAGAAAGCAATCCCAGCACGCTCGAGCTAGTCCAGGGAAGTTCTTCGGTGGTCTTTAAGCTAAACCCAAGCAGCAAGCAGCCAACAGAGCCTACAAGAGTTAGAGAACCGAGAAAATCGATACGCCGAACCTTTTCTGCCAGGGTTTGACTTTGGACTTCGTCCGATAGCCTGATGTTCACCTTGGTCGCCACTACGACCATGGAGAAGAGAAAAAAGGGCGTCTATAAAATAATGGTGAATTGAGTAAATAGTCGCCATGGAAGAACATACCTGCATGTAGAACGCCACACGCCTGGTTGTAAACAAAGTTAAGATTTGCTGAGACGAGGGGCAAAGTTCGGCTAAACTCACCAACCGAACCTATCGCTGACCCACCCTCCAATTGGGCCGCCCAATGCTGCCCCCAATCCATATAATCTAAAGGAACGTTAGCGTCATTGATTGATGCAACAGAATCACAACCTCTTACATATTGGCCACACCCTGGTATAATCCCCGCTGTTGCCTGTAGAGCATGCTTGAGGAAGATCAAGAGTTGAACTAGAAACGGCCTACAAGGGAATCAAATCCGTGACCGCCACACTGGAAACTTTAGAAAGTCGATGTCGATATCAGGCAATTTGAAAGAAAAGAGTCGGGGATGCAGACCTGTCATCACCCTGATAGTGGAAAATGGAGAATGACGGCATTAGCCACCACAAAACCGATGGGTCATAGATTTCAAAGCTTACCCTCCTCCTCCCATCCCAGCTACCGCGCGGGCGGCAATTAGCGCGTTCATCGAAGGCGCCGCTCCGCAAAGGACAGTTCCCGAACCTGGTGTGCCATGCCATTCCGTTATACGTTAGGCTAAGAACGGTAGCGGATTTAGTTTACCGAAAAGCGACAAGGCTAGCAACATAGCGCCCTTCCTTCCGAGAATATCAGCCAGACGACCTAGCGAAAAGGTTAATATGCGTCGATAATGCCCGGAATGGCTGCGGACTGACCATACAGTGGCGTAAAGCAGCACACCGACAGCAGGTATGCGGTGCCGATGTATGAGGCCTGGTTAGAAGCCTTGAACTCGCTTCCTATCTGTGTCAGAAGCGTGGCGACCACCGTGCCTACCTCGGAAGTGAACCTCTGGAACTGAAGAGAAACGTGGGATGCGTACCATCAAACGCGCCCAGGAGAACCCCCGACCACAGGCCTGCCAGCATCCAAGCCAAATCCGTATTCGAGGCCTTGTTCACGGGCGGGTGTGGGGGAAATAGCTCCTCAGTAGGAGAGGACGGGGGATTGCTGACGTCATCTGTCGAATGGTAGGAAGGAGGGGCCTCCTCGAGCAGCGACCTCGTTTCTATCGAGGATGGCCTCGGATAGCCCGCTGACATGGTCGAAGATTCCGGGCAGCGGCTGCTTTATATAGAATAAAGTGCTGCACCAGTCCTCAGGGCCCGGGGTGGTACAGCAAACCAAGGTCTGACAGGCGCTGCTTTAAAACCAGCTGTGAAGGACTCTTGGATAAGGAGACAAGCATGCACTGGGATGGAATATTCAGTCTTCGCATGTCGGAGCCTCTGCTTTTCACTAATGATAAAATCGAACTGCCGTGCCATAATTTCCGCATTCATCGGCCATAAACTCGGGTTTCACACCGGCCGTGCTCCGACAGACTCGGTCCATCTTGCTTCGCCTAGCGCTACGCTGGACTTTGACATTTGGCGGATCTCAAAACTGTTTTTAAAAATTCAGACCGATACTTGTACAGACGAGTCATAACAGCCCAAGGTGCTCTTGCTGGCATTCTTCCGGCCAGGACTCGAAATTTATCATACTAGTGTGTCATCATCGACTTTGATTGCTCCTTTAGAGCACTTGTGGCGTTCTATATGCAATTAAATCGTCGTCCTAGGGAGATAAAAAAAAGTCGGCAAGGATGGTAAACAATGTGTAATGTGCCATAGCCTTCGGGCGGTAACAACAGAGAGTGCAACCGCCAGGTTTTGACCCGCTCGTTGCCAGCGTAAGATCGTTGTCGCGGGGGAGAGGTATGAGCTCCCAAAGTCCCTCTGCTTTGACGACATGACATCGATGGAGAGGAAGCTTTTGGCTCGATCGATAGTATCAGAACGTCGATAACCATTTGGGATTGTGAAGTTCAGAAATACCAGCTGACCAGCCCCCTTTTACCCGTGGAAGTGGGAGTGCAGTAATACCCATAACAAGAGAAGGTCATCAAAACGAGGCCTTCGTCTCTACCAGCATTTGGGGATGATGCACCCTGCATTTCGCCGTTTTGACCTCTCGGAACGCTCGGAGATTCACTATCAGGCTTGGGTTCTCTGCAGAGCACACACCGGCCACGGGCAAGGGGACCAGTTCCAGGCGAGGTCGTCTGTTACTAGAAAATCCACGAGATTTAAGAAAGCGTTTATCCGCGACCGTAGACGATACCACATCCTGTAGGGAGGGCAGATAAACGACCACCATGGGCCCATCATCACGGGAAGAATAACAAAATAGAAGAATCATACAGGGTGGTACAGTCCGGCGCAGGAAGCCAAAGTGGTTGAGAATCTGGTTGAGCGCCTGCCGCTCCAGGAGATAGTGAGGAAAGATCCCGCTCAAGGAAATAATCATGGCGTCATTTTCCATACGCAGACCATCAGATTAATCCAAGAAATTCCGAGCCCGATAGAGAGATTGTCCCTGTGGAGCTGGACTGCCTTCCTGGTGAGTGCTCGCCTAGCGGTTACAAGTTGAAATGGCGAAAACTGGGCCTACATACATGAGTTCGGGAGAGGAAAGCGCCCACTGGGAGCTCGTACCCCTGGTCGACGCCGAGTCGTTGAAACCGACAACAGCGGGACATGCCTTGCCGTGCATCCTTTTGCACACAAATCAAGAGATTGTGCCAGAGGCGGGTTTCACGATCGAAGCATGCACTGTGTATCGATAGAACCAAATTTAAGCGGTTCGGAGAAGTGTTCGTGGAAAGGTCGTCGCCGATGAGGATGGAAGGTGCGAGGCAAGATTATGTACAAGTCCGACATCACGAGAGGAGGAATTTGAATCGGTGACAGTGAGAGAAAATCCAGAGGGAATGCTGACCAGCGGACTCGATATCGTTCCAGTCTAGAGCCGCTGCAGGTTGGCATGTCGACGAGGGGGACTTGAGCAAAGTTGGGGTTTGTAGGGACTTCCACCGCAAGATATAGGGCCTCTCGGAGGCGAGACCATTCGTCAAGGAGCGGGAAAGCTTGCGTGTCGCCAGGAGTGAAAGCTTGAGGAAATGCCATTTAACTGCTGTAAGCTTTACGCATGGTAAAGGGTCCAGAGTTCTCACTGAATGAAGTCAGGCACGTTCCAAGTTTGGTTGAGTGATAGTGTGGAATTTGAGAAGGCATTGTCATTAGGCTTAGGATCGCCCGGCTTGCCACTTTCCGGTGCTGCCTGCCAAGTCCAGTGATAGGCAGAGTATAAAGACGAGGGGGACACTCCCTTGAAGGTTTTCTGTCCCTCCAAGCTTTCTGTCCCAGTACGAAAGGCCGTTGCCAGGCTAATGAGCCCAGAGACGTAGAGAGGCATGATATTAAACAACGGTGGGCTGGTGCTAACGCTTTTGAGCAGCTTAGTCAGTCGCGAGCTTCCCAAAGCGGCAAAACTGTATTATATGCGAAAGTTGGTCCCTGACCCCTGCTCGCTGTGCCCTCTGTTCCTCGCTGTCGACGACGCTCTCTTCCCCTGCACCCTCACCTTTTCATGCCGTCCACTCCCCAGAGCTCCCATCTCGAACCTGGTGCAAATTCGTCTCCACGGCACCCCAATGAAACCCCAGGCTCACGCGGCCTTCCTCGTTCCCCATCTTTGACCTCCTGGAAGTCGCTGCTACGTTTTCCGACCTCGTCACCGAGGAAGACGACAAGCACGCCTCCGGCACTGGCCTTGGAGACTGACAACCCATCCCATTCGACCTACACCGGCACATCTCACACCCCAGCCACGGCGACCCCGTGTCTGACGCCCACGTCGTACCTGTCTGACCAACGGTCATCGTATAATTCATCTACTACTACTCAATCGAGTGACTCCAACATTGGCCCTAGCTCGAGGCCGCACCATTCGTTGACGGCCAAGAATCCCTCTTATGCCGACCACCCAAGGCTTTACCATCCACCGTCCACCGACGCACTCACAGCCACAGCTTCCTCTTCCAAAGCCCGGGCATATACCCATTCCGAGAGGAGTATGTCGTATAATTCGGCACGCACCCCAGGCTCTGCCAAACCCAAACCCCACGTTTCGTCCCACACGTCGTTCCACACGCCGCCCACCCCGTCACGATCCCGAACAAACAATCCCCTTAGTCCTAAATCGGTTGGCTCCTCCGCCTCCCGGTTCTTGCGACGGGTAGCGTCCGCTCCCAATGCAAAGGGCTTGTTCAACCTGGGACCCAAGTCTACAACGAAAAATGGGTTTTTGGCTCCTGTGGAGTCGTTCCCCCCAATACCTTCAATCTCGTCTTCTTTGGAGCAGGGGAACGACTCACTGGATACCATTTCGTCGGAGTCTTCGAGGGGATACGGTAACCCTCAGAGACGGATATCACCCCCCAAGACAGCACCCCTGCCACGAGATCGTGAGCGATTGAAGAGTGCACCAGCACTTCCTGACCGAAGCATTGCTTTTCGGCGGACGTACTCTAGTAATTCAATCAAAGTTCGCCAGGTAAGGGCTTTGTCAACAGATTTCACTGTTCTTTTAATCACCGTCCGTGTTTTAGGTGGAAGTTGGGCCATCTAGTTTCCTCAAGATCAAGATGCTTGGGAAAGGCGATGTTGGGCGGGTGTACCTTGTTCGGGAGAAGAAAACGAACAAGCTGTATGCGATGAAAGGTAAGGCCTGGGTCCTATTTCTCCTGCGTTTTAATATCGGTTAACTGACTTGTTTGGTGATCCGCAGTTTTGTCAAAGAAAGAGATGATTGAGCGTAAGAAAATCAAGCGGGCGCTGACAGAGCAAGAGATACTTGCGACCGCCAACCACCCGTTCATCGTTACGCTCTATCACTCGTTCCAATCTGAAGGTTATCTGTACTTTTGCATGGAGTACTGCATGGGAGGCGAATTCTTCCGAGCCCTGCAGACGAGGCCCGGCAAGTGTCTCCCCGAAGATGGGTCACGGTTTTATGCCGCGGAGGTGGTTGCAGCGTTGGAATACCTGCATCTCATGGGTTTCATTTATCGCGATCTGAAGCCCGAAAGTATGTGTACTCGCAAAACTCTCGGGTGTTGAGAGGGCTAACCCTTGACTGACGGTTGTACCAGACATTCTTCTGCACCAGTCTGGACACATCATGTTGTCCGACTTCGACCTTGCAAAGCAATCGGCAGAGTTCGCTAGCATGCCATCTATGGTGCACTCAGAACACAACGGGGTGAGTGGTTTTCAAACTCATTTAGGGTAAACAGGATCAAATGCTTATATATCTCCTCGATCCTATCTGCGTCCAGGTGCCTTTGGTTGATACCATGTCGTGTACAGCGAACTTTCGGACCAATTCATTCGTTGGAACCGAGGGTAAGGCTATAACCTCATGAACACCGGTTGGGTGGGGCATTTACAAATCCGCTGTTAGAATACATCGCACCGGAGGTGATCGCTGCGCAAGGCCATACGGCTGCTGTCGATTGGTGGACACTGGGAATACTAATATATGAAATGATTGTACGTGTTCTCTTCAGAGTCAATCAGGTGTAACTGCGCAGCTGACGTTTTGGGGAATCGTTTGCAGTTTGCGACCACCCCCTTTAAAGGCCAGGAACGTAATGAGACGTTTGCTAATATCCGCTACCAACCTGTCACGTTCCGCGACAGTCCGAAAATCTCATCGTGAGTTTCAGTGGTCATTGATGCGCGGACTTTGTAGGGAGGGAGGGACGCGCATCATCGCCATTCAACTTCTCAATTCGTTTTGGAATTAAGATTGCTAATTTGGAATTTTGCCTCCTGTTTTTTTAGGGCTGGCAAAGACTGCATTGCACGCCTGCTGGACAAGAACGAACGAACACGACTGGGGAGTCGGAGTGGTGCCAGTGAAGTGAAGCAACACAAGTGGTTCTCGAAAATCAACTGGGGACTATTGCGCAACACAAGGCCTCCGGTGCGTTCTCGTTCATGCTTGGCTTCATTCAGGGCTGACCCGCTGGCACGATGGTGTTGCTACAGATTGTGCCGTCTCCATCGAACGGGCAGGAGGCTGCGCATTTCCGACATATGAAAGAATCGCACTCGCTACACTTTGATTTGGAAGAGCAGCCAGGCGAGTCGCTGGCAGCTGGTGCGGTCGCAGATGATGGGCAGCTGGCTGAGGACCTATTCGGGGCATTCTCGAGCGTGACCCTGCATTACGATGGGGACCCTTAGACATGGGGATGTGCGTCTCGTGTCGAGGGGGGTGGCAGAAACGATATCAAGGAATCCAGTGGACGGATTTGTGCATGGAAAAGGATTTACAATCAATATGATTTCATCTCGTTGTGGATGTGGAAGCTCGGTGATAGCGGTGCTTGCGCTGGCAGGGACTATGGACATGGGGGTGGATACAGGCATAGACAATAAGCTATAATACTAATGTGTACAGTGAATAGGACGGGCTGGTTGCTCTGGACATGCCTGCGGGCGTAGAGAGTACGGGGGGGCGGGCCGTGTTCATGCGGATCCTTTTTGCGATGGACTATGGACCATGATGGGGAGGACCAAAGCCCAAATCTGGGATCTGGCGGGAAGAGAAAGGACCGGGAAAGGAAATTGTGGGCAGGCCGGATTAGGAAGGGGACCTCGGCGCCTCGGGTATCGTAGATCCAGATCTGCGATTGGGACATTAATCGCGAAATATAGATATAAAATTCTTATATACAACTTTGCCAATATTCCTTTTACGTCTTCGGCACTCTCCCTTTCTCCACCGCCAACTACAAGTATACCGCGTCCGCTGGTCTGCTCCCAGATGGCTGATCTCTACCCTCCCTCCTACTCCCGGCCCTCCCAGCAGTACCAGCAGAACATGGCCTATCCTCCGCCCCAGCTCGTCGCGAACCAGCACTCCGGCTCCAGCAGCAACTCGTCTGACGACAGTGGCGACCAGCAGCAGCCACAGCAGCCGCCAAGTCCAACAAAGTCCAACTCTGAGCCTCCCAAGACCGAGACGAAGCCCCAGGCGACGTTTCTGACCAAGCTGTATGCGTGAGTCGCCCCGATGTCTGGCGAGGGAGACGCGAGCTGACGCGCTGCAAAGCCTGCTCGAGCGGCCGGAAAACCACCATATGATTCGCTGGGATCCGGCGGGCGAACATATCATTGTTGAGCGTCCGGAGCAGCTGGCCCTGCACGTCCTTCCAAGCATCTACCGCCAATCGAGATTTGCAAGCTTCTCCCGGCAACTAAATGTAAGTCTTCGTCCTCCATCGCTTCTGCTGCCCCTACAGCGTCCGTCTTCGCCATAGATATACGGCTTCATGCGCAAGGTCAACCTGCGCAACGTCGATCCCGCCATCGACGACCCCGACGCGAGCACCTGGTGTAAGTCCAGTGCCACCCCCTGCCACCAACACAGAGCTTAAATAGTCTTTTAGCCCACCCGACCCTCAATCGGCATTCGCCCCCAGAAGTCGTTGCAAACTTTAAGCGGCGGGTCCCTCCCCGTCTTCCAAAGCCCCGCAAGCGCGATACCCAGGAGGCGCCAACGATCCCGCCTCCCCGCACCTCGATCGGCATGGGTGTCCCACTCAGCGTCCCGCCGGGTGTGAATCCCCAGTCCCACAAGATGGGTGGTCCACCCGTGGGCCGTGCACGGGGTTTCTCTGCACCAGGCTCCTTCAACCCGCTGAACCAGGGAAGCGCTTGGAGCACCAACTACCAGCGCTCGGCTCTCCCTCCTCTGACCGTTCCCTCCGATTCGTCTCACCTTTCTCATGCCAACATGTATACCAGCTCTCCCCATACCCTGCATCCTATTCCCTCTGCCGATGATACCTCTTCCGCTACCTTCTCATCAATGTCCAACTACTCGAACTCGAACCGAGATCTGCTCTCTTCGCAGTATTCCTACCCCGAGCAAAACGGCTGGTCGTTCTCTGGCAACTCTGCCTCGAATCACAACGGCAGTTTGTCCTCGTTACTCAACCCGAGCAGCGGCGGGTACTCCCGACCTGCAGCTCCTAGCATCAATACGTCGTATGCCTCCCCCTTTTCATCTATGCCCTTGCAAGGCGAGCACAGCGCTTCCTCCCTTTCCCCCGATAGCCGACCAGCAACGGGATATTCCATGTCCTCCGTTTCATCTATGCCCTACGACGATCATATGCACAACGATTATTCACGGCCCAGCTCCAGTCACAGACCGATTTCGCCTTCTCGACCACAATCTTCCAAGTCCAGCTACCCTGCTCTAAGTGTCCGTCGTCCCCGGCGTCACTCCCAGGCCATGAGCCCATACCCAAGCCCCTACGATCACGCCGAGCAACAGCGGCCCTCGACATCCCCGCGTCCGGTCGTCGAAGATCAATCCAACGCAGGAGGGATCCCTCGTGTTAGGAGCATGATTCAGCTCCCATCTGTTGACCCCTATGGTTTCACTCCCTCCCAGGCCGACTTTGCCTACTCAGCCATTCCTGGCGCAGTAGGAACAACGTCGTCAATGGACATCAGTGCTGGTGATAGCTGGAACCATAGAAACCCTCGACCATCAACATCGACATCCTCCATCTCCGCTGCTTCCCATACCTCCTCGTCTCAGGCTAATACGCCACCGCTTACGGAAAATTATGGCGATACGGATATTAATCGTTGTGAGTATTTCACTGTTTAATCACCCGTGTGTTTTTCTCAGACCGTCAATTTATCAATCCTTCGTCCTACCAATTCCCTCGCCTGCCTTCTTTTTCCCTGTCTTCCTTTTGTGTACTTGATCTCGTCCTTCGTATGGGCGCATGCTGATTGTTTGTTTTCTGATTTAGTTTCGCCGGACTTTGGGTTCGTGCAGATGAGCGAGCACCTGCAGCCGCTCCATTACAACAAAACTCCCGGAGAAATTTAACAGCAGCACGGCCTCTCCGTCTTTTCAGTATAGATCTCATTCCTTTTTCACCTGGAAAGGCTTTTCGTCCTTCCATCTGCGTTCTTGTTTGGCTGTCGCTCTTTTTGGTCTTGTTGTTGTCGCCTCATGGGTTGCCGCTCGTTTGTTCCAAAATTCCCAGCTGCGAGCGGTTTCATCTCGTCACTTTTTATGCTTTCGCGGTATCGTCGTTTGTTCTCGCCATTCCCAAGTGCTTGAGCATGCATGGACCTGGTACATGTATCTAACTCTTTCCCCTTTGCCTTTTGTTTGTGCCTCGAAGTCTTCTTCAGCCCTGTCGATCTCACCTCGTTGTTTGCTCTCTACTGCTGCTTGCCATGCCGTTGTATATCTTGCTGCCGATAACACTGCGTCGTTATCATGTGTATTAGTTACCCCATGCAATCTTGTGTCCATTAGCCAAAAGAATATACGTATAACACGACTACTGATTGATTGGTGCTGCTCTCTAGCTTTCCGGGTGGCATGGGGAACACAGGCATGCAATGGCCCACGTTCCCCCTTCAGACGGGCTGAACGGGGTACCTGCAGCTTGTAGAAAGTGGCGGTCCGTGACTGGCGCTAATGTCACGGCACGGCTGAACTCGTCTCTGGGAGTTATTTATAGAAATCACCCTCAAAGCCATGCAAATTCCGTTTAGACGGGATAAGTGGTTAGAAAACGCCGAGATAGTTTTTCACAAAGGTCTCACTCCGCATCGTTTGCAAGGACGTTAGCGCTGAGTGCGCGAGGATGTTCCCATGAATACTCCATGTTACGCATGGCCATAGACACTATGGGTTATCTCTGGCCCATGTTTCAATTTCACCTCACCACGCTTTCCCAAGCAACCTTGATACGTTCCCAATGTTATGAAGGCTACCAACTTCAGTATCATGGTAAGTGTCCGACTGGTCGCTTCGATCTGGCAAGTGTCTTGTACCCACTGCGCAGTGATCTCTTCCCTCCAACGGACTTTCCATGGACCTTCACACATAAAATTTTCTGTTCTTCGAGTGCAACAGATGGACTGGGGACGGACAGGCTGTGGGTTCATCATTATCAGTGATATTCGGATCGTTCATGTGTGCGCAGTATTTGAACAAGGTTCAATCAGCACAAAGCCCGTTAATTGTAAGGATCCAACGTTCATCAGGTCCACCTCGAGGGAGGTACATGTATGATGATACTTATGAACTGTGCCCGAAACGGGCTGCGACATTCGAGTCGAGGCCACAAACACCAAAGTGAAGCTGTGTTCCCACTAAATAATACAGAACTTGCCATTCTTGTTCTGCAAATCTCCTCCGCATGCATATTATGCGGGTGGCCCCATTCGGAAAAAAGGCTGTGGACCCAAAGCACCAAACACGGGTGAGAGAAAACGGGGAGACGGAGACGGAGGTACATGGAGGCAGCTCGACGAAAATGGTATGACACGAGCTCGGATTGGTGGGACGCCCACCAAATGCGGAGTTGTGGAGATCTCGTTTCAAGCCGCGAGCCGCGACTTGTCCCACTGGTCCTTGGCATCACCCTCCCTCCCTACACATGCCACCAACGAGTCTCAGTGGGTTGAGTGGCATCCATGCATGGCTACCGTCTCCGAACAACTGGGACTTTTTGTATGACTGTATGACGTGAAGGTGGCAGCTGGTGGCAGTCACACAATAGTACGTATGTAACAGTTAGCGGTGCCCGTGGGTTTTAGGTCCGACTCGCGGTCGCATATGGATGGGGTGGATGGGTAAATTTTTTTNGCTCAAAAAATGCCGCTAGTTTTGGGAAGCAAGTGGACCACTTTGGACAGGTGGACATCCGGTAGGTTTGAACATGTGAGAGAATCTTGACAGATGAGATAGCAAATGTGGTGAGGGTTTTATGCCGTAACGCCTATGCCCAAGTTGGCCAGACTTACACACGAATTCGTCTGTCCATATGCTGCTAGGATTTCTCCCTTTGGATAATTCCTGAATTTATTATGATTTTAACCGGCGTTCAGCAAAACAGAAGGATGTTTTGCAGGCGTCAATCACAAGTAAGCGTGCGTCGTATAGTATCAAGTGGCATTGGCGTCATGGGGGCCCATGAAGATGCACCCTCGTCGGATCCCGACGTCTCGCTGACCCGATGGTCGGACACCCTTTCCATCTCGCGCCCAAAGCTTGTTAACGTACTTGCTCCATACATCATGCATTACGTGCGTGCGTGCGTGCGTATGAGGACATGAACAATCAAGTTGCGATTTATCCCAATGCTCCCACTCTCGTTTTGGAAGAAGACATAAATAACATTCACTTGCCTCTGTCGTTCACACAGACGAAATAGAGTTTATGCACGAATGGATGATGACGAGTGACTTTCTATGATCATGAGACTCGTTGGGAGCTGTTTCTGTATGGTGAGGTTTTGAGATCGGGCGCATTACCAGCTATTGCCAGGCTCGGAGGCCAAAGAAGTCGAAGTATCGGAGGCACATGAGAGCATACAGTCATTAGAAGCGCGCATGCATCATCGGTTTTCGAAGAAATTCAATAGAGTAGGAGACATTCCGAAGAAAGCCAGTAACTTAATCAGCAGTGCCAATGGACGTCAATATGGATGCAAGTAAACGAGATACGGGCGCTTTGCGTCAATGATTCGGAAGGGTCTATAGGGTTTGTTACCTAGTAGTTGAGTGGAATGGATACCTTCAATTGAGGCAAGAGACGCTGACTTTCGCCGAAGTTATGCACGGATATACGGCGATCCCTCTCATGGTCCCATGCAGTTATTCGCTTCAAAGAAGCTTGATAAGATGTGTGTGACGATGTTTTGCATCTCAGCGCAATGTGATATACTCAGGCTGGAGATAGCGGGAGTCGGAATGCATGGGCCCAAGGGGGCTCTATGCTACTATAGCAAGCTATAATTCCTCCCTCCGTCCTCCGTGAGCTTAATGGACACCTGCGCTCGCGCGCGATTCTGGGGTTACGGGGATTGCTTTCGAGCGGTCGGAAGTATCGGTCGAGTCCAAGCGATCGGAGAAATCGCGATCGCTACACTTAATTCCGCATTAGGAAGACCCACATTTTCTGCACAAAATGGGGGCTCGATTATCACGTGTAGAGCAATCAGAACATGCCAGATGACGTTCTTGTTTAACGATCGTGATCAATAGGCATGGGACCAGCGCGCACCTCCCCGCGCGTATGCATGCATGCGTCGAGTCTCCAATTTAAATTGATATTTGGGAGCGACTGTGGCTACATCGTCTGTATCATGCAATATTGTATCCTCTGGCCAGATGGCCAGAGCAGGTATTATTACAAGCATAGGGGGGGGCTATCTGTTTTCTCGAAAAGGGAGATAAGCGACGCTTACGGCGCGAATCACAGGATCCCAATTAGTAGTGTTCGGCGACCAGTGGATCGACAAACTGAGAACTCGGACGCCACCGACCCAGGGTCCTGTAGCCTCGTGTCGCATTCGGGCCATGAGACCACCGGAAACACCGACTTGCCTGCATGTCTCTGCCGCGATGGGGTGGCAATTCGTTCGTCCATTCTCAAGTACGAGTCAGTGTGACCTCACCAAAATCATTGCTAGGTTTGAACATATGTTTTGTAACCAGCAATCAAGGTGGTTGTCACGATGGATAATTATGCAGTGGAGTGAAACCTCAGGCCTCAGAGTTACGGGTGTTGTCGTCTGCTTTGTCCACGAGGCTGGCAACAAGGATCCGAAGAATTGAACTTATTACCCTGCAACGGCCACGCAAAAAATGGGTTGCCGCCTCGGCCCTGCTCGTAACAGCCGGTAACACGCCCACTCGGCAGCCTGGGTGCAAGGCGACTCGGGGAACCACTCGGGGGATCGAGGGAGGCGGATAACCCGGGGTGAATTGAACTCCAAGTTCCAACTCGGATTAATTTGCCGAGGTAAGCATAACCCAATGGGCAGAGTGAGTCGAGGCTGGCCTTGGGGTATCGTATCTTTGAGTAATGATCTCTAAGGAAAAGTCGAGAAAGGTTTCGGAGGCTTGGCCCTCTCTCAACGGGTGGTTATCTGCGCGGGACTTCGGGAATTTGAGGCGACAACATGCTATCCCCGTTGACGTTGCAATGCCTTCCAGGACACAGCGGAACTATCGACCCTTCGCGCCTAGATTCTATGAGTAACACTCGCTACCCTTTGGGACTTCATGTCTTTTGATCCTCGCGTTTTGCCCAAATTCCAAACAACCTTTTTACGGTGTTCCTCATACCTAATGCGTCCTCAAAATACCCCTCGCAGTCTGTAGAGAAATCTCGGCGTTCAAGCACCGAAGCACTTGTCGAGGAGGCTCCTGTGTACAATTCATTTGCTTCTGGATTTCTGATTCGAAGCTACACTTCGAGAACCCAAAAAGTGAGGTGTCGAGGATACATCATCGATGTGCCCCACAAGATTGTACTCAGTGATCGATTTGTATCTCTATTCATTAGGAGAATGGAGTTACATATAGACGTTGACAGCGAGCATCTAAGGACGGGCGGAATGCGGGCGGGTGTAGCTGCATAAGTTGCTGTAGGTGCCATTCGGAAGAGTCGGTCACTCTGGGTCTGATTGCAGCGCAAGATTCTGGGCAGCACTAAGGGCGCAACTGTTCAGATTCATTCAGACAGCAACGAATTCAAACTTGTATTTCGAATCTAAGTGCAACCGAGTACTACGGTACGTATACTACACGGAAGCTAGAATAGTAGGCCATATGCTATGAGGGACAAAGATACTGATCCCGGGTCGTCGATGTCTGCATAGTCCAAGATTGCCGCCGTGTAGTCGGTGCGAAGATAAAGGGGCGATGAGGTTGCGAGTGCTTGCTTGTACGTATATAGTGCTAGAGAGTACAACTTTCGAGTTCCAAGAGAAGAAAGTGAGAAGGAGAGATGAGGAAAACAAAGAGCTCATGTCGGATCAAAAGAAAAGCGAGAAGTGACCACATAGAACAGATACATCGGGTAGAGAGATGAAAAGAAAAATAGGAAAAACATATGACTATTCAACCCGTATCCCAACAATAAAATTCCGAGGCTGCGAGAAGCTGAAGGACGAAGGACTGGAGGAGCGCCGCGGAACGATTTATAGTGTAGTCCAATAATGAATGCGTAAAGTAAATGATGGTAGTGCAAGAGAGTGTGGTTTATGACGTCGGGCCGGGAAAGAAAGCGAATAAATCACAGATATCGATCTGAGTCCATGGTGCAGGTGAAGAGGAAGTAAGGAAGGTGAGTGTTAACGGAGGTGTGAAAAGGACGGGGGTATGTATCCAGACGAAGATTATCCTGACAAAGCAGGAGGGCATAACTCTTCATGACCAACGGCTAGGGCTGTTGGCTTTGGTATCAGGCTCCAAAGGCCTGGGGGGTCGGTATGGGGAGGTAACCATTCTGTGAGCACCAAAGGGCACTTCTGCCATTGGACGCTGGGATTCGTCCGAAGATGAAGCGAAACCGGATTCCAGGTCGCTGGAGGACGAGGACAAAAACGATTCAGTCTCTTCGCTATCCCGCGATGTGATGGGCTCATCATCGAGCTCTTCGTCGACGGCGCGCCGAGCAACGACCGAGAGGTAGACGAGAATCACCAAACAGAGCAAGATGCCTATTATAGTCCACATGCGAGCGAGCTTATCCGCACTACCTTCGTCATCGATTGAATCCGGATCGGTGACGTGGTAATCTCTAAACGAGTGGATGGAGGCACCGACGCTGGTGTGGACGATGACCTTGAATAATGACAAGGCGGTGCAGACGGTGTAGGTGTGGAGGGTGAGCGTCGGGGAGGCAGCGAGCAAGCAATTCATCACATTGTAGGGATAGGGCGCCAGACGAATGAGGAAAAGAAGTTTCGGCCGCTTTTCAATGGCACGAACGACACGCTTTATCCGTGTATAGGAATCGAGCCATTTACCGATAGAATCCCGAAATAGGACGCGAGAGACGATGAACACGACGAGGGCGCCCAAGAGTGCCGAGAAATATGAGATAATGGCGCCTGCCCAAGGACCGAAGGTGTATCCCGATAAGATGATCAGCGTCGAATATAACGGGATCGGTGCTGTGTGGATGTGTCAGAACTGATTCCGTCAAAAACATTGTCACGAAGAATGAACTCACGAATGGTCGTCAAAAAGATAAGGAAGAACATAACAGCGTGCCCATACGACTCGTCTGCGCGCAACCAGAATGAAAGTTCATCGAGGACTGCAAGTGGAGAGTTATTGCTATGACAATAGATGGGTGGGCTCGGCTAACTTACGGGCGAACAGTTCCGTTCTATACAGAGCGATGGCAACCAAAAACGCTAGACTGGTAATGGCGTAGAGGATGACTGGAGTCCACGGCCGGAGCAGCCTCGATATCCTCGAACATGTTGGTGGACGGGTGTGGGAAGGGGTGGAGAAGTTACGCGATGGCAGCTGAATCTGGGGTGGCCGCACAAACGTTCTTGCCGGTCTGTGGGGCGCGGGTGCTCCTGAGCGCGCTGACGAGGGTGGGGGACGGGTGCCATGCGATTTGTGGGGACGCGAGGGCCTTGAGGGCGGTACGAAGGGGGATTGGGACTGGGAGGACGGCTGGAAATGGGAGGCCTTCTCGTTGTATTCCTGGGAAGGGGTTGCGAGGGAAATGAGGTCCTGGGAAGGGAGACGAGGAAAGTTTTGGTGGTCCATTCTAGATTCCAACCTGAGCCAGCAAGGAAGGAGGAAAACGAAAGAAAATGGGACAGAGAAACGGCGCCTGACGCCTCAGGACGACAGCAGGAAGAAAAGCGGGCGTTGTGACCCCGCCGTTATTATTTCTATTGCACTGCCACCACAAACGGCATCTATTTTCCACGCCCCTGTCACATGCAGACTCCACCCCCCTTACATATGATTTCTTCCCCATCCTCCCGAGAAAAGGCCTGAACAGGTCTCGACAGTCACTCTAGCATCGACGATGCCAGTCCGTCTGGCCCAACGTGCGCTGGCCTCAGGCCGTCTTTCAGGTCGGCGCTTCAGCTCAACGCAGCCGGCCAAGTCCAGGCATGCCCTGGTCTACTCGGAAACCCTGCCAGCGATGATGCCCATCTTCCTTTTGGGGTCTGCAATTTATCTCGTAGGTGCTGTCACTCATGGAGTGTGTCACATTGTCCAAACATCCTTTGCAGGGGCTTCGTCTGACACAGATGCAACTCGCGCATGAACGTTGCGCTGAAGAAGCCGAATCCAAAATCAAGCAGTTGGAGAATGACATCACAGCTCTTGAAGCAGGCAGGCGTGAAGAACAGCAACTGCGTACATCATCTCCACCTGGTACTCCGGTCCAAGAGCAACGGACTTCGCGATGGCGTTTGTGGTGATGTTGCAACGTACCCTTATTTATCTCAAAATGCATGTTCTGCACAGCTGACCGTCCATATCGAGGAGAAAGTGTATTTCGAGAACAACGGGTGGGTCAGTGGATATCTAAGCACATCGCCAATCGAACCGCAATAAGATAAAGGTGGTATATGAGCAATACAAGACGAAATGAATCAGTGTGATGACAGCAAAGATTTCACTAATTGATTCTTGTGTTTTTCAAATAGTTTCGCGGTGCTGTGCGGAAACGTGTCAGATTCCTCGTGGCAGTTCATCCAAAACATTGGGGTTCCATACCTGAGAATGGCAGAAGCCAGTCCGCTAAATGCCTGCATCTGTGTTTTGCCTCTCTTGAGGTGGAAAACGTCGTATGCTGAATGGGTCCGAATTAAGTGATGGCTCAGGGCAAGGAACCCGAAATGTCACGTCTACTCACAAACAAAGATCAGGTCCATGGCAAGCTTCGCTCGCGTAACTTGAAGCCAGTAGTCCTGCTTCTGTAGCCGTGATAGTTCCTTTTCGTCGAATTTCGAAGCCTTGGGTTTGGACTTTGCCGAGCCGCCCGTCATTGATTCATTGTACATTCTTCCTTCGACTGGATACCAGGAACCGAAAGAAGATAGATGAATCAGAGGACTTGGTGACGATATAACCATATATCGTAAAACTCACCTTCAGCTTGAAGGCTTGTGATCATTTGCCGCTCAACACCATTCTCGACGAGACTGACGAGGGTTGAGAAGAAGAAACACCAGTCAGCAAATTTCTCAGCGCTAGCACCAACTCTCTTGCCAATGAGGCCTAGCCGAGCAAACGTCGCGACGTCATCTGCACAAGCGGACACGAGTTCGAGCAAGACAGGCGGTGGGGCGTAAAGCGCAGTGTGCAGGAAGGACTTTGCCTTTTCCTGGCCCTTTGACGATTCCGAGGGTTCCGAAGAATAAGGTACAGCCTGTTGCGCTCGTATAATCGTCAAGGGGTGCAGCCAGTTGAAAAGCAACAGCAATTTCCTACAGTGGAAAAATGAGCTCAGCGCGTAGTCGAACGATAAATAAACAGGTGTAAAGACCTCGTAAAGGACAGTCCTGAGGCTGTCGAGGTGAGCCGTTGCACGAGGTTGAGTTCCCATTTAATCTTCTGGGGCCGCCTCAAAAGTCGGGTGGTTGCAATAGAAGCATGGAACAACAGATACACGCGTATTGAATACTGTATAACTTTCTGTTTTTGATACCGAGCCAAACGCGGTTAGTAGCTGGTAGCTGCAGTCCGCAAGCTGGCAATGTTCACTCACGAAGGCTTTGTCCCTGCCATTGCTAGTGAGGATGATCTCTCTCCAAACTTCCTCCTTGAGGACTTTCTTCTCCGCTGCCTGGACCTTTTCGTCCTCCTGATCCAGGTCAAGGTCTTCGGGCGTGAGATGTTCATCGACTTGCTCTTCACTCGGCTCGAAACCAGGGTTATATGAGAGTGTAGAGTTGGACATGATCGATGTTCGCGGTGTTCGTGGAGGATGAGAGGAGAGGGGGTTCATCTGGAAAGAGGAGTTGCTATCGAAGGTTGGGGAATAGAATTGGTCTTCGTGGTGGTTTACGCTTCCTGACGAGGCTAGTTGTTCTCCATGGCTCGGAAACGATATCGAGGACATTTCTGGCCGAGCTCGAGGATACCAGCAGGTAAATGCTTGAGGGTCTGGCTAGTCAAGCCCTATTCGAAAAAGCTGTAGAAGAGTCAACTTGAATCCGAGCGCTAGCGCCAGGCTGTCCGGGTTCGCGGAGGAACTGGCACGTGTTAGAATATCGTGCGAACAGTTTCCCAAAACGCCTCACTGTATCCTAGCGCGTACTAGTTCGCGTTCGCTGTCGTTGTTACCGTTCACCTCCTCTCCTTATCCTTCTCTTGGCCTCAGTGCCGTCTTAATGGAAAGAGCTTCCGGACTACGCTCTCCACCACCACCACGCTCCAATGCCGCTTCTCCTCGACCGAAATTCGATGCAGACCTTCTCAAGGCGTACATGAAGAAGCTACTGTCATCGACATTGCAATCTAAGACCTGGGCAGAGGCAAAGGACAGAGAGCGTCTAAGAATGTGGACAAAGGAAATCGGAGAGCGAGTAAAGGAACGAATGGTGGAGATCCAGCCTCGGGGATTGTACGTCACTCGACCTCTGCTCCGTTTCTGTGATCCTGACGAATATCTCTCCTGCCATTTTTGCTGGTATAACAAAACGCAGCAAATATGTCGTGTTGACCCAAATTCATGAGAATCTATCACAAGGCGGAAGGTACGTTTCGTTTCCGTAGATCAGGGTCGATGTCGAAGCATCAGAAATATTCATCTTCTTTCGCTGTTTCTTTCAAACTAATTACGGCCATCGCTTGCTGACGGACCATCTATCAAGGGCGGATATTGTCTGTCATTGGGAAGATAGTGATGTAGTTGCACAAGAAATGTATTCTAATGTAAGTAATCCGGGATCGCTTTATCTTCCGTTTTAATATTACTTACTTCTCCTCCCCAATGGTAGGATTCCTTGATCTGTGTATGCATAGCCCTCGCTATTGCCTGATTCCATGCTCGAAATACCCTTCTGTTGCTCGCAAGTTGCCTAACACCCTAATCTCCGGGCGCCATCTTGGTCTCGGAATAGAAAGCTCTTTGTCACTCGTTTCCGTAACTAACTCGCCATGATACCTCGGTAAGACTGCTTTTGGTGAGCCGACAAGAAATGGCTCGAGTCTTCTCATGACAGCTGTTGTCGTGAACCATCACGTCTACGTCCTCTTGCTTTTCCCCCGATTGATCAACTACTCGTCTGGAGCCAGGTTGTTGTCCATGGGGTGGTACGTCGGGGATATGCCGTGGGGGAGATGCTGTCACAGATATCTCTCTCCGTGCTTGTTCGGTCCCCATGTGAAGCACTAGAGCTCCGCGTCAGTTTCCTTTATTCAGTGGAGAAGTGATACCCATCTCACTTGCCCTGTCAAACTGACATCAGCGCCGCTCCGAGATAGGGTTTGTTCAGAAACCGCCAGCGAATCTCCGCATACGCTGCCACCTGCCTCCACTTGTTGATGTTTACGCACTTTCGTCAGCCGTCCGTTTATCGCAAGCCTTTTTGGCTCATTCATCCTCGCATTATTTCCCTCCACGGACCCTCTGATACAAGCGTGTTTCGGCGAGGATAAGCCATCTTTGGGAGTATTCCATAATAGGCATTTCTTAGATTTGCTGACCACGGTTGTCCCTTGCAGTTCCTTTCACATGCCACTCTCCAGTCAGGTCAATCTGTCGGAATCGAGAGTAATGTGTGAGCCTTGTTGAGACCTGGTACAATGCGTTGACCCCCTACCGAGGAGACTCCTGCTCTTCCTGGTTCCAAGCGCCGTTCGTGTGTGCGCTCGCGCATTTTAATCGGGTCTGCTGCCGTGTACGCTGGTCCCCGCATGTTCCTACAGATGCCGTTCAATTCCAATGGGAAGCCATTCGTGATCGAGGGATGCGCTCGGCTCGACACCTTCCCAATGGACCTTCTGATCTACAGAACTTCAGTATGTATGGTTTTACAAGAAATCATCATTGATTCTCCTTCTCGCAGATTCCCCGCTGGTTTTGGCGATCTCGGCTCAAAACTGACATTTCTTCTCTTCTGCAAGTTCGAGTAATTCTTTTGTCACTGCCACAGTCTTCATGGCGCTGGTCTTCTCAATCCTGCCTATAGAGTGGCGCGGCTTGGGAAGGTCGAAGTCTCCGAGTAGTGTGTGAGTGCGTTCCACTTCACTTGAGCGGAGGGTCGCTGAGAGCGCTAGCCATTCAAACACCCGCGGGCTCACACACGATTCCATGTGGCCTTTCGCCGTCAGTCAGATGGATAGATATTTCTTTCTACATGATCTTTACACCTACATATTGAGCGACCTTGTCGTCCGTATGGGAACAAGCGCAGCTATATTTCGGATTGCTGCATTTCGGAATCATGTCAAGTAAAGCCATTCAAATGTGCATCAATGAGAGCGGGGTCAATGGAGAGTCTCATCACAAGCACAGGTGTTGATATCTCGATCTCGACGGAGATCCAGCGGGCGAGTGTGAGCGTAGGCAATCTGGCTTCTGGGATGGGGCTTCTGGGATGGGACCAAAAAATATATATCAATTTGGGAAATTACTATTCTAGGTATGTACAGTAGGGTTAGGGTTAGCGCAGCGAACCGACAAAAGATAGGGCCCGCCCAGCCAGAGTGGCCGAAGCGGGACAGGAAAATATTAAGACGGTGCATGACCCTAAGGCCATACAAGTTGCAGGTTCTCCCTGAGGACAAGGTCGCCGTGCTATGGGGAGCCCCCACAACCCACAACCCCAGGTACATGAAGGGGATTATGCCATCAAGGTAAGTATGAGGTGTTTCTATGTCTGGCGCGAACTTATATAGATGCGCGCGTGCGCACGGACCACGTACCCTGTTTGTTTGTCTTCGACCGCTTTTGCCGAGCGGCTTGCCTGTTTCGTTGCCACAGCGCGGGGTCAAGTTGTGCCCAAATCTCCATGTCTACGAGTCCGTACGTCGTTCAGCTCCCATTAAATTCAAGCCCACTACTGACCAAATTTCATACGGCACAGGAAGGTCAGGCTAAATATAAATTGATTTCTACTCTCTACTACCCACCTGGTGCACCCCGAGCTTGACGCAGCGTTGGTCTCGGGCTCTCGGTTTAGCAGCCTCCCCGTACCAATTATTGCCAACGGTCGCACTTTGCCACTGAGTCCGTCTTTCATGACCCGGGGAGCGCATTTCCCGGTGCTAGTGACTTGTAGTCTCACCGGCGCTATGATGTCCATAATCCTCCGTGAACCTTCTCGTCTCCCCGTTATCAACAGCTGTTCACGCGTTCGCCCCATCGCATCGCCTGATCAGTTTAACCATGGCGACAGTTCAGATAGACCTGCGACTTAGGTCGTGCTGTCCTGTTGGTTTGTTTACCCTGGATTCATTATCCCAAGCTCACGCCATGCGTGGTACGTCTCTCACACGCACCACATCCGTCCTTTTGGTCAGTTCACCATCTCGTACTCACCCTTAACATTGGCATGGTGTCGTTGGTCCGGCAATCGGACAATTGGCCCAATCTTCATCCTTCTGTTATGCAAGCGTACGGTGCGTTTGATGCGAATGGGGGGAGAAGATCTTGCTGGATCTCACCATGTTCCACACCATGCCGGTCCAATCACAAGGCAACTACGCCTCTGGAGTATCCTTTTGAAGCTCTTATGGACTCCGGTCAGATGGCATTCCGAACACCGTCGTATGACCTTATTGCCATGAACCCCAACCCCAAGGGTTGAGATGCACCTGCCGTAAAGAGGGAATATTCTCAAACCCCCTTTCAAGTAGGTATGCCTATCCCGCATCTCAGAGTCCTCGTTAACTTTACTGATTTCTCGTTGCCTACTTGGCTGCCCCTTCAAACGTCTTGTACGTCGATTACCGGTGGCAGGGCCAGGGTTTCATGGTTTCAATGCCTCTGTTCTCAATCTGTCAGATTCTATCATCCACGTACGCTGCAGCGCATGGTTTGCCTGGCAGGTGATGATCTAACCGAACGGGCACTCAGGTTTTTGCACTTACTGGTCCAAAGGCGTGATACATAGAAGGCTCTCAGGGAGAATTATCAACGTTCGAACCCCAAATCTAGCAAGAGTCTCACTCGCTGTACCCCAAGGACCATGGACTATGGTCTCCAGTCCAAAATCTACCATGCATCGGTGCGACTTTTCGGTAATTTTTGGGTGTGGCTAACTTCCTGTATCGTAAAGTTCGTGGCATATTACAACAACGCTGCACACCTTTCGGGCTCAACTTTGGTTCCGCCTTTCACCGGAATTGAACCTTATAGTATACGGCGGAGGTTTTCGCCTTTCCGTGAGACACGCATAGTCGGTAGTTCCTTCGGGATTTTCGGTTCACGGTTCTGAAAACAGTCTAAAAAAGCGTCGGTCACCCCACACTTTTTCTTGTCGTGCTTTTTTAGATTCGAGTTTCTCTAGTCCGAGGATTTGCTCTAGGGGGAAAACCTGGTTGGGTCAACGGACACCCATTACAGGTTTTGACGCATTTACCGGTTACCATCGCCGAGGATAATCTCAAAGGGTAAGAGGCCTCGCGATCGCTATGTAGCCCAGGGAGAAATGGATGGCAACTTGACACATACGCCAGAGAAAATCTTTCCGTTTTCCTCGTTCTGGGCCACCGAGGCCAGCGCCAATTGTACCTGATTTTCCCCGAGGTCAATCCTGATTTCGACGATAACTAGATAGATAATGAAGGTATCTACCATACTCCCAGTCGTTCGCCATGGTAGCCTTACCATGCCTGTTTCTACGATGTAACTCGGTGCGAGAACGGTAGCTTACGATCGAACAGGATTCGACTTCTCCAAATCTCAATGAAGTCTGAGGATGCTTCCGCCACCGGTCATTAAATTACTTCCGTCGACCAAGCATCCCACCCCAGGTAAACTTATGTACTTTTGGAATGACTCTCGCATGGGAATTTAGCTCCTCGGAGGCCCTTCGCCTATGGCCCAAGACTCTCTCAAAACCCTTGCAGTCGACTATGATCCCGAGTGAAGTCTCCACTGGCGCTGGAAACACTGCTCTCATCCGAGGACTAACTTTCTCCACTCAATGCGGGTTAGCACTGGGAGGAGGCCCCTTCATGTCTATTCCTGTGTAGATCTGGGCGGCATTCCTCGGTTGTCCGACCGTGCATTGAGGCTCCTACGTTCATAACGGAGGCGCTGTCCCGACCTCATTCTCATGTCTTGGCCGATTTAGCTGAAACAAGGACTCGTGGCCTGGTCCATAGCGTCATGTCAAGGACTGAAACTTGAATGTACACTTGCTACTTTTGGACCCTAATACTCGGCGTCTCTCGGACAAGGACTCGTTTCAAAGCTGCCAAGAGCCTCGCGATCCCTTTCCCCATTGTATCCTCCGGCAGATATGGAACTGGTCTACAGCACTGGAGCTCGTGCTTGAAGGGACGAGACTTTAGCTAACACCTGTCTATCGACTTATCTTGCGGCTCACCGTCGGAGCTCTTTACAAATCACATTGTACTGCCAAAGGGCCGTCCACAGTACTTCTGTCGCTTTCACAATCCCATCTTTAGCATCTGTCTAGAAAACGTGCCTGGTATCTCAAGATCGATGTCTTTGGAATGAATTATAATAGCTACCAATAGCTTTCGCCGCAAGGTAGAGTTGAGGATCCCCAATTAGAGCGAAACATGGCTAGATCACAGGCGACACAAAGAAAACGTCCAGTGGCCACGTTGCATCGAGTGCTCTGTGAAGTGTTTCGGAAATTACAGCGGAAGCTGTTCTTCATATTGAAGAAGCGTGCCAGTCCATGTCCGTTATTATAATTGAATGGTATGGCGACTGCCATATTGAACATCCCAGTAACAAAAAACTACAACAACCGATGTCATCAGGAAGAACATGTAAATATAGAGTACATGTAGATGTAACTACAGATGGCCAAATCCAACTTTCGAAAGGAATCGATGCGCTGCAATAGCAAACCAGAAACGCGTACAAACTAGAGATGTGAATGTGGAAATGGTGAAGACAGCAAAGATGTAGAAAGATCGGAACAACCCCCAACCTGGTGAAACGAAGAATTGAAATACAACGATGCAAGGCACAACGCAAAACGGGGAGGATGAGCGAGATTCGATGGGTAAGATTTAAAAGACTCAGTACCCGCAATAGGAATGAATAGGACGAACGAATTTGGGCCAACCCTCAATCACCCAATACGCATCGGGCTACCTATGTCGACTGGTCCGTCATCCGACACCCTCAAACCTTCCATCCTAAGTGGGCTACTCTTGGCTACGCCGGTGGCAGTGGCAAGTCCAGCCCCATGTTTGCCTGCGATCGCCTTTCTTTGCCTCCGTTCCAGTAGAGTAGCACCATCCATGTCCAATTCGAACTGCCGTTGCCTCCGGTGTGTACGGGAAGCTCCGGTAGCGCGCATCTGTCCCTGGTCGCGTTGACCTGCACGACCTTCCATAGCAGATGGTTGCGCCGCCTGCCTTTGGCGGTTTTGTGGAAGGGGCTGTTGGGCAGCAACCTCTCTTGTCTGCTGATGGCGGGGATCCTCGTCTTCATCTTCGTCCTCGTCGTCTTCGCCTTCGTCATCTTCGTTCAGTCCACTCAGAACCGCCCTTGCACCAGTTCCGAGACCGTACTTCCTCCTTCTAGCACCTTCTTCCTCCATACGGTGAACAGCGTACGTGATATCGAATGCTTCCTTGAGGGTCGCAAGTCCCGGACTGCGTCCCTCCCAGTTTCCGGATGCAGAGAGGAGGGGAGAGTCCACAGGCCTACCTTGGAATCTGGGGGTCGGCGGTGGGGGTGGCGCAGGAGCTGCATGACACCAGGGATGGGCCAGGAACTCGTCTATGGTATACCGCTGCGCAGGATCAACGCAGAGCAAATGTGTGATCAGGTCCTTGGCTATAAAACGTTCAGCGGGGAAGGACCAAAAACTGTTGAATTTACTTTACCTTCAACACTGATGTCATCCCACCAAGGGCTGAGGAACGTGTAATACCCCCGAGCCACCTTTTCTGTGAGGACGTTTATGCTCTCATCGTAGAAAGGAGGGAAACCGCAAAGTAGGGTGTAGAGGACACAGCCAAGGGCCCACATATCGACACTCTTGCTGTACCGTTCGTCCTTGACGATCTCTGGTGCAGTGTATCCAACGGTTCCACAGGGCGTCATCGTCTGTTCGTCCCAGACGACTTTGCTCAAACCGAAGTCGGCGATCTTCACCCTGCCGATACCGCCGCCACCAATTCCAGGTATGAATTCACCTTCATCTTCTTTGCTTTCGTCATAGGGTCGATGAATAGGGTTCTTGGAGGGTATGATTTCTATCCGGTTGAATAACAGGTTCTCGGGTTTGATATCTCGGTGAACAACCCCACGTTCTTCATGAAGGTATCGAATGCCGTTAGCAACTTGAAGAATAACGTGCCTCGAGAGGTTCTCGCTGAAGTAGGTCAGCTTGACGATTTGATGAAATAGTTCTCCTCCGTCCATCACTGTCTCAAAAGAAAGTTAGACCTATCATCGTGGCACGGTACAGAATAATGTACGTACGCTCGAGCACCAGGAAATAATGTTCCATAGACTCGGAGAAGGAATTCAGCTTCACTATTGAGGGATGTTGAATGCCCCGCATAATCTGGACCTCTGGGAGCATGTGAGCTTGATCCGTACGAGATTAGAAGGCGATCATACCTTTCAAGATATTGGCCCGCTGCATTAAAGAAGGGCCGTCAGAATGCATATCGGTACACACAAGGGATAATCAAATGAACGGTACCTCTGTCACACGCGGCTTCTTCTTGAATTGAGGGTTCAGGTGTCTGTCGCCTGCCTACAATCACAAGAAGCGTCGCGGTGCGGAGACACGGTGAAAAAGGGATGGCAGTGTGATATAAAATATGAATAAAAGGGTAGTAATTAGTGGATGCAAAAGACGAGAAAGAACCCGAGTCGAGAGCAAGGCACGAAATACTAACCTGAGAGGCACTGAGCTCAAACTTGCGAACGACCTTGACTAATGAGGACGTTTATTCATAAGAGATCAATCAATTGAGGATCGACGGAGATCTAACCTGCAATCTTCTTTCGCGTCGTAAGATCGACAGCCTTATAGACGTTCGAAAAGGCACCACTGATAGAAAGAAGTCAGATGACGCGTGCCGGCAAGATTGAACAGGAGTAACGCACTCCCCCATCTTTTCAACGAGTTCATAGTTCTCGAGGCCCTTGTAAGTTGGCATCTTGTTCTTTGCCTCACGCTCTTCGTTTACAATGATTTCTGCAGCCTCACGCGGAGGCGGGGCCTTTGCAGAAGCTTGGGGTGTGTGGTCTGCGGTGGCGGCATTGCGGTGCTCTGAAGGCTGGGCAGCCTGATTGTGTGCGTGCGCTTGGTGCTGACGATATGAAGGGCACGTGAGCTCGCGGCCAGGCATGAGGAGGGGAACCGAGGAGCAAACTACGTACCTCGCTATCAGAGCTGGGGGGGTTGTCGGCGCGGGCGTGGTTATGATGCCTGCCATGGCGAATAAGATCTGGAGCAGGCTTAATAGGGGTGTCGCGTCGTCTGGGGGGAACGATCAGGACGTACTTTTGAAAGCGTCGACGACGCCGGTGGTAGGCATGGCTGTGGGATGAGAATGGGGGTGGGGGGAGGGAACGATGGAGACAAAACGACTTGTCTCAAAATTGCTACGGTTCAAGAGGGCAATCCGACCCGCCAACTTACAATATCCTCTTCGCACGTGGGAACTATGACGCAGGTCCGACGTCATTGATACGCTTGGAGTCTATTACAACACAGTCTACCCAAAAACAATATCCATCCTGTCCTCGTGGAAACGATACTCGGGCGAATGTTCATCACGGATACGATATGGATGCTCCTCTAAATCACCCACTATCTTCGCAAGATTACTGGAAACAATCGAAAGCCGCGAAAGTCCGATTTTAGAACCCAACGTTTGAAGCGCCGTTACCGTCTCAACCCGTTCGATGTCATCGTCCTGGATCAAGAGAACCTCGGGTAAAGTGGCCAATCGGTGCAAAGCTTCACAGAATATGGAGACGGCTGATGACCAGCGTACCCCGTCTCTGCCGGGGTCCTGTATGGAGATACAAACCCAGAGCTCTTCCAATTCGGGGGCATCCAGCGCGTCCAAGCACTGCACCAGCTCCGTCATGTTGTGAGCATCCACGCTGAAGATCGTGAGCCGTTCCATCTTCAGGCTGGCATCCTCTGGCGGCGAGAAATTCCTTGGCCCAGCCCAATGCAGCTCGGTCACCGTGCTCGAATATAGAGCGATCGAGGAAAACAAATTCCTGGCTGTATCGTGACTTGATATTGACCCTGCCAACAGCTCCACGCAGTCAACCGCTCCAGGCTTCGGCTTCGATTCGTCCAACAGATGCTTTAGGTAGACCTGCGCCATCGCGTCATTCAGCTCGAATGCTATGTGATGCCACCGTGGAGCGTGCTGCATGAACATGCGAAGATTCCGTTCCGTGAACTCGTCGGGCACGCCATCGGGACATTTGTACTCGCGAGGTGAGATGTGAAAGTTGAGCCTTCGTATGTCTCCTGCTCTCTGGATCCATAGCTTGATGAGCTCGGGATGGGGCACGTTCGGCTCATGCTGGGTACCCGACACTGTGGTCCAAAGTTCCGTCTGGTCTGCTGCGTACTCGTTGCACCGTTTGGAGATGGCGAGTAGGGATAGGGGTGTAGATGAGGGGCGTGGACGAATGAATGAAGAAAAGGCCGTATGGACTTCGGAGTCTACCTCGACAGCGTGCTTGAAGATGTTCAACATGACCTCGGCTGGCAGATCGCGAAGGAGTGGTTGTTCGAGGTTGCGACTACGCAGTCGAGGGATTGCCACGTGAATGGTGGGCTTTTCTTCAGTGGTAGTGGTTTCGCGGACTGTGAGCTTGAGCATCATCCGCTCCGCACTGGCCATCGTATCGAGGGCAGGAAAATGCGGCGTCAACGCCGCGGGGGGTGGGCATACTATAGCCATCGTCTAAGACTTGAGGTTGAAGGAAGCAGAATTATGCACGAATTCGCATTTCTGACGAGCCATATATAATTGGGATGTTGCCTTGTTGTCTTTGGCGGCTATTGTTCTATGCGAGTTGCCTAGAGATATCAGGACTGGGTAACAATAAAACTGTAGGCCACGTTTATCACCTTGTTTTTGAGAGGGTCTCTCTATCTCCCAGAATCGAACCTATAATTGTTCACAAGCGAAGGAGTTCAGTCGACCGAAAGGCAAGTAGCAGCCTCGGAAGCGGCGGTCGCCCAAGGCTCGAACACGGCATGATCCCTTCAGGCATGTTATTCCCACACGCCCATAAGCACTCGCAACCGAACCTCTTGAACGTTAGCGTTCACCATCGTCATCTTCTCTCTGCTCCTTGCTATCATCGATACCAAAAATGAGCGGCCTCGCAGATGAGCTCCTTGCCGACCTTGAAGGTCTCTCCGACGGTGAAAACGAGGAATACCCGGACGAGCCTGAAGCTTCAACATCGACAGCTTTGCCGCAGAAGCGGAAAGCGGACGGGGACCCTGACGTAGAGGAGGATGGGGCCGCAGAAGACGAAGACGAGGAGATGGGGGAAGACGAAGCAGCCGGGAAGGAGATTGGCTCGTTGGTGTTGGAAGGTGGCGTCAAACCAGCAGACGAATTGGATGCAGAGGACGTGCAGCAAATGGAACTGGGAGGAATTGAGGATGTTACCAAGATTGCGAAGCTGGAAGGCAGTAAACGCATGTCGGATATTTTGAAGGTGCGTTACCTCGTTTTATTCGCCAATTTCTTCGCAAGGCTGATCGAGCGGTACTTACTTCTTTCAGGACATTGAGAAATACAAAGTCAACCCATCTCCGCCTGAGGTTATGGCCTTACCTGCCCATCTCAATCCAGAATATACTCTGATTGTGCAGGCGAACAATCTGTCCGTGGACGTGGATAATGAAATCCTCATCGTAAACAAGGTACTTTTCCTTTTGGTGCACCAGCGGATTCGACTTGACTCAGTTTCCTTTTCCCAGTTCATCCGGGACCACTACACGCCTCGATTCCCAGAACTCGAACAACTTGTAACAGACCCCGTAATGTATATCAAGGCTGTTCGCGCCTTGGCTAATTGCGACGTGAGTGCTTGATCATACTGTCCTTCCAACTAACACTGAGAAATGCCTCTCTTCTCTAGGAACTCACAAAAGTCGAGCTCACGGGAATCCTCCCACCTGCAATTATCATGAGTGTCGTCGTTACTGCGACAACGACATCGGGTGCTAAGCTCCCTGACGCCAAGTGGGCTGCCATTGAGCGAGCCTGCAACTTGGCTGATAGGCTGGAGGAAGCCCGCAAACAAGTGAGTATTTTTTTCGCAAGTTTGCCTGCCTGTCAGATTGACCAAGCGCACCGACCACAGATCTTCATGTACGTCAGTTCAAGAATGAACGTCCTTGCTCCGAACCTATCAGCTATTGTCGGTACTACTACAGCTGCAAAACTCCTTGGTGTTGCTGGTGGTCTCGCTGGACTGGCTAAAATGCCAGCGTGTAACGTCCACGTAAGTTCCCCGTTTCTATCTTGTTTTGAGATTCTCTAACGCGTATCGGTATTAGCTGCTTGGAGCCCAGAAGAAAATCGCGGCAGGGTTTTCATCAGCGACCCAGAAACGGCATACCGGATTCATTTTCCAATCCGACTTAGTCGTACAAACCCCTCCAGAATACCAGCTGAAGGTTCAACGCACGGTTGGAGCGAAATGTGTTCTTTCGGCCAGGATGGATTTGGAGAGGCAGCGACGAGATGGTATGTTTCCACCATCTTTCTAGTTGCATGAATTTGAATTAACGCGTTGCGGTCTGCACAGGCTCATTTGGCGAAAGTCTTCGAGACAAGATTGAAAAGCACATTGATAGACTGGCCGCACCCCCGCCGTCCAAGGTCACTAAAGCTCTTCCTATACCCAACGACGGACCCAAGAAGCGAAGAGGTGGTAAACGGTATGCACAGTCGCCACTTTTGCAAATGGGACTTATTTACTCATTTTTGTTGTATGTCAGTGCACGTCGAGCCAAGGAAGCCTATGCACAGACCGAACTGCGCAAGCTGCAGAATCGCATGGCCTTTGGTGAAGCTGAGCAGGAAGTTGGTGCTTTCGACCAGACAAAGGGTCTTGGAATGATCGGCGTTGGTACTGGAAAAGTTCGTGCTGGTATGGGCGAGGCCAAGAGCAGAGGTACGTGGTTTTGGTTACTATCGAGTGACGTCACGACTAACTGCCTCCTCTTTTTTTTCAGCAAAATTGTCAAAGGCGAACAAGCTGCGCACAGCGGCCATAACGAGGTCAGCACAACAGGCTCAGACCTCCGGTACGGCTACGTCATTGAGCGTCACCCCGGCACAAGGTGAGCTTCGATATGTTCGCTGGTTGATGCTTTCCGACTGTAGCTGACTTCGAACTATGACAGGATTCGAGTTGACAAACAGGGCAGCGATGGCCCAGCGCGTCAAGGAAGCCAACGAAAAATGGTTCGGCGGTGGAACATTCTCATTTGTTGGTCAGAAGGGCCAGTCGAAGCCCTGATGCATACCTCTCTTTCCGACTACTGTCCGTGGCGTTGTTTTACTGAATAGTGAGATGATATGTATATCACCTTGACGATGTAGTGTTTGTTGGTATAGTAGAAATTCATCAAGACGAATGGTCATGAAGATGCATAATGGACATACTAATACAAATGAGGTACAATACTATAACCTAGCCAAATGAATGGAATGTGCAGAGCAATTACTAGGTGCAGCGCAAGATGGGATTACTATGATAGGAAAAAAAAGTCTATGGGAATCAAGCTGGCGATGCAGCGGACACTTCGGACGAAGCATTTTGTTGAGCACCAATGAAGCTGGACGACGGTATTTTAGCCTGGGTTGTCTTCCGCTTTGACTTGTAGTCTCGGATAGCAGAGCGGATGGCGTCTTCAGCAAGCACTGAAAGGAAGGATGTGAGATAAGTGGAGAAGTGGGGTGGCATTGCCGCAACTCACTGGAGCAGTGGAGCTTCACTGGGGGTAGACAAAGCTCCTTGGCAATTTCGGTGTTCTTGATTTTGCCAGCCTCTTCGAGAGAGAGACCTTTAACACGTTCGGTGATATACGAGCTCGACGCAATAGCGCTGCCGCAACCAAACGTCTTGAACTTCACATCCGAGATGATACCATTGTCATCTACACGAATTTGAAGTTTCATCACATCACCGCAGCTGTTGGTAGGGAAAGGGGGCCCCCGATAACCGGTTAGTTCCGTGTGAAACTGAGGAGGGGAGCGGCCACCCGGGGGTGCTACTCACGCAGGTGCGCCTACGAGGCCTGTGCCAACGTCAATGTCATTCTTGGGCAACGAGCCGACCTACAAAGCACGAGTTGTGGGGAGGGTGGAAGGGGGTTCGATTATCAGATAAGTCTGGTGGGGTCCAGAACTGAAAAAGACCCAAACATACGTTTCTAGGCTTTTCATAGTGCGAAATCACTTTCTCGTGATACAGGCGGACAGGTATGGGCCGCAGAACGGCCCTCTGGAGGGCAGGACGGGCAGCAGGGAGGAGAGACCTTGCAATAGCTGAGCGGAACATGGGGGTCGATGGTCAAGCTGGCTGGCGATTGGAGAGGGCCAGTGTTTGTCATAGGTTTGGCTAGCCTGTCACATGCCGCCACTCCATTGGCCGAATATCGCCGGCCAATCGGCGCGCGAGATAGCAAGCCCTCTCTCCGCGTCATCGGCATCCTCAAACGAACTTGCCCAATGAACAGCTCACGTCCGGCCGACAACTTGCCCTCCACCGCACGCGCCATCGCCCTCCTCCTCTCCTCCACCCCCGGCGTCCAGGATGCACACCCAAACGTCCTCCACCAGCTGCTCGAGTTTTCCCATCGCTATGCCATGCAGGTCGTGACCGACGCGAGCGTGTATGCTGAACATGCAGGTCGCCCTGGCAAAATAGACATGGAGGACGTCGTCCTCGCCGTCCAAGCCAGAGTTGGCTGGGAGTTTGGTGGACGCGTCCCCAAAGAGGTATTTTCTCTTCTTCCCCTCCTTAGCCGTCGCTTAACGAATACTTCCAGTACCTGCTCTCTCTGGCTTCAGAGGTCAATGCCGCACCTCTACCCGCCGTGCCAGAGGTCTTTGGAGTCAGGCTCCCTCCCAACTCAGAGTGTCTTACATCAGTAGACTTTGAGTTGATCCCCAACAAGCCTCCACCAGGAGTCAAGATCTACGACGAGGAGGTCGAAGAGATTGAAGAGTCAGAGTCCTCAGAGGAGGAACTTGAACCCGAGCCTCTACAATCGGGCGCAAGTGCCGGTTGGAACAGGGCCAATGGAACTCCTTCCTCTGTTTCCCAACAAGACCATGTCATGGACGCGCCATTTCCTATCAGTGCAATCGCCACACCCTCGGATGTTGACATGCTTGGTCCGTCCGCAGGC
Source organism: Candolleomyces aberdarensis (assembly GCA_004126415.1). Taxonomy (NCBI): domain Eukaryota; kingdom Fungi; phylum Basidiomycota; class Agaricomycetes; order Agaricales; family Psathyrellaceae; genus Candolleomyces; species Candolleomyces aberdarensis. The sequence goes on along the minus strand of SDEE01000001.1, from coordinate 290,380 downwards.
GCCAGAATGGAGGCAGAGGAAGGCAGTGACGTCGACGAAGAGGGTCTCTTTGCTGGTGGCGACGATGACGAGGAGGAAAGCGACGGTATGGAAGAGGTGCAGACAGGATCTGCTCCGGCGAATGGAGTGAAACGGAAACTTGTTGAAGAGGATGATTATGACTAACAGATACCAGCGAAAACCCCTCTTTGTGTGTACATTAACCCAGCAGTACAGCAGTTGTGCAGATATCAATAATATTAAGCGCCCCAGATCTCAAGCCAATCTACTGCCTTAGGTACAGCTGAACGAGAATGCTCAGAAGGATGATAACAAGAGCTAGGATAAGGAAGAATGTCCCTGAACCTATCAAGAATTAGCACAAAGTGTCAGAATACGACCAAAGGGCACATACCCAAGCTGTTGGTGGTCAATGGAACGGTGACTACACGAAGCGTGTTGTCCGGACTCCCGGAGACCAGAAGCGTTGCTGAAGGGTTGAATTTCACCACAGTGGGTGGGAAATCATGGGCCTTGAGGATTGTTGCGCACGGCTAGCAAAGACAATTAATTAATTCCAAGTCCGTGACAAGTTTGAGGGGGGGCATACCGCTAACGTCGTGGCATCCAACAGGCCAACGCTCAGTTCAGAGGAACCAAAGCCAATGTAACGACCATCCGCACTGAAGATGAATTAGACATAGAACTGCACAAATCAAGTAGACGCCAACCTTAGGTCAAGGCAAGTAACTCCTTTGTCGCCCACTTTCCTTGACTTCTCTATCGACCACGATTTGATATTCCATTTCGTAATGAATCCTTGCCGGGATACCGATTTCTTCTGCCGCGAACGAGGTGGGTTGGTATTAATTACCGTGTACGCGACAGTTGCGTCTACAGGATGAAGTCTAAAACCATCATCGTCAGATTCGGACGTATGAATGAAATTGAAATAGCATTACTTTATCTGCCGGAAGGTGCTTCCCTCACCGAATGTATCAGCGGGAACGTTGACTGTATTGAGCAGTAACAGGGCTGAAGTGGAAATCTTCTCGCTGCCACTCTTGGTTTTGCTTTTGCCTTTTTGTTTGCCCTTCGAGGTAGGTGAAGCGTCATCTTTTGGAAGGGAATAGACCAGAAGATTATGAGTCGTTGCAATGATCAGCTGCGTGGTGTCAGTAACTCGCATTTCGTTAGTTCAGAGAAACGTACAGAGTCTTCGGAGAAAGCTGCATCGTAAATCTCCTTCTCCGTATGTATCGGCTCGGCTATAGGGTTAAGGGAGGGATATGAGAGTACGACGACCTAATAAAGTGGTTAATCTCGCGCATAAGCATGGGAGTGAGCCTCGTACGTCATGAGGCCCTGCGACTGCCAGTAAGGTACCGTCCGGAGAGAGCACAGTCACTTTCTGAAACAGATAGGGTCAGAGACGGGTAGTCGAATGAATGCAGAGGCAAATGACCTGGTATTCTTCGAGGTCACCTGAAGACAGCGTTCCCTTGGTACGAAGAGGGACGATTCTAATTGAAATGATGTGAAGGTTAGACGGGGAACTGAAGGAATACTTTGCTCTGCGTACTTGTTTTCCTTGACATTGTAAACCCTGCAATTCTCGTTCAAGCCGTTGGCAAGTTGGGTTTCTGGACTGTTTACACCACAGACTATCGTGCTTGTCTTTGAAGTGTCACCACATGCAAGACTGGACCCTGGATGTTGAATGCATACCTCGGCATGCGCAGCCATACTCATGGGTGCATCCTCCCCCCTTTCGAGTTCGAACTCGTCTTGCTGCTGGATCGACCTATCCTGCGAGACTTCATACAGTCTCTATATGTACGAGAACCCGTGTTTGAATTTAAATTGCTGGGCGGATGTCGAGCAAGAGGTATGCCGCTCACCAGCTTGTTCTTGATTCCGCTTCTGGCTGCACCTCCACCACCTCCGACAACGAAGGTCGAGTCGCTCAAGAACGCGCAACTGTATACTGGAAAGGCCGGGATACTGTGCTGTGAGTGTTTTGGGCGCATGCTGAAGAGATGAGGTAGTGATGAATACGTAGTAATAGCCGGTGACAACGAACGTGCTACGTCGCGCCCGGTTTTGCCTCGGTTAGTCCACTCCGGACCGTGAGAATCCCGTCCGCTCGCCCAAAATGGCAGTTTCCAAGTATGTTGTCACTTTTGCCTCCAGGCCAACTCCAGTCCACAGGCCATACACCCTTCTACCTGCCATTCATTCGGTTATCTAGTACATGACACAGTCTAATTTGCTCTAATTTCTATCTCTCTGCTTTGACCATGACGCAGCCTAGCCACCTCACCGACCTCTGGCAGGCTCGTCCTTTGCAGGACTTCCCTCAAATGTCGACTCAGACTTTCCTCGGCATCGTGGTTGCGATATCAGGAAACACTCTGATTTCATTCGCTCTCAACCTTCAAAAACTTGCCCACAAACGGATGCAGCAGAGGAGGCGAATGGCCAACGGGGTCCCAAAGCACAGCAGTAATCACATTGAAGACGCCGTTCCAGAGGAGCCCGACGAAGAAGATCAACAAGCTCAAGAACATGCGCGAGAGCAGGAGCAAGACAGGGGCCAGGCTAGCGCAACGGCAACGCTAACCGAGACCCAACCTTTGATGGTGCTACCCGTGTCAAGGGACTATGGCGCCGCAACGACACCCGCGTCCGCTCCAGCAGTTGAAACATCGAAGCCACGACGAACGTTTGTTTCACGACTCGTGCCCTTCAGGTTTCGGCCAAGGAAAGGATCCATAACTGTCCCCACTCTGCCAATTGACATTGTCACGGAGGAAGCTGCTCTACATGGCCTCTCGAGCAAGAACAAAAACGGCTCCGCAACTCATGATGGGGGTGACCAAGTGGAAGATACCGAGGGCGATTATCTAAAGTCTAAATCCTGGTAAGTCCTTTACTGCTAGGAAGGTAAGATGTTACATTGATGAATACCCGTATTCTTAGGTGGCTAGGATTTCTCCTGATGAATGTAGGAGAGGTCGGCAATTTTATCTCATATGCCTTTGCCCCCGCTTCTGTTGTTGCACCCTTGGGCACTGTGAGTGCATTTGCCCTCGCCTGCTGCGAATACTGATCTGACACGGTTGCACAGTTCGCTCTCATTGCAAACTGCTTTTTTGCGCCTTTGATGTTGGGGGAGAAGTTCAGGAAGGTGAGGGTTGTTCTTCGAATTCGCTAGGGCTTTGTCTCATTATTTTCAGCGTGACCTCCTGGGCGTTCTTATCGCTATGATTGGTGCCGTGACTGTTGTCCTGGCATCTAATGCTTCAGATACTCGCCTCGATATTGATGGCCTCATTCATGCTATTTCTCAACTTCCCTTTATTGCCTTTTCCATCGTGTACCTTGTCGGAGTTGTTGTGCTGGCTGGTCTGTCTGAGACTCCTCTCGGAAGGCGCTGGGTTTTCATTGACGTCGGTCTATGTGCCCTTTTCGGTAAGCTTCTCCTTTCGGCATTCTCAAGGGTTTTACACTCAACGACTACACAATTTAGGAGGATTCACAGTACTGTCTACCAAAGCCCTGTCAACTCTGCTCACTTTGCATTGGATAGAAGTTTTTACCGAATGGATCACATACCCTCTCATTTTCGTGAGTCACTTGCAACCACTCCTTCTAGCCCAGCTCATAACGTCCGCAGGTTCTCTTTGCCACTGGTATCGGGCAAATTCGATATCTAAATCGTGCCCTGATGCGTTTCGATAGCAAAGTATGCGCTTCCGAGTCAGAACCATGTTCGCATCTCTGAGTCTAACACTGTGATAGAGGGTCATACCCATTCAATTTGTCTTCTTCACCCTGTCCGCAATCATCGGCTCAGCCATCCTATACGGAGACTTCAAAAAGGCCAAGTTCCACCAGGTCGTGACGTTCCTGTACGGTTGTGCAGCGACTTTTGCGGGCGTTTTTNGTTATTGCATGGGCACCTGCTCCTACAGCCCAAGACGACCTTTCTGAAGGCGGAGAAGGTCATGCAGTTGCACCAGGAAGTCCTGAGCAAGCACGCCTTGGAACTAGTCCTATGGGTCGTCGAAGGCGCCCTACTTTGGTCTTGCCCAGTGGCGTAAATGCGCTACGAGAAGCTCCTGGCATCCGTCGGAAACGCAGTACAATTGGCATGGCTATCTCCCCTGCACAGGTGCGCAATTCCGAATGTGCATTGGGTCGTCTTACTAACCCATGTGTCTAGCATCTCCTGTTGGTGCACACTCCTCCTCGAGACGGACCCCTGTCCCAATCTGCCGACGATGATCTGGGTGATACGGACACCGAGCTTGGAATCCCATCTCCCGACTCCTATGGAAGACGTCGTACAATGAGTTGGTATGGGAACGAAGCAGGAGCTGGTACAAGGACCCGAGACAGCAGCTTGACTGGCCGACGACAGAATGGATACGGACGAACGGGCAGCGTCGAGACTTTCTCTGCAAATAGATGATACCTTGCAGAAGGCCCCCCTCCCCCATGTACTTATTTTGGCTACACTGATATATAGCTTTCATAATTTGGACCTTTCTAGGTGCTCCGATGAGGTAGTCCGCAGGTCTCGCCCATTCAGTGTCAAGATCATCTAACTTCATGGTTTCATCGGTAACCAACAAACAGTTCTAGTCAACGAACATCGGCCATCTCTTCAAAGAATGCATCAGCATGATGGATTAACTGACAGCTTCGAATTTTCGGGCTTCTGGAATTCGGCCACCGCTTCATTCTTCTCTGTTCACGTCAAACCTCCCGTTCTCAGCGTTTCGCTGCGAGGTGACCAATAGACCTCAGACGGAGGGGTTCATTCAGAAGCAGACAATGTAATAGTGAGTCTGACTATCATTGAAGATCGAACGATAGTTTCTCAATAGATTCCATAGACCCCTTCGTTCATTCTTTTTGCCGCTACCGCTACCTCTCCGCGGCTGAATTATTCCCAGATTCATGGTACCTGATCTTCCCGGGACCTTCTGCGACGATTCATACAGGGCATGACGCCTGCCTGTTTAGTGTTGCGAAGCAAAGTCCCGATGCATGTCTTTTACGAGAGTCTGGTCAGCTTGAATTTCAAACCGTGATATGACTGATCTCTAGTAAAAACCCCCACTTATTCAAATTTCAAACTCGATGCGACCTTGGCGATCGACTCCATTAAGATAGATGCGGCGTCGCTCTCGAAGTCCCGTCGGCGCTTGGGATCTCTAATATCTTTTTCGTCGTCTTGGGGATCGCTGCTTGCGCACAGCTTTGGAGACGCGAAAAAATGCATACCCCTCTTGCCGAAGAGATCCTTGCGGCCAACGCTGTCAGACACCACTTTCCGCGGGAAGGTAACCGCTCTCTAGGCAACTGGGCCCTTCTCTGGCCCCTCTCTATTCAGCCACCGCCGCCTAGCCCATCTTCCTGAAGGCCGTCGCTTGAATTAAACCGAACAAATAATCATCTCAGAAGGACGTCGTGTGTGCTCGATGAAAAGAACCGCTTACGAGGTACTTCTGTACCTCAATTATCGGAGCATTGGCACGCTGAAACCCCCCCAAAATGCAGAATTAGGCCGTTGGCGGAACACCTAAAATCAAACGGAACTGTCAACAGTCGTCACTTCGCCGAACCCCTTGGGTGGGGCGATGTAGCCTAAAGGTTTTTAAGGCCACCGTCCTTTTGGCTTATGCTGATACTCGCCTCGGTCCCCACTTTAGAATGGCCCTCCTCGCCGGTTACTCCCTAGCCGTCTATCCTTTCTTCCTCTTCCTCTCATGGCTTGTCCTGCTCGCCATTCGACGTCTTTTCCTTCACCCTTTGTCGAGGTTTCCGGGCCCTCCCCTGGCTGCGATATCATCCTTGTACAAGAGCTACTATGAAGTTATCAAGGGAGGGGAGTGGCTCAATCATGTCGATAAGCTGCACCGAGCTTATGGTGAGCTCATTACGAAATGATTACTTGACGCAGACATAGATGCTAACAAATATTAGGTAGCGTTGTCAGAGTTGGACCGAACGAAGTATGTTTTGGAACTCCGGTTTTGCCTTTCTTCGTTGCAGCTCAAGATCTGATTGTCATTGCAAGCTTCATTTCAACGACTACCCAGCTTATAGCAAAATATTCTCCGTCGGTGGTGACCAGTTCACCAAGGATCCCGAGTTTTACGCATGCTTTGGCGTGGATACGTCAACGTTTGGTCTCACCGACCCAGAGAAAGCCCGCCTTGGTCGAGAATTACTCGGCCCTTACTTCAACAGAAGGTCCATCCTTCAGCTGGAGGGTGCAATACAGGCAAAGGTTTGTACTTCTACCTGGTGAAGCACATTGCGTCCTAACGTCAGAAATTGGGATAGGTTCAAAGGCTAACGCAACTTCTCTCTTCACGAGGAAAGCCCGCCGACATGTTTTACGCTTTCCGTTGTGCCACCATGGATATCGTCACGGAACACTGCTTCCACTCCTCCAGCGATTGTCTGGACTCGCCAGACTTCAGAGCGCCTTTCCTGATGGATATTCAGGCAGGGGTTCCTCTGCTCTTGACCTTGAAATCCTTTCCCTGGATCCTTCCAGTCATCCCTCTCCTTCCGAAGTGCATCGGCGGCAACCTCCTGGACCAGTACCGAGCCCTTGGGAATGTCCAATCATTTGTCGCAAATCGAGTACTCCCTCTAAAGCAACACCACCAGGCAACCTCTGGCGCTCACTCAAAATCTAGGCACCCCTTCGGCCAGGTCAAGTCTACCAGCGTTTACCATCGACTCCTAGAGCAGGTCCCAACCCTGGACGATGTGCGTTTGATGCACGAGGGGCTATCGCTTGTTCAAGCGGGAAGCGATCCCGTGGCCAATACTTGCGTTGTCGGATTCTTTCACATCTTGAACAATCCCGCTGTACATGCAAAGCTAGTCCGTGATCTTAAAGAGGCCTGGCCCGACGCCAATACGAGCCTTGGTTGGACTGGGCTCGAGAAAATACCGTATCTCGTACGTCCAACTCCTTCAGGTGTACCATCCTTTTACTCATGCCCGCCTTCAGGGTGCCGTTATCAAAGAATCCCTCAGGATGAGCCACGGATTCGTTTCATCCGTGCCGCGAATAGTTGGGGCCAGTGGAACCGAGCTCTGTGGGTACGAAATACCTTCCAACGTAAGTGCCTCCATTACCCTTTCCTGGTGAAATTATCCTAAAGACGTCCCGTTTAGACAACCGTCAGTATCAGTGTTGCTTCAATTCATAATAATCCGGATATTTTCCCCCACCCCCACCAATTTCGCCCCGAGAGGTGGCTCGAGTCTCGGGACCTTGGTCAATATCTACTCGCATTCTCTAAAGGACCCCGAATGTGCCTAGGGATCAAGTAAGGCGCACTTGTTCGACGCTGTCTACAAAACTGATTTTTATTCTGCTTTACTCTGTTCGCAGCATGGCCTGGGCGGAACTCTACGTCTTCTTCGGGACGATGTTCAGACAATTGGACATGACTGTGGTGGATACGAGGTTCGTCTTTCACCCCTGTTTAAACTAAAATGGAACCCAGCTCATACTTCAAACAGCTACGAGGATCTAGCCGATTTTTATGATTATTTTATACCCGTTCACAAAGGGAGACATCTTCACATCCATGCGAAGCCGTCCACTTCACTATGATATCTACCGCGGACGCTATCAACATGTACCAGCGAATTTCTTGGGTCCTTGGAAGGAATTTATGCTACATCGAGATACCCTATTGTACATGACCCCTTACTCGAACTACCATGTCCCCAATGGAGAGGGTCAACTACTGATTGTGCGGTGCGCGAGGGAGATTGATATCTAGCTTAGCCGCTAGCCGCACAAGATCGTTCTCAATTTTTGATATCCGCTTCGCACTACACAAGAAAAACGTTTAGTGTAAATTGGCAAACTAATGAAGTGTAGAACATACTCTTCATTTGACCGCTTGCCGTATTCAAAGGCTTGAGAAAATCCGAGAGTGCGATTGACCTCCGTGTGCTTCTCGGTTTTCGTCTTCTCCTTTTCCAGAAGCGCCTTCAACGGAGGCATCATTCTTGCATACTCCCGTTCCAACTACCAATGCGCGTGAGCATCAAGATTAAGACCAGTATGCGAAGGGATAGGACTTACAAGTTTCACCCGAGCCACAAGGGACCCTTCATCGTATTTTCCTTGTCCCAGAATCTGTTCCTTCATCCGCTTCAGTTCGTCGAACCACTTAGTTTCATGTTCGCTGAGTTCCGGAGAAGCCTTGGCCATCAAGCTCTGCAGCAGTCTATCAAGCCGCTTCATTAACCCTTTCTGAGTCTCTGTAGCCTCCTCCAGTCGAGATTCCGTAGTGGCCTGTTTCAGCCTAGCAAGCGATTGCTCCATTTCGCGACATTTGGCTACTTGACGGTTGAGTTCCTCTTGCTGCAGCTTGACCCGGTTCTCTGCAGCACGCTGGGCAACATAGATCTCGTGGATTTGGCCTGTAACTTGTTCCACGATCTTTCCGATGTATCGAAGGGTATCAGGTGTGAGCATAAACTCCTTTGATGCCGAAGCTGACGGAAGTGAGAGTTTCGGTAGCGGCGGAATGCCTGACGATTGGAGGACTGGGGGAGGAGTGTAAGGCTCGCTGAGAAGAGATACGAAGGCCGAAGGTCCTTCCGCCGGTTCAAGCCAAGCGTTCTTCTCCTTCAGAAGTGACGTGCTGCTGAGGCTCGATTCGAGCGGAGCTGTGATAAGTTTCGGAGGCGGCTTTTCATGTTCCACCTGAAGATTGAGGGGGAAGACGTGGATTCGGAGCGTAGAGGTGAGGATGAAGATGCTATATGTCAAATAGACATCATTAGGGACGGAGAGACCGACGATAGGGTTCGAACCTCTGTGATATTCTGTTAGCATTTATCACACGGCCGAAAAAAAAAAAAAAATACGAACCCCCTCTCTACGGAGAAAGTAGTCAGGATTGGGCGCACTGTCGTCTGTGCACATTGTTCAAGAGTTGACTGGAGGGACTTGTCGGCATCGTCATCGTCAATTCGAAGTGCTTGAGCGAGATTCTCCAAGACCGGAGCAATGTTCAAAGAGTGAACCCCGAATGCGTGGTACACATAGACCACGTCAGGGTGTATTGGGTCCACGAGGAAGAGAGGGTGGTTTCCTTGAAGAAGCTCTAGCATGGGAGGATCGTTTGGTCGAGAGGTGACCTGCTTCAGAGATGAAATCAAGCCAAGGTCGATACATTCGTAAACGGCCAGCATGGGTAGCTCATTGTTGCGCATCTGGGCAGGCAGTCAGCAATGGAAGAAGTGGATAGAGCAAGTGGGCAACTCACGTATTTGATTTCCCACCTCGCTTCCACTTTTTCTACATCCAAGAACATATCCACTTTTCCGTCCTTATAGGCGACCATAATGACGCCCAAATGGTCCGTTTCCTGCCCATCTTCTTCGCCATCCTCTTCATCTGGATCAAATGAGAGGTATACAATGTCCGTCGCGTCGCCTCCGTCACTTCCATCTAAGATTCGAGGAACAGGCTGCAGGAGGAAAGGACCCTGTCGTAATGCAGAGTATGATATGGACTTTGGGGGATGAAGAGACACAGAGCGAGTGGAGGGCGGGAAAGCAACAGACCCTGTTGGTAGCTGCTTGATCAAAGCGTTGACATATTTCCGTTGGTAGTCATACAGCGTTGAAAGTTGATTGCTAGCGGAAGATGATCCTTGCGCAAGGAATTCCTGCTTAGCGGAAATGAAACACTCTAGCGAGTGAACATATGAAGTGGGGACCGAACTAAGGATGTCATGTTAGCGCTGTCTTTAAAGTGAAGCAAGTGTCAGCGACATACGCATTTTGCGGTAGGTAAGGGCATATGGAGTAGATATCCCCTGACCTCATGACGGCATAAACTGTTAATGGCCCCCAATCTGCTCTCCCTTTTCCTAGAGTGAAGGAGGTTACCTCTCGTTCGGATTCGTCTTCGGCACCAAACGCGCCAGACTTTCTCTCCGGAACGAAGGACAATACTTGCTGGGGTTCCTCAATATCCACAGAGATGTCGTATTCTCTGTTGACGGGTGAGATAAACTTTGACACCTTGTACGAAAGATACACGAACCGTAGTTTCCCATCTGTAGTCATGACTAGAAGGGTGGACCCTGCTTCTCCCCAAGGATGCCAGTCAATCTTAGCGACGGGAGGTGAATCTTCCGCTCCATGGTAGAATTGGCCAACATGAACGGATCTGTTTAGTGTCGCATTAACTCACACCCAAGAATCGGAATCGAAAACTTTGGTAGGCATACTTGCACTCGATAGAGTCAGAAACCAGCCGACTGTAGCCCGCACGAGGCAGGACAATGACAGCGACCTGAGATGTTCCAGCAACCGCGAGCAGCTTTCCGTTCGGGTTTAGGGCTATTTGGTGGATGTCGAAGTCCAGATACGGGGTGTGCAACACCTGCGCCAGTTGAACAACAGGGTACCATAGTTCGTGTCGGTCAAACAACATACCTTGTACGACTTCCGGGTGCTTCGGCCGAGCTTCATGTCGCCAAGAGTTGTAATTCTGAGTTCCTTTCCAACCGCCAAAATGAGGTCTCCATCCTTCAGAACCATTGTCTGGCGGCGACCAGAAGGCGTTGGGTCGTCATTTTGACTGTCGAACTGGGTGAACTTTGACAGAGTATTTGTTGAGAGCTCCAATTGAGACTTGAGATTATCTTGGGAGGCGCCAGCTATGCTTTTGGGAAAGCGAAAGATGGGGTGGTCGTTGAGGAGCTTGTTCCAGTCGTCGTCGGCGTCCATGGTGGTCGTTGGTTGTTCGCCCTTCAGCGGTCCCAAATTGGCAAGGCTTATTTCGACGCGCCTGATGTATTCCCACGGCGGACTGACGCGTCCTGAATATCTGCGCTTGCGCGTCTGGAGATTCTGTATTATCACCATGACCTCGATAGGCACAGGCTACGATCTCTCTGCGAGCACATACTCTCCAGATGGCCGTATTTTCCAGGTATGGATTGCATCCTCGAATGCTTCAAATATCTAATGTAAACCAGGTAGAATATGCAGGCAAGGCAGTCGAAAACTCTGGGTGTGTTCCCTGCTTGCTATATGAGATCGCGAATATTAACCTGTCTGATCAGGACTGCAATTGGTCTGAAGGTCAAGGATGGTGTTATCTTTGCTGTGGAGAAGCTCGTCCACTCCAAACTTCTTGTACCCCACGCCAATCGAAGGATCCAAACTATAGATCGGCACATTGGCTTGGTACGTGAGCCTGCTCCTCGAGGTAGCCTCTTCTGACCTTTCACAAGGCTACTTCTGGACTGTTGGCTGATGGGCGACATATCAGCAACAGAGCAAGAGACGAAGCGGCTAACTACCGTGAAACGTACAATTCCCCCCCACCTCTCAAGGCCGTCGCAGATCGTCTTGGGTTATATGTGCAAGCCTATACCCTATACTCCTCCGTGCGACCTTTTGGTATCAGCACAATTCTGGGTGCCGTAGATAACAGCGGCCCTTCGCTCTATGTGATCGAGCCGAGTGGGGTCTTCTTTGTGAGTACATCGTTCAGCATTCCACTCCGATTACACACTTACATTTTGTTACACAGGGCTATAACGGGGCGGCTGTAGGCAAAGGTCGACAGTTGGCCAAAACTGAATTGGAGAAGTTGAAGCTTTCTGAGCTCTCAATTCGAGAAGCAGTTTATGAGGCCGCTCGTATGTGAGTTGCTCCGAATTTCAATGATCTAGCCCAAAGCTCAAAAAATGTAGAATCTACCTTGTACACGACGACGCTAAAGAGAAGGACTTCGAACTTGAGATCTCCTGGATCGGATCCGAAAGCAACAACCTCCATGCACATGTACCAGACGATCTTCTCAAGGATGCAGAGGCGAAAGCCAAAGCTGCATTGGAAACGTTCGAGTAAAGTCGTTGTATAACAAACCCTCTGTAATATATCTTTTCCTTCTTTCTTCAAACTTGTTGGGATATATGACATCTGCGGCTTGAGCTCGCGAGAAACGACGAACGATATGATTACAATATGGTCTATACAATTTGCTCCAGCTCGCGAGCGTAAAGTAGCGAAGCCGCAATCAGTTTCTGCTTGGGTATTTCCATCTGTTCCTCCCCCTTCTGCGAGAACTTGACCAGACCAGCGGTAATATCGATTTGCCACCCTCTCTGAAAACATGGTCAGAAGAGACAAACGAGGCGGATAGATGCGACTTACTTGTTGAGCAAAGCTAATCAGGTCTGACTGATTTGTGAAGAAGAGTAGAGTAACCGCGTCGCGTAACGGGAGACTCTCGTATGCCGCCTCTTCACATGTTGCAATTTCATTTCTGCAAAGAGATGCCGGTCAATCAAAGAGATCATACATGACAAGAGAATGTCACTCACCTAATCGTCCCCATTAAACTGTCGATGAAGAATTTGTATTCCTCTGCAGGAGCTTCTTCCCGAGCATTCCATACTTTGCTGTAGCTGCCTTCCATCAGCCACCGCTCCAGATTGACGGGATGTCGGATGAAAGGGTTGTCAGCGATGATATCCGCTGGTAGACTTTCCAAAGTCGTGTGGAAGTCTGCTATCCGGTTCTGGGTGAGCAGTCGAATGAGGTTAAGGCCACGAATTGGGTATTCCCGCTTCGAAGGGGGCAGATTTGAGCTTGAAGAGGCGAACGGTGGGTCAAAAAGACGGAAAGAAACAACTGTGGTCCATACCCGTAGTCTGTGTAGAACGTCTGGAGCTGGGAGAAGTACCGATCGAAGGAGGGGACATCTCTTGTCCGGATGCTGGTCAAGGCTCCAATTTCGAGGATGTCGCCTGCGTGTGGACGGTCAGAAACGGCTTTAGATGCAGCAGAGAGGGGCATTACGCGCTACAACGAGATCGCCGAAATTGACATTTCCCTGGGGAAGTAGGAGACCTGCTTCAATCAGGCCAATCTGTACGGACTCGGTCAGCCTCCTGGCATGCTGAATCGAGCTCGCTGACCTTGAGCTGGGCGAGCAAGGCCACGCAGGTTTTGAGGTCTGAGGACGGCTTGCTGTAAAACGCGCGCTGGAGGCCTTCATAGAGGGACTTGAGGTCGGACATGATGGATGGTGCAGAGTGCGAAATCGAAATGAGTGCGACGCGTGTTGACTGATTTGAGACGCGTAAGCCTCGCGACTTCCTTTCTCGGTCTCTAACCTCTGCTCCTTCTCCCTCCTTGTCTTTAACCATGGATCGCATTGATATGAACCGTCTTAAATCTGGCGAGGTCAACCTCGGAGTGCGTTCATATCTAGCTAAAACGCCTTCCAGCCCTCATATCGCCTTCTAGACCTCAATCATGGCCGTCCAGTTCGATGGTGGAGTTATCATCGGTGCAGACAGTCGAACAACGACAGGAAGCTATATTGTGCGATTCCAGCCTTTTCTCAACCCTCATGTTGATACTGACTTCTCGGGAAATCCAGGCGAATCGTGTCACCGATAAATTGACCCACGTCCACGATCGAATCTACTGCTGTCGGTCTGGGTCTGCGGCAGACACACAGGCAGTCGCTGATATCGTCCACTATTACCTGCAAATGCACGCGTAAGTCTATGATCCACGAAGGAGATATGCTTTGCTTGTAGTAACAATCACCCAAGCCAAACTTCTGGCGGCCCCCCTACAGTGCATGTCGCGGCCTCTCTCTTCCAACGGCTCTGCTATGAGAACAAGGACGCTCTCAGTGCAGGCATCATCGTCGCTGGATGGGACAAGGAGGCAGGACCAAGCGTCTACAACATTCCCGTGGGTGGAGGCCTCTTCAGACAGCCATGGGCGATCGGAGGTACGAATATAGATCAGGTCCCTGCGAGATCCACCATTAATTGCGTCGCGTGCAGGGTCTGGCTCAACGTATGTCTACGGTTACTGCGACGCAACCTTCAAAGAAGGGTGGGGACGTGATGAGACCATTGAGTTTGTGAAGAACAGTGCGTCGTGCTTATTATGATACCTCCCGTTGTTTCAACTGATGTCCATTTCTAATAGCGCTCGCCCTGGCCATGTCAAGAGATGGATCCTCGGGAGGTGTCATTCGAATGTGCGTTATCACAGAAGACAGCGTAGAGAGGCTATTCGTGCCCGGAGACCAACTTCCCAAGTTCTGGCAGGGCAAGGAGGTGCTTGGAGATGGGTCCAAGAAGGCACATCCTGAATCAGAAGTCGCAATGGCGGTGGAGGCTTAAGCTCGATGCACTTGTATATAATCACACTGTACTGTATCTCCAAATCCACTGATTACAGAAGCCCAGGGTCGAGGTGTATGCTAGACGTCCTATGAGATTACAACAGCTTCTGGATATCGGGATCAGTCCCTAATGACCAACTGTAAGTTCTATCCGCCCATCCGCCACTTTCGAACATTCGCAACCTCCATAGGGCAATAGCGACTGCAGCCACGTCACCTCTCTTCACATTCTCCTGATCTGAACACAAGAGGAAAGCATGGCTATGCTTCGTTTTTGTATGGGAATCGCCGCTCGATTCATGAGTAGGCTTGAAACCGTGTTGAGACCTCCACTTTCGCTCCAAGCTCAACAGGCGAGTCAGAAGCTCATGCAGAGTCGCACGTTGAGGAGCATACGGGAAAGCAGTCAAGCCATTGTAGAAAGGGACTGTTGCATTCGGGAGAAGGCCACCAAGAGGAAGGTTCTTGGAACAAGATTGAAAACCCGATGACTCTGGCATGATGACCGAGAGGGGTGGCAGGGGTTTTGTTTTTGGTGGTGCCATTTCCTGTTCTGGATCTGGAGGCATGGACGACATGGAGCCTTGAGGACGTATCTTTGTGATGGGATTCCTGTTCACCGGCGGTACGACCAGGACAGCCACTGCATTCTCGAACCCAATTGTCCCGGAGGATTTGATCGAGGCGAATTCGTCCCGAGTCAATCGACGGATGATTGTATGAGGATGTCCGTTTTCCAAAGGTGGTTGAAGGTGATGCTGCATGCGATCGGCAAGACGCTCAAGCTCTTGCAGGACACGCAGACGCAATAAATGGGCAATTTGATCTGCGAGGCGAGTGTTAAGAACCACTGCTGAGTCCCGCGTGGTGCGTCGGTATGATCTTGTCGTCAGCATTTGGTCTACGGCTTCCCTGAGGCAGAGGATGTGGAAACCGTGGCCGCCCCGTTTAACAGTAAATTTGGAGTGCTGAATTCCGTCTGGCACAATTGCCAAAGAGGGCACGCCTCTCGGTAAACGAGAAGGAGGAAGCCTAAGGAACGAGAGTCGTATTAGAAAGTCTAGGAGAATCAGAGGCAAGTTTCGATAAGACACAGTTGGAATGCTCTATACCTGATGGCAAATAGTGCTCGGTTTCAGCACAAAGACGAGATGGGGAGGAGAGCATCCGTACTAGCGTTCGAATGAGCCAGTATTAAAGGTACAATGGAAGAATAACGCACAGTATGGGCTGGACCACCATTTTCGCTCTTGCGCCGTCATTTCGCGAGGTCTGTCTTTTCCCCTTCTCCCCACGAGAGTCCCTTTGGGAAGATTTATAGAGGGGGGCAATGATTTATGCATCTCATAATGGCGAGAGTTCGTGATAGGATTGTGCTTTGGATCATGAAGCAATATAGACCGGTCATAGTTTCTGAAATTGAATGACGGTCGCTGGACAATGCGCGTTGGATCGTGCAAAGGCCTTTTCCGCCGTCTGTGTTTCGTAAACGAGAGATATTTCGGTTTGTCTGTGTCGTTTGCTAGGACTTTGGCAAGACGTGGCGCGAGGCGGGGCATGTTGTGTGTGTGGTCGCGTCGGCTGGCGCGGAAGGAAGACGTGAACGTGACTAGCTAACAATTCCCCTTCAGGACATTTGGCCCCTGTATTTGCTCATCACTGCTTCAAGCCAACTAGCGCCTTGACCATGATCAGTTCGAAAGTCGTCCACCAACGTCCAGGATGTCGTCCAAGTTCTCGAAATCTCTCTGGCGTAAGACCTCCAAACCGAAGGAGGAACCAATTGTCCACATACCACCCCCACCCCCAGACATCGATCCAGTCACCTTGGTTGTGATTGGGTGTGGGGAACGCGGAAAGGTAGCTCAAGTCATCGTAGAACCTCTTTGGCCCGCTGAGCTCTCTGTCAGATCTATTCAGAATATGCAGTGGAAAACCCGTACGACTGCAAGGTGGTTGCTATAGCTGAACCTCGAGCAAAGACGCGACAAGCGTTCGCTCAACGCCACAACATCGATCAGTCACTAGTCTTCATAAACTGGGAGGAACTGCTGGGGGCTTCAGAGGAAGTTATCAATACCATCGGAAAACGGCTGGCAGACGCTGTTCTTGTTACCGTTCAAGACCACCTTCACTTGGCGGTAGCAACAGCCTTCGCAAAGCAGGGTTACCATATTCTTTGCGAGAAGCCGATGGCCACGACTGTCGATGCTTGCATTGAGATGGCGGACGCCGTGAAGGCGGCTGGTATCATATTCGCTATGGGGCACGGTGAAGCGCATTCTTCTGCTATTACTGCTTCCTCTGACAGTCGTTTGTGTCCTCCAGTCATGAGGTACTCGCCATATACACAAGAAATACAGGCGATAATTTCCTCCGGGTCACTTGGCGAACTGGTCAACGCTGTACACGTCGAGCCCGTTGGCTATTATCATTTCGCCCACTCCTTTGTCAGGGGTAACTGGAGGAACGAAAGGGAGAGCTCATTCTCCCTCTTGACTAAATGCTGCCAGTAGGTCTATCTCACCATGACCTCATCGGTATCTCTCAATTTATCAAAACTCCAATTTAGCGATATTGACCTTCTGTGTCATTGGTTCGGGCCGTCGAGGCCTATTCGAGTGTCCTCGTTTGGTTCCTTAAAGCATTTCAATAAATCGTGCAAACCTGTGGATGCCAAGCGAGCCTCCCGGTGCTTCGAATGTCCGGTGGAGAAGGAATGTGAATACAGCGCAAAGAAGAGTATGTCGTTCAATCATTCCGGACTCTTTCGGTTCTGGCTAACACAGCGATATTAAAAGTCTACTTGGAGCCAATATTACAGGGGAACACTGGGTGGCCCGTCAAAACCCTAGTCGATGGGGTCCCAGACATCGAGAATGTGATAGAAGCTCTGACCACCGGACCCTACGGGCGGTGTGTTTATGAATGCGACAATGATGTCTGCGATCACCAAGTCGTCAATCTGGAGTTCTCCAACGGCTCGACAGCCTCACTCACCATGGTGGCATTTAGCTCCATTGTTTGCCAACGGCAAACCCGTCTTCATTTCACCCACGGTGAAATCGTTGGGGACATGAGTAAATTCACTGTGACGGATTTCCGGAAAAAAGCAACCAAAACCTTTTATCCAACCAGTCTCGGTGGTCATGGCGGAGGAGATATTGGCCTGATCCGTTCGTTTGTTCAGGCTGTTCGGTCCGGAGACCAACAAACCCTCGGTACAGACGTAGAGGAGATCCTTGCAAGCCATCTAACTGTTTTTGCGGCCGAGCTCAGTCGGAAGGAAGGGAAGGTAGTCGACTGTCGAGCCTTCCAGGAGGAGGCGAGACAATTAGTGGCCGCAGTGACACCCAAAGCGTAGAGATAAGGGCCACGCCGAATTCAACCGCTCGGGGCACGTTGCGTACCTGCTTTCTGGCTCCAAACATATCGTTCTCGGTTCTCGTCACTGTGATCTCGACGTCATTCCTCCGACAAATCGTTACAGCACTTCTTGATGTCCTCCTTTCGATATCACGGCCGTTACTGCGCACTCCAGAGAGGGCACATCTCCGTCGTTTTTTGGACACCTTGTGTACGTTAGGCTTCAGATATACTTCAATGTACAAAACAAGGCTGCTCAATAGAAGATATGACAACAACAGCAAAGGCATCAGGATCGGCGATGGTTCCATGATGTTGAGTTCACAAACGAGAGCGCGCGGAGTTGTGAAACGCTTCAATGAATTTTGCGTGTGTGTTGTGATTGGGGAGCAGGGAGGAAGAACGAGCCTGAAATTTTAGGTAGCGGCGAGCGGCTTTTTGATCGCCTCCAGTCTTCATGACTCCGTCGCGAGAAGAATTCCGCTCTGCTTGGCTGTGCCCGAAGGTCGATGAAGGGAGTCAGAGTAGGGCTTCTGTCTCAGGTTGTCTCGTGCTTCATTAAAGTTTATCCAAGAAACGACCGTGCTGGAGAGTGTGCGGAGCACTAATCGAGGTTATTTTCCGCGGAGAGCAAGTTGTAATCGACATCGTATCGTTGAGCAGCTGATCCCCGTCTGTTAGGATGAAGAATCTGGGAGCAAACTTCCAGGTTGGACTGATTTGGACGATTTGAAGGGCCAAAGAGTCGTCGAATAGATGAACGATCGCAGTAGAATTGGGGTGCCGATGAGGGTCGTATTTCCATTCGACCAAAACCAAATACCTTTGAGATCTCCACGATGGAAAAACATACACAAGTGTGATAACTCGGGGAAACGAGACCAGACCTAGTTTGTTACACCTACGCCAGACGCGAGGACCCTTTCTGTTTCAGGATCCTTTATCATTTGCCAATGAGCGGGGAAAATCTTATGAAATTCAGACGACCTGGTAATCATTGTGATTAGGCACTAGACGCTAGTAAGAATGAGGCAATTGGTGAGAGACCAAATAAAAGAAACCCCCGATCTCAAGGACACAGGACAGACGCCGGGATCATGGAATCCAGTATGCGCGGAAAGTGCAAGATACACGCCCCTAGCCACGAGGATTGCGAGACACGCATAGTAGATGCGGCCCCATTGTTCAGACCGAAAGCCAGAGCGAACTGCTAGACAATAAGACGGAGCTCAATCCTAAAGTGCGGCAGAGCTTTGGAGAATAGAGAGATTAAGGTATCGCCAGGCTGGAGTATGGTGTGATCAGGATTGCCGAGGTACTGGCAGACGGCACGCAGCCCGCAGAAGGACTGCAGCGGCTGATGTGCACGCAACACATTCCTTGCCCTCGTTGCGAAGGCTTCAGGGACGTGTCCGGCAAAAAGAGAAACAAACGGTGGGGGTATACCTTTCCTTGAGGACTTCACCGGCCCAATTGAATTCTGTGAAAGCCCAGTTCAAGAGTTACGACATTCATGAGATGCACCCACCCCAATCGTCACGATAAGTTGAAATAGTGCAAAGAGCCAATGAGAAAGATACAGGTTCCGAGCCTCCGGATGGGGATTGGACTGCATGTCTCCAATGTTCATTAGAAATATGTTCCGAAAGAGCGCAGTGGTGACGGGGAACGGGCAAGTCCATGGAAATTGTGATCTGTAGCAGAGCAATGGCGCATTTCGCGGGGCCGGACATCGCTGGGCAATGTCCGATCAGTACATGTGACGCGGAACGGCGCTTCTGCAGTTTCAACCTGTTCCTTCTCTCCATGAGGATACGGACAATAGTCTCTAAACCAGGCCTCTAGTCGATAAATACTGAAAAATAAATGCGTATAGAGTCAACTCTGCGATTACTCTAGGGCCACGCTCTAGAATTGCGTGAGTCCTCCAACTTCTTTCAATGAGTTAGAATGAGTGGCTTTATTGACCCACCTTAACTTTGAAAAGATCCTAGGACTCGAACTCAGATGAAACTTGTATTATCTAAATGTGATCTCAGAGTTCGCGCAAAGCAAGCGCACCTACTTGCCTTTTGGTCACGGTCTCATTTGCACTTTCTTGGGGCTATTATTCTCGATCGGATGGCAAGCGACTGATCTTTGGGCACCAAGTCCTCGTGTACTCATAATAGAATCTCTGGAATATCTGGACCCACTCTCGACGATCGTAAATGGAAGCACCCTCATTCCTCATTCCTCAACCCTGGAAAGTCTTTAAGAGACGCGTCGAATTCCTGGAGGAATCACTCATCATCTCCCCGACTCGCATTTCGAGTGCAACACCTCCTCTAGAACTCTAGTAGCTGTCTACTGTCTTGCTCTTAACAGCCTCACTTCTCCTACTTTCTCCCTCTCTGCCGAAATGGACCAGATGATCCACCTCAACGCGATTATGCTGCCATCCGATGGTAAGTGAAATACCTTTAATAACTGCAGGGAATCTCATCCGACCCAACGCTGTTAAGGCCGCCCACCGTGCATCGTGGAGCTTATGCTCAGGTCGGTGTTCTACCACGGAAATATCGTACTGAATATGGCGCTCACCATTTCATATTCAGTCCCATGGCGCACCCATCAGACCCATCGTCCTATTCCAATCCCCCTGCCTACATGCCCCATCCAGAGGTTTTCATGGACTATGTGAGCTCCGCTTTCGCTTGCCTAAAACCCTGATAAGCTTATTTACCCTTTAGGTTGCTGAAATTGGGTCCAGAGCATGGAAATATCAGGTAAGCCCCAACGCCCCGCTCAATAAACAAAAGATACCCGATCTAATAGTCATCTTTTTTGGCCACAAGCTTGTCGAGGCACTGGACGGGATGAACAAGAAGTTCGCGAACCCTTACATCATTTTCTATCCGGTGGTTTCACGGGACGGGATGCTCTTCCCCGTCAACAAGTGCATCAGGGAGATCCAAGGGACGGCGTACAAGGAAGACGTAGCCTGGAGAGGCAACATTATCATCGCCAAATACCGCGACAATCCATTCACCTCGATGATTGACGCGTCTATGGCCGACTTCCCGATCCTGAAGAACTACCTATTGACTCATGGATGCCCCAGACAGGTAAGCCATCATGCGGCGTGACGCGCAACGCGCAGCACTCACCTTTATGACGATTTAGGCATAAATCATACCGGTTTTCTGGATAGATTTCAAGGACATACTTATTTATGTTTCGGGCGTTCGGAGAGGGTCTGATTCGCGTAGCCGGAACTACATTCGCGTAGATACAACATAAATGTAAAATGAAGCCAATTCTTCACAGCTCTTGGTGACCGTCCGCATCCGGGGTCGGTGTAGGCTTCGGCGCGTTTGCCTCCGCTTTCGCAGCCTTGGCCTTCCGTGCCTCAAGCTCTGCCTCCCTTTTCTTGGGGTCGCAGTGCAAGGGTGGATCACTCTTGGTATCAATGGGTGGAAGCGCGACTCTCCCGACTTTCCAGTAGTTCTTGTGCTCATGGTAGAACTTCTTCCAGTGCTCGATGCTCTGCAATTTAAAAAACCCGAATTCAAATTCAGCCATGCGCCCGCGGGATTGCAGAAAGAATAATAAAAAACGTACATCACGCTCCTCTTTATCCAAGCCTCGTTTGTCGTGCGTCATGTGCTCCATGAAGCATCCAGTGCCAAAGGCCCTGGCACCTTCTTTACCGGCTCTTGAGGATCAGAAGAGTAAGATTCAGGGTTCTAGACAAAGGGGGTGCACTGCCGAACTCACAAGATATGGTAAGAGCCGCCTTTCTGGTATGATGCACCCTTTGTAACATCATACACTTCGCCGTCGATCTAATCATTCATTCGGGCCAGCGAGCCAGGATGCAAATTAACGAAATGAATTAGCAGTGTCAACCTGTGCAGGACAGGGACCATACGCACCGCAATATAGATAGGCTTATCGGGATCCTCTCCGTTGAACGTGGCCAGATATTCTGGCGAAAACAGGCGACCGTTATCTTGCTGGTAGAAAAATGGTGAGTTGGGGGAGTTTCAACAACCTGAACGGAGCATTCCCCTCGCTAGTGGTACTGCAGGTGCACATGTTACCGCCCACCAACACCGCTGCAACGTGCACATGGGTGCACTAGGGCCAACCAGCAAGGGGGTTATGCCGTGCCGACCGAAAGAGCGACCTACCGGCATCCAGCGCTTTAGCTCCAACCACCGAGTCTCGTAGTCCCAGGTATAGCTGCCAGTGATGAACTTGCCGGCCAAGGCAGCCACGACGAACACCACGAAGAAGAACTTGAGCAGTCCGAGCAGCCCAACCTCTTCGACGGCTGTTGGGTCACGCTCGAGAGGTCCGACTTTCTCTCCCCTCGCAATCTTCTCGTCGCGCTCCTTCTTCTTCTTCAACCATTCCTGGTGCAGTGCCTCTTGTTTCTGGCGGTATTCGTGGTACCTGCAAAGAGACGCGAGGAGTTGGAGTCAAAAGTGAAGCGAGTGCATGTGCAAGAAGGGTCGGACATACGCAAGGAAGGGTCGGTTCGCCGCTTTATTGGACACCTTTCGGCCAGGAATGTAGGGATCGTCTTCAGTCAGTTTCTCTGCTGCTTCTCTGAATGTGGGAGGTGCAGGTCCGCCAGCTGCTTCCTTGAACCAAGACATGGTTGGTAGGGTCTGTGTTGAATAAGCAAGAAGAATACGGGGAACAAAAGCAGTGTGAACGCGGACCCGACAGGATGAAATGGAGTTATATTGGGATCACACACGTGTTGAAGTTCGCGCAGCACTGTCGTGGCATTTCAAGCATAAACCATTGATAACCCAAGCTGGGGGGACGAGAGCGTATCGATTCAAATAAGCCTACGAACACATGTAAATTACACCAGAATTTCTGCCCATTCAGATACATATACAGAGAATAACGTAGTGCTAGATGAAACAAGGTTGAATATTATTAGTGAGCTGTCCGATACCGATATAAAGCCTAAGGATATACGGTGCCTAAGGTATTGAGCTATTACAAGTAATGTAGAGGGATGTATGAAGGGAAGGGAGAGAGATCAACAGGGGGAAATGTTAAACGTCAAGATATTGAGGTGAAGACAAGGTATTAAATGGCGAGCGAGCAAAGAAAGCAAACTATGAGCAAGGGGAAGGTGAAAAGGGATGAGGCCTCCGGGGTCTGCTAAAAGGAGAACAGGCGCCCGCCATAGCACAGCAAAAGGATGACGACGTTTGAATGATGGTCAATTAGGGGAAAGGATGCGCATATCGGAGATGAGAGTCGTGGGGGGCATAGAATGCATAACAGGCTCGAGGGAACGCATAGGCATAGCGAGGAAGGGCGAGAGGCTCGACAACAAAGGTCCTATGACTTGACAGTATCCTTTGTAGCGATGTGTTGTCGGTGTTCCCGCTCGCTACCGTGCTGGGAGACCGTGATGTATGCACCACCAGTTTCTTCGACTGTGTTCAGACCCGGGGGTGATGACGGACCGTTGGTAAGCATCCGGATGTCCGTCTCTGTTGGATCGAAATCTTCCACCCAGTTTCGCATGGCGAGGAACTTGCTTGTTTTGATGAACTAAAAAGGACGTTAGCGGCACATCCAGCAAAGAACAGAGTGAAAGCTCTCACCTTGGGGACGGAGTCGGTAGCCATCAATCGGAAGACGTGCATTTGAATTCGTTCGTACAATCGGATCATTGTCTGCAGCTGTGTTGCGTTGAAAACCGTCGCCTGCTCCGGTTCAACTCTACCCTGGAACGCTTTCCCGGTCAGACTTGTGACAACCTCTTCGAGGTACTTGACGAGCTCGTTCCGTAGACCATGGTCGATGTTGAGTTCGCATTGACTGGATGGGGCGAGGTAGGTGTTGTAAATGACGAAGGCGGTGTTGATCAGAGATTCGTGGTGCCTCTCCATAGCGGCCTGTCCAGGAGTGTTCCTACTGCCAGCGCGCGCGGGACCAACAGCTACTGCACTCGACGTGATGTTGAACTTGCGCTTGAAGTCCTGAACGTCAAGCCAGAACGACAAATTCTCTTCGCAAAAGTTTCCACGTAAGAACTCGCGGAACAAGGACCGAAGCCCAGGTTCCTCGAGAATGTAGCGCAAGCGGTCGGTGTTGCTCTCCTTGGTCGTCTTCCTTTCGCCGTTCTCGTAGCTAGCATTCATCTTCTCTGCCATTGAAATCCGTCGGTGAATCTTTGCATCAGTAACCTTCCTTCCAGCCTCATCGGGAACTCCATCGATGGATGCCCGGTCTGCGTTGAGGTTCGTCGTGGAGGAGCTAGGCGAATCTGTTGACGAAGAAGAACCGTTCCAGTGGGCAACACGCTGTCCTTCCTCAGTGATCTTGTAGATGGCCTTTGCAGTGCAGCGGAACTCTCCGATTTGCTGTTGAGAAAACAAAGTTAGACAAGATTGACATGATGAGGAAACAGACGCACGCTAACGGGAGAGTTGCCTCCTGGAGTGGACCCACGGACGGTGAAGATGATCGCGGAATCATTGTTCTTGCGCTTGTCGCTAACAAGGGTGATGAGACCAAAGCGCACGAACTGGGCAGCCATCTCGGCAGCTTCCTCTCGACCGACAACTGAGGTGAAGTCGCAGAGCCATTCCAGTGCACTGACGGCAGCAAAGCAGTACTTGTGCATTTGGGCGGGTTTGCCGAGGAGAGGTTGAGCACGGTCAGTCACATCGCTGAGGGCGATACCCTTTGCCCGCTCATTGTACCGCTGGAAAGCGTCGAGAGGCTTGTCGGACGGAGGAGGAGGGTAGTTGGATTGACGACCGACAAAGCGACGGAAGAGGGCGGTGATGACGGATTGGGTAACGATGATTTCGTCGTCGGCGGAGCGTCGCTCGAGATGCAAAAGTTTGATGCAAATGGGCTGCGATTGGAACACGGGCTGCAGGTGATCAGAGTTGATGCCGTTCTTTGCGATGAACCGTTCGAGGACATGGAGACCCTTGGGAGTGAGCTGATAGACACCGCGATCCTTGAAGAGATTCGATGAGGGATCTGTCGCGTTTTCGATCAGCCGGGCGTCCATGAAGTGCTGGCTCATGGCCTTTGCCATGTCGCGGGTCATCGAGAAGGTGGTGGTCGTTGTGGTGGTGATCACACGGGACGGCTCGCGGGGATCCGGCCCACGATTTGACTGGGAGAACTTTAGCGATGCGAGGTTCTGGGCTGCTTCATCGCTGGAGACAGAGTGAGGGTGAGAAGGAAGAGAGATGGGAAACCGCGCACGTTGTGAAGGAATGCGGGAAGGTCTTGAAGAACTGCTTGTGGGGCCCAAGCTGGAGCGAGACGACGAGGGTGGCGAAGAGGTCGAGCGTATCCTGTCAAGCGCAGACGGAGATGAGGAGAACACCGGGCACGACGACGAGCCGCTGCGTACCTTGAGGAAGGGCCTCCCCCGTTTTGTGGTCTTCATCATGTGGGAGGAGGTGCTGGGGCCATCTGGGGGCGAGGACATGGCGACGGGGGAAAGAGATAGGATGTAGAAAAGCGGAGCAAAAAAGAGAAAAAAGAAAAGAAAAGTATGGAGGCGGCGAGAGGAGGGAGGGCAGAAGAACACAGAGGGTGGGAATATTTTCGGTTTCGGTTGCCCATCACGACCTAGCAGCAGTTTCCCACCAGGGCAGCCCAGCCTCATGTCCATCTTAGTCACCGGCACCGTCGGTGAAACCAGCCATCTCCAGCCCTTGTTCACCATCCAGCCGTCCCTTGCGCCTGTCGGGGCACCCACCATCGCCCCCCATTCAACGCCCCAGCGCCTCAGAGCACCCATCCACAGGCCTGCACACCTCCTTCAGCCCTCTTCGGAACAAGGCGCGGCAGGGCGCCCTCCTGATAAGTTTTCCCGCCGCCTAGTGCAGAAACGTGCTCGTCGGCAATCACAGCTGCGTCCAGGAATGGAGACAAGTATCTTGTCGGTCTCGTCCTCCTGCTCCATGTCCAATTTGCTTTGTTTTTCCGCAAAGCCCGGTACGACAAACCGCGTTAATCACCGCCTGATGCCGTTACGTAACGCGCCTCGACACAGCTCAGTGTCCTCCACACCGAAGACCTGTAATGAGTTCCTCCATCAATGTGAGTATGCGCGATTCTCCCCGCTGCCTGCATCGCGCTCAATCACGCGTGTCAAGGACCCTGCCGCAGTCGCGGCCTTGCTTGACCAGCTGCGTGCCTCTCAAGCGTGGCAGCAGGCGGTCCTAGAGAGTTCTCGCCAGGCACAGTCTGCCCCAGAGACATCGTCCTCCGCGAACGATCAACCTCGCTCTGACCCTGCTACCGCCGAGATCACAGATGCATCACAGTCCCACAAAGGGCCCTCTGTCGCAGATTTGCTGGCCCAGCTGAAATCTCCTTCTGTAGTAGCTCCACCACCACCCAATACCTCAGCTCCATGGGATACTCCGGCAACTAATACTCGCCCCGCGAGTACCTCTCTGGCCTTTCCAAACGCGTACGCTCACCAGCCATATCCGAGCGCCTCTTCTAGCATCGAATCTCCTGCTCCTCCACCTTCTCTCCCAGACCTCAGGTCATGCACCTTCCAAGAGGCGCTGCCCTTGTTATCTCGTTTGGCAGACGATCCTGCGTTCGTCACTTCTATCAGAGAGGTACGTCTTTTAGCCGGGTTCTGATGGATGTCTTTGGAACGTTCACTTCCTAGATGAGAAACGCCCAAGATAGCCTTGAACGTCAGTTGTTGACGGAAAGGGAAGCCATTCAAAAGAAATTTGCCGACAAGGTCAAGGTCGCGAAAACAAAGTGAGCGCTCGTCCGTGACCACGTGTCTCTTTTTTCTGACGATGTTACATTCCTGTTGTCCAACGTAGAGCGAATATGGTTGGGGTTAGCATTTCGAAGCATGAGGCCTCTGTAAGTGAACACGCTGCACGACACGCTTTTCAGTCCATCAACCTGACGATCGGTTCTCTAGATGCTGCAAGACGCGTATCAACGGGAGTTGCGAAAATTCGACACGGAGCGGTTGTTGCCAGCGTGGGATGGTCTCCTGGCGCAGCAACAGGCGAAGCTTGAATCCCTTCGAGTTCCAAGCATGTTCGTAACCTCCGATCGGAAAGACATAGAAGTAGGCTTTTCGTAATTCCTTGGTATAATTCAAATGCCCTAACCATCCCCTTCATCATAGCGTCAAAAGCAAGTCATTCAAGTCGTTTTCGGTTTGGTCCAGTGATAAAATTAAACATTGCATTTTGCGTTCGATCGGTCGGAATCCGGTTCTCATTCGCATTCGGTTACCGGAATACCCTAAGGTCTCCTTAACTCCCCTTAACCTGCTCTTCATCCGTGTTTCCTCGGCTTGTAGGACCCTCCGTTGCACTGACAAATATGCAGACAAATTGTCGAGATGGCCACGAGTGTCGGTTATTCCCAAGGTGAATGGCGTTACGAACATCCGACGAGGTCTGTATGGGCGGCCGTAACCTATTTAGTGGAAGATCAGCGAAACCCATTCATGGCCATTGGTACGGCAGAGCACGGTCCGATTGTTGGCGAGTAACTACTGCAATTGTCGTTGAGAATTCTTATCATGGCTTCTAGCGCGAAGCGCCCCTCTCTCCTGACCCCCTTCATCATCAGACATGAATGGATGCCGATAAAACTGGGGCGACATGGTCGTAACAAAAGCGTTAAATTCAGGGACCATGTGGACTAGTGGTGCTAATCCCTGTTCGAACCGAAAGAATTGATCCCGCCATCAGACCCGAACCATGACATTTTCAATAAGAATTTTGTATGTTATCAGACGCGGGACACGGGTGACCCTGCGCTTCCCCCTACACTACGGCTAGCCTATGTTTCTCTTCTCTTCTGACGTCCTCTACTCGTAATTCCTATTCATCGACTCCGAACCTTGGGAGACTATGCCCTACGTGGACCTCTACAGCAAAGAAGACTATGCCTCGATATACTACGTGACGAGCTCGACATTCGGCAATGTCGGTTCCTTCGACCCCGAGAAACCCACTATCATGATACTGCACCCCATGTTCCTCGATACGAGCTGGCTAGAGTGCCAGTTTGGCGACCCTCGACTCTACAGGAACTATAATCTCATTGCTTTCGACATGCGAACCGTCGGCCGGTCGACGTGCCAACCAAGCGGAAAACATGACAGCTGGGTGGACGCTGCAGATCTCGCGCTATGTCATCAGGTCCGTATGAGCCCATACACCACTTTGCTTTCGAGGCCTCTATATCTCATATGTTGGAACCCCCGTCTCGCTCGACGGTCTCCTGTTTTTTGCTTTTGCAGAAATTGCACTTGCCACCTTGTCATATCTTCGCCCTGGAAGCGCTGGCAGTTAATTGTGCTATTCGGTTTGCTATACTGTGAGTTGGCTCCCCCTTTTTTTTTCAATTGCTGTCAAGTTTGACAAGTGAGCAATAGATTCCCTGAGATGTGTGCGAGTCTCGCCTTGTGTAATGTCCCCTCGCCCCTGGAGTAAGTGGCCGCCTGAACCCTGTATCTGAGAGAGTGGCGGTTGACGAATATTTCCTAGACAACGGTGGACGTACAACACCCTTGAAGAGCTGGTGCATAGTTGGTGCTACTCGGAGGATTTGGAGAGTCTGGAGCATGCCGCGACGGAGCTGTTGACCTTCCTTCTCGGACCGGTACGTATTCATCCGTCCAGGGTAGCTCCATGCACTAATATTCGCGTAGGACCGTGATCTTGATTTACAGGATCAGGTATGTCGTCGGATTTCCATGTCGTCGTTGCTGTTTGAAGTCTAACGTCGTATTTCTTACGTAGCTTGTAGCACACTGGGAGAAAGTAATACCTCCGAGGAGGCGACCCTGGGTAATTGAAACGCTTTCAGTGCTGATAAACGTGAGTCGCGTTTTTTTAATCGTCTCGAGGGTGGCTGGCTGATAGATTGTGCGCGACAGCGGATCCCCCTGGAACCTGAACTCTACGCCCAGATCACCCAGCCCACTCTCATTCTCCATGTAAGCGCCCCACCTTGAATCTCACCTCATCTCAGTTCTTGCTGATGCGGTCACCAGGGAGAGCGAAACGAGATCTGTCCTAGGAAGTACTCCGAAGCCTTGTCAGCGCAGCTAACTGGGGTGGAGAATGGTGCGGTGATATACACAGTCCGTGGTACGTTCGATCATTCGCGCACCTACAGTCAGCAAAGCTCACGTACCTCTCCGCGCACACAACAGGCGCT
Source organism: Candolleomyces aberdarensis (assembly GCA_004126415.1). Taxonomy (NCBI): domain Eukaryota; kingdom Fungi; phylum Basidiomycota; class Agaricomycetes; order Agaricales; family Psathyrellaceae; genus Candolleomyces; species Candolleomyces aberdarensis. Next base: position 261,588 of record SDEE01000001.1, on the reverse strand, counting down.
GCTATGTATCTTTCCATTATTCCCGGAAGTGCATCTATAGCGAATCAAACCTTCACCAAATTCCTGCAGCGGGTTCCTGTCGTAAAATCAGAGATCGTGCCCCCACAAACGTCCATACAGGATCGGATGAAAGAAGCCCTTGAACGTCAGTCAGCGCTAGTTGGGGACAAGGACATAGCCTCTCTTGACCCACTGTGCCCCCTGTCTTTCTCCTGTCTCACGGAGGAAGCTGCCCGAAAACAATCGGAGCTTATTGCTCAGTACTCGAGAGATCGATTGTCCGCGTTCGATCCTCTCGGTCCCGACGGAAGACCTCCACGAAAGTATGGCATTTCCATCTTGTAGCATTTATCCGGAAAATTAACTGACACGCCTCTATAGAATATCCCAAGGAAAGAGCGAACATTGGTTCCAGAGTGGCAAAGATGGCCTATCAGTGGCAGGTTGGTGTTTTGTCACAGACTAGCTTATGCTCCGAGATTGATAGGCGTCCGGGTATACGTGCAGTAACCAATTTCCTGCCCGCTGGAAAACAGGAGCCAGAACGTGCCCCTCGCAACAATGACCGTGAAACCCAGATAGTCAAGCCGAGCGCGCACTCTCCCGCGGTGGAGAAGTATATCATCAAGGGTCCTATGGCCAAGGTGGTTAGGGAGACGTCCGCCGCTGCTGCTCCCCTCGGTCGGATGTTAATGTGACTCGACCCGCTTCCAGTGATTCCCTCGTCGACACGCTTCCTCCCGCACCTCCCTTGATGCATGACTCTTACGCCCCCGTCTGTAACGCTCATCTATTTTTACAGTCGTATACCTCCTACTTATATACCCACTCTGTATGTATCCAACCACTGCCCAAGGATCTGTCATCAACTCTATTCCCATCTACATACCAGTACTTATAGACACGCTAGAAAGCCTACCTACACCTGTAAATTCGATTATTTGCTGCCCTATTACACACTCAACTTAGAACCTATCTATCAAAAAAGGAGTCTACAAGAAATTATATTACAGGCGAGTCCCTCATTCTATCGAGTCCATGATAAAGACACACAAGTTGCTCTCAGAGGCTGCCCTCTTCCATCTTCGATTTATAGTACCTGACCATTTCTTCCAAGCCCATGCGGACGGTCCAGCGAGGTTGCCAGTCCAGCGTCTCCTTGGCGCGAGTAGTATCTGGCCTTCTCTTCTGGGGATCGTCAGTGGGCATAGGCTTGTAGATGATTTTGACACGTCGGGAGCGCTTCACTCCGTCTTCGTCCTGAACCTTCTCGACGATTTCTCGAACGAGCTCTGCGAATTCACCAATGGTGAACTCATCGCCGTTACCAATGTTGACGGGACGGCTCTCGCCGGAGTTCATGAGAGCGATGAGACCATCGACAAGGTCGTGGATGTATTGGAAGGAGCGAGTTTGCTTCCCGTCGCCGTAGACAGTCATGTCTTCGCCCTTGAGGGCCTGAACAATGAAGTTGGACACGACGCGTCCATCAGCGGGGTTCACTGGGTTGATCAAGTCAGCATAAACGTTGTTGGAAAGCAAAAGGAAGGCTCACTCCGGGGTCCGTACGTGTTGAAAATACGGGCGACACGAACATCAACACCATCTTGCCTCTGGAAGCCGTATGTCAAGGTTTCGGCGACTCGTTTTCCCTCATCGTAACATGCACGAGGGCCAATGGGGTTGACATGGCCCCAACTGTCATCCGTCGTTAGCGACAGTGACATTAATCACAGCTAATTTCGGAACGTACTAGTCTTCATGTTGAGGATGAACCTCAGGGTCTCCATAAACCTCCGAAGTTGAGGTAATCAAGAAGCGGGCTTTAGTGCGTTTAGCAAGACCAAGCATGTTGAGGGTTCCCATGAACGAAGTCTTGATGGTCTTGACCGCATTGAACTGGTAGTGGGGAGGGGAGGCGGGACAGGCAAGGTGATAGATTTCTACCGGCGGGAATTTAAAACACGAGAAATTGAATGAAAAGGATATCTGACTCACGATCGCATTCAATCATGAATGGTTCAACGACATCATGTCGAACCATCTCGAAGTTAGGGTGACCGATCCAATGGCTCACGGTAGTCTTGGAACCCGTGAAGAAATTATCAATGACCGTCACGTCGTGACCAAGGATCATTAATCGGTCAACGAGATGGGACCCGACAAAGCCCGCACCACCAGTGACCAGAATGCGCTTGCGCTCCGAGGGGGGCATCAGCTTGACCGGTGGGAAGCGCGACAAGGTGGTGTAGGAGATCGAGTGCGAGTCCGGATAGTAGATCGACTTGGACTGGTAGAGGGAGAACTTGTCTTCCTCTTCCTCTTTACCTTCAGCAGCATTCGCCTTGGACGCGGGAACGACATAATGGGGGCGCAGGTAAAGCGAGCGAAGGACATCCACGGGGACCTCGCTGTCAAATCCGAAGCGCTTGAAACCAACGGTCGTGATCTCGGCCCCGTTTTTGTCTAGAGTCTTTGCCTACGGAGGAAGGAAGGGTCAGCATTGTCAAGAACGGGATGATCAGCGAGAAATGTACGGGAAAAAGGGCGGCTCCTTGTGCCTTCGCCCAGTGAACGTCGAAATAGTCTGGAGAAGCGAGGACAGAAAGAGAACGTACTTGAGCAGCGCTTGACATTGTGGCAGCTCTTCGGGAAAGAAAGCTGTTTGCGTCGATGATGGAGGTTAAGTAGCAAGACGAGTTTGAGGCGTTCCTCGAATGGGAAGGCGCTGTTTCGTCTGCACAAATGGGATTTGCCGGAGATCAAAAAATATTATCGCGTTTTGTCCACAACTGTCATCCCGATGCCCCGTACCCAAAAGCCGTCCTCAAAGCCTCGCCACGACCCTCTCCACGTCCAGCTCGACGAGGATGAGGCCCACGCAAAGTATGGTCGCGTCTCGCAGCCAGGCAAGCGCACAAAGTCGAAAAGGAGACCGTCGGAGGACGAGAATACCGCCGAAGTGTGTTCATTAGTCTGCGTTGGCCCTCTTCGGGACGACTGACACCGCCTTAAGGTCACTTTGGATCCGAAGACGTCGCGACGTGTATTTGAATTAGCAAAGGAGCAGCAGGATGAGTTGGAAATGCCGGAAGATTCTGATGAGGACGGGGAACCCTTGCCTACCCATCCTCGACCAAGACCCGCACAGGCCTCTGATGAAGATGATGATGAAAATGAAGATCTTGATTATATCGGTGTTGCTGACATCGAATATGAAGAAGAATTTGTCGGTGGCTTCTCTAAACTTGCCTACAAATAGCATTGACGATCCTTGACTTAGGAAATAGATGCAGATGATCTGGAGACCTTGGATGCTTTGCATCCCCATAATGCCGGAGAGAGAAAAACATTGGCCGACCTTATCTTCGCAAAATTAGATAGCCAGACGAGTACGTCGGTGGCTACGATACAAAAGGTGCAGCAGGGTATGCAGATTTATTTTGGTTCACTACGGGGAATTGATTCTTCTTTCAACGACAGGCGAAGCGCCAGATCCCGCTTTGGGACTAAATCCTACCGTCGTAGAAGCCTACACGAAGTGGGTCCACCCACATCTTTACCACATCGCCGTCTGATACCTTTCCCATTGGCCAGGGTTGGATTGTTCCTTTCGAAGTACAAGTCCGGAAAACTCCCAAAGCTGTTCAAAGTCATTCCTTCTTTACCGGCGTGGGCCCGTATGCTGGCTCTGACTCGTCCTGAGAATTGGAGCCCACATGCTTGTCGAGCGGCGACGAGGATCTTCATCTCCAACATGAAGCCTGCTCAAGCACAATTATTTCTGGGCGTTGTCCTGCTGGATGCCGTACGGGAAGACATCAGGCAGAACAAAAAAATGAATGTTCATTACTACGAGGCCTTGAAACGAGCGCTGTACAAGCCGGCCGCTTTCTTCAAAGGGATCATCTTCCCTCTCCTTGACGTGAGTTTCCCTTCCTGGTAACATTTCCCTGCTCATTCTCTCCTTATAGCAAGGCTGCACCCTGAAGGAGGCTGCTATAATCGCGTCTATCCTATCCCGGGTGAAAGTACCAGTATTGCATGCATCGGCGGCGCTACTAAGAATAGCAGAAATGGACTACTCAGGTAAGCTGTGGTCGCCCTTTCCGAGCTCGCCGACATAAACGACATGCTAACTCCCTATACTCTCTATCATAGGACCAAATTCTCTATTCATCCGGGTGCTGATTGACAAAAAATTCGACCTGCCGTACAAGGTCGTAGACGCTCTCGTCTTCCACTTTATTCGCCTATCAAACAGCTACAAGGCGAAGTCGCGCGGCGATGCGGAAAAATTGCCCGTTTTATGGCATCAAAGTCTCCTTGTGTTTGTCCAGAGGTACGTATTCTGCGGGAGATGCACTCACCTTTTGCTGATGTCGAAACACAGGTATGCTTCCGACCTGACCCCCGATCAAAAAGACGCCTTGCTCGATGTCATTCGAGCTACTCCACATCCGCAGATCAGTCCAGAAATCAGGAGAGAACTGGTGAACTCTGTTGTGAGAGGTGCTCCTCGTACTGATGCAGACCAGGATGTCATCATGTCATGAGTCTCCTCGTATACCTGTGTCTGTTTGTATGTGTACCCTCCGATCTAGGAGCTCATCATTGATTGCGGATTCAGACACGATTTATATCGTACATGTTTGCTTGTATCTTGCGCTGGGCAATCTTTGGCGTCAATCTCCGGAGTCTTTGACGTCCACAACACCCCACCCACTTCCAAGCATTGCGTTGCTTGTTCCGTTTGACTCGTCAACCAACATCTCTGCAGATTCGGCGCCAGCCACCGGGAGTCGGAGCCACTTCGTATTCCCTTCGGGCGGTGGGTATGCAACGTGACTAGGGAGCAAATTCGCTTGCTTCAAGGCGGATGCTTGATCCCACCAGATATGCTCTGGAAAGTGACGGAGGCTGGTCAGCACGACTCGATATCAAAGAACGGTCGCTTACCGTTATACAGTCTGTCCCCTCGAATGTTAACGACTGCCACCATTGCGATCGACAGTTTTCTACCCGTCGCAGGAACTCCAGGCAGCAACCAGTCTACCTGTCGATCGTGGGTGGTATGGTATACAAACTCATCTATATCGGTTACCCGAAGATCGGCATACTTGTTGAGAGGCCGGAATCGTCTGAATGCTTACCGACAACACGGTCGGGACCAACCGTGCGAGATACAACTTGCAATTTTGCATCCGGTGGATTTCTGCACAAGTCCGGTGAAGAGTACTTCATCCTGAAATGAAATTACGAAGAGAGGCAAGGTGCTCACGAGAATATGAAGTGGTCGCGGTAAAATTTCGTCAAGTTCTCTCGACCTATTCCTCCGGTCATCTTCGCAGAATCAGTGACCTTGCAGACCGGGAGCCGGAGCAACCTGTATAGCACTCACTGTTGGAATATGGTTGACGTATGGTTCTTCCTATCACGAAGGGGTGTCTTTGATTCACATGGATTGGTAGCCAAGAGTGAGAGCTTACCACCATTGTCGCCATCGTTTTTGCGACGCTCCTGTCTTCGAACTCGAAGTAACAGTGCTCGTTCCAGATTGCCTCCAAGTCAAAATGGGGCCCTCCGAGATGGTTGCGGAGGAACACCAAGGATCGGCTTTGGGCAAGGGCAGCACTTCCAGGCTCATAATCGCCGGAAGAGGGCAGAACGAAGGATGGAGAAGCGACCGGGTACGAGTGGTGGGTTGCTGATGGTGATGTGCTCTTAAGCCCAGATTCAGGTGTGTGTAAAAGCAAGGGTATGTTGGACGCGCTTTCCACCGATGTGAGACCCGCACTATAGGCGATTATACAGTTGAAGCGAGAGTCGTTGCTAACCGCTTGGTACACGCTTTGTATAACAGCTTCTTCATAGACTAGGCGTAGAGTCGATAGCATCAGAGTGTGTCTGAGCTTGACCGTAACGTCATTTTAACTCACCAACGACCCCGAATTTATCTTTGGTGTCGAGTAAATCGCCTAGATCGATCAAAGCACCAGCTGCCTCAGCCAGGAGATCGGGTGTGCCTAGATCCTGGGCACCCTCTACGAATGCTACTGCGAACCCTTCTTCAGCCCATTTCTGAACAGGCTCAGGATCAAGAGGTTTCTGGCGGTTGGAAGCGGGGACCTCTCCGCTTAGGCGCGGAAGAAAAATCAAGAGGCCTGGGCCATGGCCACGACGAGAAAGAGGCGGTTGGACTGACAGTCTCTCAGAAATGCGCCGGATAGGAGCGTTTGGAAGAGGGATGGGCTGCTCCCCCGGTGAATTGGGATCATACACAGATGGTGCAGACATGACAGATGCAGGTCGGAGAAAAGATGATCTGGGTAACGTAGCTGCCTTTTCTGGACGTGAGTTCGTCATTGATGCCCCGCTCTGGCAAGGATCTCTACGAGTTCCCCATGATTATCTACTCTTCGGGACGGCTAGCCTGGTGTAAAACGGGGCTGTTGGTCCGGTGGCTGGCATACACGCTCCAGCCAGGGCTGACAGAATGTTTCGGTAGCCCCAGAATACCTATATAGAGGGTGCCCTCAGCTCGCTTCCTCCCCCAGTGTCCCCGCCTTCCTCTTCGCTTTCTATCGGTACATCATTACCACACTATCTCTATCTACCCAACACAAAACCACAGCTATGACCAACGCCCCCGGATTCAAGCAAATGCACGTCGCCGTCGTCGGTGGCGGAATCGGCGGGCTCTCCGCTGCAGTCGCTTTGCGTAGGGCGGGCCACAGGGTCGATATCTTCGAGCGCCGCGGCTTCGATGTCGAGGTCGGAGCCTCTATCTCATGCGCGGCCAATGGCTCGATTCACTTGGAGGAGTGGGGTATCGATGTCGACGCCATGAGCCCTGTCGCGTTGGTTCGTGATCTCCCTCTAACAATTCGCTCGAGTGGAATGCTGACACAACGATAAACGTCTAGATGAAGCTCACTATGCGTGACTGGGAGACTGGCGAGATTCAGGGCGTCTACGACCTTAGCGACTACCAGAAGGAGTGGGGCAGGGACTACTACATGCTCCATCGTCAGGACATGCACAAGGTCCTTCTCGCCGCCGCTACCTCTGAGGAAGGCGAAGGCATGCCCTGCAAGGTCCACAACAACTCTGTGTAAGTGGATCATATGCATGGTTATGGGTAGAGATATAACCTTTCCAACAGCTGCGACACCATCGACCTCGAGACCAACACGATCACCTTTTTGAACGGCAAGTCCATCCAAGCCGACTTGATTATTGGCGCCGATGGTATTCGTGTATGTTATGTTCTTTCACTATATGGCATGCACACAATGACACCTCCCCCCCNTCTCTAGTCCGTCGTCCGAGAACAGATTGGTGTCAAGCCAGACATCAAGACGTCTCCCCAGACTTGCTATAGGTGCAACGTCCTCACCAAGGACATCAAGGCTCTCGGCTTGGTGAAGCATTCCTATGAGCCCGCTATGTACGTCTTGTGCCTTTCGAACAGCAGGACCGATACTGACTTCCACACAGCCAGTTTTGGGGAGGTTCTGAGGGTCGTAACGGTCGCTCCAAGTACTACAAGATCGTTATGTCTCCCTGTTCCGGCGGAGAGATCGTCTCCTTCTACTGTAAGTGAACTCTTTCGTACTCACATCTCACTTGAATAACGCGTTCCTCATTCAGGCTTCATGCCCACGGAGATGACCAACCATCGCGAAGAAGGGTTCACCTTCAAGGAAGTGCCCGTTTCCGACATTCTGCAAGGGCGATACAGCGACCTCGACCCCGAATGCTTGGCTCTGTTGCAGAACTCGAAGGACCGCATGCCATGGAGGCTCTATGTCCACCAGCCTTATACCGTGAGTTTGCGACTCTACTTGGGCGAGATATGACTTGCTTACCTTCTATTCCAGCACTGGATCAACAAGCGCGTCTGTCTGCTTGGTGACGCAGCTCACCCAATGATGCCTCATCAATCTCAGGGCGCCTGCCAGGCTATTGAGGATGCTGGGGCATTGGGCATCATCTTCTCTGCCAAGTATCCCGAGTTCACTCGCGACGTAGAAGCAGGTCTGCGTCTCTATCAGGCGATTCGCAAGCCTCGTGCGACCCGAGTTCAGGAAGCAAGTGCCAGGGCTACCGAGAACCTTGGCGAGCGCATCGGCTTCACGAGCATCCAGATTGAAGACGAACACCTTCGACCCAAGTCTGGAAACCTGACTGGTGAGCACTCAGTCCTTCTTCTAATCGGTAACCGAGAGCTAATTCCGCTGGCCAGTTCGTGAAATGAACGAGTACAAAATGCACGACCACATCGCTGCCGAGGTTGCCAAACTCCGGAAGGCGAGGGAAACACCCCAGGAAATGGCTCACCTCTAAGGCGTTGTCCTTCCCTGACTCTAAGCCTGTAAATGTATACCCATTGCTTCTGTTAGACACCCACATATCTATTCTTCGTTCATTTAATGTATACCACACAATCTATGGGGTCGTTTGCCGTTACAGCTGTTCCAAGGTGGTTTTGGCTTCCAAATCGGGGCGAGTACCTTCCCAGAAAGGTATACCAAACACAGCTGTACAGTTTTGAAGCCACGACTCGGAAAGTTCCGGCCTCGGTCCATCCACTAACAGACTTTTGGGTCGTCATCAACACTCCCGCCGTCCTCAAGATCCTGCAAGATGAGGTGAGTAGATCGTCAGAAACGATGTTCTTGACCCTTCTGACGTCCTTCACCCAGTCACCGTAAGGTTTGTTCGACCCACAGGCTGCAAAATCCGGTTTTTATCTCAATATTCTTCACTTCAGTACGAAGCCCCTCGTAATGGGTCCTTGGGTTTCCTCCCAAGAAAACGTGCCGCTCGCCATCGCGGTAAGGTCAAGTCCTTCCCCAAGGTGCGTCCGTGAATTTGGAAAAAGTTTTCCTATATGCCTACGTCTTGGATTAGGACGACCCCAAGAAACCCGTTCACCTGACGGCGTTCATGGGCTACAAGGCTGGTATGACCCATGTTGTGCGGGATCTTGACCGACCAGGCTCCAGTGCGTAACCTAATCTTCCGCACTTTCCATTTTTTTGCTCACAGTTATCGCAGAATTCCACAAACGTGAGGTTGTGGAAGCCGTCTCCGTTATCGAAACTCCTCCCCTCATCACCGTTGGTCTCGTCGGTTACGTCGAAACCCCCCGTGGCCTCCGAACCCTCACAACTGTTTGGGCCAACCATCTCTCCGACGCAGTCAAGCGTCGGTTCTACAAGAACTGGTACCGCTCCAAGAAAAAGGCATTCACCCGCTATGCCAAGAAGAACGCCGAGGACGGCGGCAAGTCCGTTGCTCGCGAGCTCGAGCGCATTCGCAAGTACTGCACTGTCGTTCGTGTTCTTGCCCACACCCAGATCCGCCAGATCGGTCTCAGCCAAAAGAAAGCCCACCTCATGGAGATTCAAGTTAACGGAGGCTCCATCGCCGACAAGGTCGACTTTGGCTACAAGCTCTTCGAGAAGCCCATCGAGGTTGCCACCGTCTTTGAGCAGGACGAGAACGTCGACATTATTGCCGTCACCAGGGGTCACGGATTCGAGGGTGTCACCCACCGATGGGGCGTCAAGAAGCTTCCTCGCAAGACTCACAAGGGTCTCCGCAAGGTTGCCTGTATCGGTGCATGGCATCCTTCGAAGGTCATGTTCTCCGTTGCTCGTGCCGGTCAAAGTGGGTTTTCATTTTCTCTACGATCAAGTCGACAGTGCTAATTTTGCGCCTGCAGATGGTTACCACCACCGTACCGAGCTTAACAAGAAGGTCTATCGCATTGGCTCTGGTGCCGACAAGGCTAATGCGTCGACGGAGTCCGACATCACCGAGAAGACCATTACTCCCATTGGTGGCTTCCCTCACTATGGTATTGTCAAGAACGACTTCCTCATTGTCAAGGGCTCTATCCCTGGAACGAAGAAGCGTGTCATTACCATTCGCAAGTCTCTGATGGTCCACACCTCCCGTCGGGACTTGGAGAAGGTCCAACTCAAGTTCATCGATACCTCCTCGAAGTTCGGTCACGGTTCCTTCCAGACCTTCGAAGAAAAGGCAGCGTTCTTGGGAGCGCTCAAAGTCCGGCCTTAGGCGCTGTGTTTGCATTTACTTTCCCACTCTGCGCACCTTATGTTGTAATCCCACATCACATTCCATGCTTATGACTACGTTGTATGAATTTCCATCTGAACATACAGGATATTTCAAAAACACTGAAATACATCACGGGGGACCAATGAGCATGCGAGATTTGGAGATCATGTGGCTGTGCTAAATATTTACCACGCGTAGAAGTTTGCGCGACTAATGGTGACGAGCAGAGTCCGTTGCGCCCAACGTCTGCTGGAATCCTCACCGCGTCAATCTGGCGTGTCCTGGTCGTCATCTTGGGATCCGGTCCAGCGGTATGTCGTCCCCAGTGCCCCAGTATCTCCATACCCAGCTTACACGTCGTCCAGGATGACTGCTCGCCCTATTGATGCTGAGAGCGTCCTCGCAGGGCCTCAGTTTTGCATTGCCGACAGCTACGCGTGCTCCTCGTCCATGGAACTTCAGGTACAGCACCGGAGCCTCGTCGAAACTCTTGAGAATGGAAGGGGATTCCCCGGCCTCCACCCGGATGCAAAGCTCGGTCGTAGACGGAGACATACTCCCCTGGAAGGTTCCTGCTGTCACACAAAGTCAAGGCCGCAGCGCAGCTTCTTTCCATGGGAGAGCTGGGACGTCCCTGGCCACCTTCTCCGACAGTGTGGACCAGCAAGGTGTAGGGGCCCCCAGGATATTTGCCAGGTCGAAAGCAGGCGTCAAGTATGGATCCAGAAGAAACCGACCCAAAGAAAAGGACGTGACTGGCCGTGTCAGGTTCTTGCGTCCCACTCTTCCCCGCTTTTCTCATTCCCGCCTCGAGAAACCTCGAAGTCGTCTCCGCACCTTCAATGTCGCCCAAACGAACGCTGCTCGACCGCACCCTCTCGACCGTCCCTCATTTCTCGGCCAAACAGGAAGCGTCGGTCCTGTCACCTGGGACTCCACGGTCACCGACGCTTTCCTCGAAGACATCGACGCTGCGTGTTCCGACTGCAAGGAGCCCTCCCCGTCACGCGCCATTCATCACCACCTTACGAACATGGCCCAAGGCAAACATCTTCAATACGTGTGGGACAGCTATGTCTTCATCACCCACCTGCAGGAGTCGCACCCGGCCGTCCAAGAACATTTTTTCCCCTGGCGGTTCCCCCGAGGTCTTCTTCGCCGACTCTGTCACTTCATCATCCGCTCTCGACCCATCACCGCGTCGCACTTTCCTTCGTTGTTAGCAGTCATGCAGCGTCTGTGGGATATGGGAATAAAGCCGACACGGGCACAGTGGAATGCTCTCATCAAGTTTGCATCTCAAGGTCATCGGAATGGGGAAATACGCGGCTTTCAGCGGTCTGTAGCGATTGCCAAAGATTTTGTTCACGATATACGGCCTGGATCATCATTAGACGAACACAAAATCGACATCCTGACTCTCCTAGATCCGACTCTACCCAATCAACCCGATATCTACACCCTCACCACCCTTATTCACATCGCATCAAAGTCACAGGACTATAGCCTGCTCCAGGAAGCCACCCTACTTTTCGAGAAATCTGGATTGGCTCCTACTCGCATCACACGACTATCGATACTCAAATTTTACGCGGAGAAGGGACGATTGAGCAGGGTTCGCGCCATAATTCGCAAGCTGCATGAAGACGGGATGGAACTGGGCATCGACGGCGTCAATACGTGTATATGGGCCTACGCTCGAAGCGAACAATACCAAATGACCTTGGACATTTATCGTGTCCTCCGTGACAACATTCGCCAAGATCCGGACCGCAAGGCAATCGCCCAACTGCACCGTGGGCTTCAAGAACAGGAACACATCCACATTTCTCCAGGGATCAAACCTGACCCCGTCACCTATGTCACCCTCATCCAAGCCATGACCTTTCAAGGCAAATTCACCGACGCAGCCTCGATTTTCGCCGACTTTCTCGAATCTACCCCTCGCGGGCGACTTGACCCTTCCACTCTGCCCGCTTTTCGTGCCATGTTCCTGGGATTCTCCAGACACGCCGTCAGCCGCTTGAAGCTGTCAATCGAACCGAAGCACCCCAACAACAAGTGGAACTTGGCCAATTTACAGCGGTTTTATCGGCTGTTCCTCAAGCTCCCGAGAAGCGTAGTCCCGAGTAGAACGACCGTCTATGATATCATGGTCGCATTTGACAAGGCAAGCGATCATGACATACAGCTGTTGCGGGACGTATGGATGGAGCTTCAAGTCCGCTACACGCCGTTGAATGCATCCCTATTCAATCAAGCACGACTACGACGCGTAAAGGACATTTTGTTTCCAAAAGAAGGAGGAGGCGATGGCTAGAACCTGGAAAGCCACCGATTTGCACGGGTCGAATTGTTCAATTTTCAAAATACTTCTACAAGATTGTACATTGCCAAAGCCAGGAGCTTGGCGTTTGTGCTGCCTGGCTTCATTGCTTGAGCTCCTGCCCTTTCCTCCAACGGATGTAATCGTCCCATCCGACCGTGCACTTTCGACTTTGGTAACGCCGCAATTTGATGCCTCTGCGCAGATCCTCCGTTATACGACCACTCCAACCCGCCTTGTGAATCGCGCTATCGACGGCTTCGATCTTGTCCCACCCTTGGTCCGGAATAACATCTGGAAGATAGGTTGCGGAGAAGGTGTGCTTGGCTTTCAAGGGTGGTGCGCTGCCACCTGACGAAAGGGGCGAAGGAGCTTCGGAAGACGAAGGGAGAAGGGAAGGGTGTGGAAATGTGATGTAGATGCCGTGGACTCCAATCGTCCAGTCCAGATAGGATTCACCGTCTTCAAAGTCTGTCAAGAGGGATATGCTGTAAACAAATGTAGTAGATAGAATTAGAATATCGGGCGTTTTTCGCGTTTTAATTTCAACCAAAAAAACAGAATGAAAAAGGATTTGACGAGGCAAAGAAAACCTGGGAGGGGGAGGGGGGACGGACGTACCCGCACTCGAGAGATTCTAGCTCGCTCTTCTCGATCTTTCTAAATCGAGAGTCGTTGAAAGCGCTGATGAGGGCGTATTCTGCCAATCCCTCGTGTAATGGCATGGGCGAAAAGTTGCCGATGCATCCTCGGAGATGAGGGGCTCTGCCAGGGCGAGAAGAGCGAGTGTTCCATGTAACAAAGAGCGGGCTGATGATCGTCCCCATCGTCAGTACAGTCTAATCTGAGCAAAAGGAACGCTGGACCACATGGGCGGTGCATACTATTTCTCGTCCGGGAACGATGGTGCTATAGGCTTCGATTGGGTCAAGGAACAGTAGAGCGTGTCAAACGCATAGAAGCAGTGCTCTGGAAGGCAGACGTTATCGTCCTCCTGGAGATCGTGCGCCTTGGCAGCAGGGTTTGGGGGTATGAGCGACATCTAGGCTAAAATGGAGGGGTTTAATCCGATATCCGTCAGCGGCCGCAGTGGGTATTGAGGGGAAAGACGCAGTGTGACTATTGTAACACCACGCTTTTATAGGCACAGGCCCACAGTCAATCAGATTTAACTGGCTGAGAGAAAGTGGGGTAGAAAAACGTTAAATCATTCCTCCCTGTTGGCGGGCTATTATCATTGTTGTCGGGAAACCGTTACCTGATCGTGATCGAAACAATGTGACCAAAAATGAGTCGTTCGGTTTCCTTACCTTGACTCCAATACAAATGTATCCCCTCAGAAAACCCACCAATTTTAAAGCATAGTCATATATACGGAACAAGTATTGAGGTATAGAGTAGATATAGTGAGGCCTACTGAGATAAGTAACCGGGATGGAGAGTTTCCATGATGGAATGAAGTCGTAGCATGCGCATGAGAGTGGAAAACTTGGAGGAAGAGAGAAATGCAGACATAAAGGAGTAGCTATGTATAGCAAAAATCTGGATCGAGATGGAGATAACCGAAGGAGAATGGTATGAAGACAGGGAAACACTGGAGGTATACACGAAGCACAGGCAGTGAATATGAATAGAAAATAATGATGAACAATAAGCGTAACAAATAGATGGTGCTGTACAGTGGGAGATAATGTCACAAGGCTATGGGAGACAGAGGGAGGGTGGAAGCGATGACAGAGGTCAAGGGCTAGAGAGTGGGAGTTTAATGGAACAATGTCCAGAGGGGACGCCAACGTCAGGCAGATCGTCAACAGCAGCTCCAGCTTCCCGATCGCTGTTGCAACGCCTTTTGGCGTGCCTCTTCTTCATCGGCTTGGGCTGCCCACATCGGTCGGCTTGCATCGGATAATAGAACGCTATCGCGTTTCCTATCCTCGTTTTCGCGCTCGATGATGTCTTTTCGAGAGATGATAGCTGATATCAGATGATCGAATAGATTTCGAATGCCTAGAGACCCTTATAGTCAGAAAAATTGTGATAGAGCGAGATCCGAAGGAGTAGCTTACCGAAGTCATCCTTTGCCGAGACCTCGTAGAGCTCCATGCCCTTGCTAAGGCCCCATTCCCATTCTTCTTCGGCTGATTCTTCCTCTTCTTCGATGCTGTTGCTGCTATTATCGGGATTGTCATACCCCCCAAACCCAAATCGGGATGATTGGGGGGTGCGAGAGCTGGTGCTCGTGTTGGAGCGGCTGAGGGAGTTTGCTGTTCTCGGACGACTTTGTCCGGTTCTGCTTCGCTGAAGCGTAGGGGATCGGCTGTTCGGAAGATCTAGGTAAGCTGGGGTTTCGGGGGACGTGGGTCCTGGAGACGAAGAGGGTGAAGGGGAAGAGCCGAGTGGCGGGGATTTCAGTCCGGGGAAGGATGTGAATCGGGGTCGAATATACGAAAGAGTTGAAGGTGCAGGCGGAGGAGGGGGAGATGGTGGTCGCGGTGGAGGAAACCAGTTATGCAACGACAAACGTGCCAAATCGGACGTGACTTGTCGATGCTGGGTGAGATCCGCTTTAGAGCCAACAATGTATATGAGAAGGTCAGGGGAGCAGTTCTTCTTCAACTCTTTTAAAATTAAGGTTGTGCGTAAGTTAACTCAACCCCGTATGTGAAACGATTGACGGTCTCGTACCTTCGAGCCACCCTCGAACATCTTCAAAGGTCGAGTAATTGGTAATATCGTACATTAAGATAGCCGCGTTGGCGCCTGGAACAAGATTAGCGTGTCGATAGCGCGGGCCCGAGACGGTGCAAACTCACCTCGATAGTACATGGGTGCCTGGTTGCGACAGATATGTCAGACGTGTTGAATGTTGGTGAGTTGGCAAAGAAGAGGGTGCTCACCATACTTCTGAATCGCTCCTGCCCCGCGGTGTCCCACAGCTGCAGACGCACCTTGACGCCATTCACGTACACCTTCTTGGTCACGAAAAATGCGCCGCTCGTCGAGGTCGTGTTCTTGGGGTCGAACTTGTTTTGTGTGTAGCGCTGGAGAAGGCTGGTCTTGCCGACGCCTGGGACGGGGCAGATGAGCGCCACTGGGGCCAGCGAAAAGCGGAGAAGACGAACCAGAGTTGCCCATAACGACAATCTTGCTATCTATGCCCTGGTCGTACCGACGACGCGAGTAGGGGTCGACGGAGTAGCGGTCGTCGTCCATGGCGGGGACAGGCGCTCTGGGGACGGCGGCGCACCACGACCTGGAGGATGGAGGGAGAAAGCGGTGGCCCGCACCCGGGGGCTTGGGATATTAAAAGAGAAAGCAGAAGAGGAGAACAGAAAGCGAAGCTGGTGGAGTGCCAAATGCGGGCCTTCCTCTTCGGGATGCTGAGCGGCACACGTGAGCCGGCCAAAGAAAATCTCACAGCTCCCCTTATCTGGTGCATCGGGCGCAGATCTATCTCAGAGATGACGACGATGCTTCATACTGCATGCAGGACATGTACATAGGACAGGGCATACGCTATCTCAGGCCTTCTCCGCGTGCGGCGCGGCAGGGAACTCGAACACAACCTCCTTCCCAGTGAGCCGGCGGTACACTGACGAGAACGAGTCGAGCTTGTACTCCAGCGAGGTCGCGTCTTTCGAGTCCAGGAACCTGTCCGCCCGTCAGCTTGGCGAAACGGTATTAATCATCGTGTTCGGCTTACACTTTCAGGAGCTTGGAGCCATCGACAGCAACGCGGGTCCTCTTCCCGACAATCTCGGTGGGGAAGACGAGATCCTCGAGGATCTTTTCGTGGACATTGGTAAGGGTACGGCTGCGAGGCCTCTTCTGGACGACTCGGGAGTTACGGGTGGGCTTGCGCAGCATCCGGCGCTGAGCAATGAATACAACATGTCGGTCGGAGAACTTCTTCTCGAGCTCCCGAGTCAGCCTGATGGAGAACATGGCCAGCATCGCAATTAGTCACAGTCCAGTGCAATTCAATTCAAAGAGATTCATACCTCTGCTGGATTTTGTGGAAAGCTTTCAATTGGGGAACGGGCACAAAGACAACAATGGCCTTCTTGCCGCCGCGGACATCGACTTCACGAGCAGCAGAAATTTGGAGCACCCGGAGCTCAGACTTGAGTTCTGGGACGTTGTTTTCGAGGTCGATCAAGGCCTGAGCGACATGGGTCTCAATCTCGTCGGGGGGAGTGGTAGGAGCGTTGGCGGTGCGGAGGATCTTGCTGGAGACGGACATCTTGATGAAGGGGGGCCCTGTATCGCGAAGGAGCGCTGGTTAACATCCGATCTTGCCTGACCACATCCATCGAATTCCTGGCTCCGATTCTCCCATTTTCTCCTCCAGAGAACAGCCTGACGGCACAAGGACCTATTCCAGCATCGAATAGCAGAGATTTAGTACTCACCAGACCTTTTGACGACGGCGACGACGGCGTGTAGAGACTTAGTGGGCGTTCTGTAGCCTGGAATGACCCACAACAAGGCCAAACTCGAGTGGCCGTCGCCGGGCCGAGATTTCCTTTTGGAGACGGTACCAGCGGATCAATTCAATGTCCCGACTTGGGCGCTTGCGCTCGATTGCGACAACAAAGGAGGGAACTTCTAAGCAGACCCTTCACGTCTATCACCCTTCCTTCTCTTTCGGATATGTTTTCCGAGTGTCCTATCTGGAGTGGAGTCGTCTATTTCTCCGCACTCCTTTCACATCCCCGCCACTGAGTTCGGGAGCTCGGGAGTGACACATCTTACGCCGCGGCCATGATTCTCTTCCTTTCCACTCTCACCGCGTTCGCAAACGTTATGCACACATTGCACCATATCGGGTATACAGGAGCACCGCGGTCGCACTTGGATTGTTCCCCATATATATCCTCTGCTCAAAACCCTGTGATAGGTCGGCACCACCTTCGAGATCCACTCGTCGGAAATTCAAAGCCGTCTTCCTTGGCCACGAGTTCAGATTGAATGATAATCTCTTTATGATTCAAAGCAACGGCGACCGAATATCTCCATAGCTTGGGAATACAATTGCCACATTTACTCCTCTCTCGACTTCTTGAATTCTTCCACCCACTTTTTCTCTTCGTCACCTTTCGGTATCACAACGAAGGTTATACAACCGTCTTTCACTTCCAAACCGTCCCTCGGCTCCCCTTCCTTTCCTTTGGCAACCCCGAATACATCTCGCAGTGTCATCTTTTTCCCGACCTTGAATAGACGCTTCCGGTGAGTCATCGCATAGACGACCAGATTTTTGTATGTGTATTCCCCACGAGAGTCCCACGGAGGAGCCGTTCCTTTGGGAGGGAACATCTCTTCCAAATGGGCTTCAAATGTAGTCTCCTCACAGAATTCTTGAATCACGTCGGAGATTGCATACTGCGGGTACAAGAAAAACACCGGGAGGACGAGTATTTTCTTCGATAGATCTTCAGGGTCAAAGTGCGGCTGGTATGGATTTGAGGACCCGTCCGGCTTCGGGATATCAACGAGGTTACGTTCCTTGAGACACAGTCAGCACATTCAAAAACAAAAAAGCCTTTTGTGCTTGGATCCGACGCGACGGTGCTTACCCGAAAGGCGGCTTGCATGGCCAACTTTTCCTCCCGTTCCTTCCTCAAGCGTTCTTGTCTTACATGTTCTTGCTCGTCTTTGGTGTCCTTCCGCTTAGCAGCGCGTTCCCGAACGGCTTTGATCCCCTGATTGTCCGGGTCGAATGTTAAGCACCGATCGCAGCAGTCAAGGGCCTCCTCGACTCGGTCTAGAGAAATCAACGCCTGAGCGGATCTGTAATATGCCTTTGATACTTTGTCATCTTGTTTGAGAACGGTAGAGCAATCTCTCAAAACGGATCCATAGTTTTCTTTGGAAGTTTCGCAAGATCAGCCATCTTAATCTCGGAAGATAAAAGGCAGGCTTACGAAGCTCTAGGTTGCATGCTGCTCTATTGCACAGAAGAGCTGTGAGGAGATTTTTATCTGTGGGCTTGACATCGATCCCTTGTGTGTAGAATCCGAGGGCTTCACGATATCGCTTTCCCTTGAAGTAGTCGTTTCCCTGATCTTTAAAGTTTGCAGCAATTTCTGAGTGGCAGTCAAGTCAGAGTACGAATCTCCTATTGGTGTGTGGTATGCTCACCTACCATCCGGCGTGCCCTCGTACACAAGATCCTGCAAAGCTGCGATCGCAGGATTTTCCGACTCATCGTCGGGTAGCGATTTCATGAATAATGGGATGTCATCGAACGCCTTCAATTTCAAGTCTATCTCCTCTTGGCTAAGTTCGCGTGGGCCATAAGAATTAGCCATGTCGTCTCTTGAAAAGTCTCGAGATGCAGCAATTTCAAATGATGGAAGGTTTTCACGAAACTCGAGTCAAGCTCACCGAGTGTCTTCAACAAAATCTGGAACCGACGGATCTATCGGGCCGACTTCGCCGTCAACTCATCACTCATCCGGCCTAGCTTGCAGCGCCTCGAACGGCCAAGGTTCCTCTCTCACAAACTGCCAACGGGGCTGCACACAGCAGAGCAAGCTCGAGCCTCATGGCGACCATTAGAGGTCTGAAGCGGGCTCTCAACGACAATGGCCGCTACCGATATAAGGTATGTTGTTGTCCAATCCTAGCATAGTCTCCCGTTCACATTCCGTAGTCTCCAGAAATCGTTGTCGACCACCTGGTCATTGGCGGAGGTCAGGACTCCAAAGCCACTAATCGGTTACTGTGGTGTAACCTTGTCTGAAATGCAGGCATCGTGGGCCTTGCCATTGCTCAACGCCTCTGCCAACTCTTTCCTTCAAACACGACCTATCTCTTGGAAAGGCATAAGAGATTCGGAGAAGAGATAAGGTTCGTTCTCCTCCATTCCGTAAATTTGCCGTTACTGAAACGTTTCATCGTTCCTTAGTTCCCGGAACTCTGAAGTCATTCATTCAGGCAAGTGTTCTATTGAATGTTTCCTGTCGATCCCTGACGTCACATGCCTTCTACCATTCAGGATTATATTACCCTCCTGACTCGCTGAAGACTCGTCTGTGTCTGCGAGGGCGGGATTTAATGTACCAGCGGTGCAAGACCCACTCTATTCCCTATCGTCAAACAGGGAAGCTTGTCGTTGCTAAAAGGCACCAACTTCCGTACATTCAAGCTTTACACACCAAGTGGCAGCACTTACAGCGGCCAACACAGTCTTTTGACGGAGACGAAGATAGCCCGGCATTGCAGACCAGTCTCCTTACTGGAGAAGAGGCGCAAGAAATGGAGCCCGACCTGTCTAAAGATATCTCCGGCGCTCTGTGGGTCCCGATTACAGGAATCGTAGATTCTCACTCTTTCATGCAATCCTTGGAAAAGGACATCATCGAGTCCGAAGGAGGCCAAGTCTCTTACTTTACCAAAGTGGTACGGGTCGACCCCTATCAACGTTCAAAGCGGCCCGCAAACATCCCCGACATTGAATCCAAAGGCCTGGAAACTGGATGGGTCATTCAAGCTGTCACTGGGGACGCTGAAGAGGGCGATGCCATACTCGCCAGAACTGTCATAAACGCTTCGGGGCTTTCAAGCACCCTGATCCTCAATTCGTTATTACCCCAAGACAAGCGAATACCGATGTATTATGCCAAGGGGTCGTATGCGAAATACGGCGGACCCGGCGTCTCGAGCGTCAAGCATCTTATATACCCTTGTCCGGAAACTGGCCCCAACGCCCATGCATTCCAGTCGTTGGGGACTCACCTCACCCTAGATTTGGAGGGGCGCATCCGTTTCGGGCCTGACATTCAGTGGATTTCGGCGCCGGATACGCTGCCATCGGACCCAGAGGAGGACTCGGATTTCTGGACCAAGCATATGGTTCCCGATGAATCCAGGCTGGCAGAGATGCATGAAGCCGTCACCTCGTACTTGCCTGGAGTGACATTGGAGGGACTGCAGCCAGATTATTGTGGGATGCGACCCAAACTTGTCCCTCCTTCCGGCGGCTTTCAGGACTTTATTTTTAGAGTCGACCATCCCATCTCGGGTGGGTTGGTCGGTGACGAATTCAGTCCCATGATAAGCCTGCTTGGCATTGAGTCGCCGGGTTTAACCTCAAGTTTGGGGATAGCGGAATTGGTGGTAGACGAGATGATAGGACAGCGAAAATCGGTCGTCGTCTGATGGAGAACGAACAATGTATTGCACGCAATGTCTATACCAATTTACGAGCGAGAGGCGACCTTGGGTTCCCAGGCGGAAATCTTGGGTTTAGCGGTGTTGTAAGACTTGTAAGCGCCCCTGGTACCTGTCAAATTTTCGACGTAGGGCTAAGCCGAAAGAAACGTCAGAGGCGAGTGGATACGAAAGCGACAGTTGACATACAGCTTGCCAGGGTGG
The DNA here is from genome assembly GCA_004126415.1 of Candolleomyces aberdarensis. Classification (NCBI taxonomy): domain Eukaryota; kingdom Fungi; phylum Basidiomycota; class Agaricomycetes; order Agaricales; family Psathyrellaceae; genus Candolleomyces; species Candolleomyces aberdarensis. The sequence continues at coordinate 240,788 of SDEE01000001.1, read as the reverse complement.
TGTAAGGTTCTGGATAATAGGGTCTGCTGCGGGAGGGTCTGTCCGAATGTGATGAATCCACGAATGCCATTCTGGTGGAACTTGGGTAGCATTGTATTCGTGCTTTGTTGGCGGTACATTAGTCAGGCTTCGGGGTTTGTCGATTTCATCCACTTACCTGGGCATAGTCTACCCAACGATGACGACCTGCATGGGGTGTAAAGTTACATTCTTACATTCTAGAATTAGACAACATACCAGGAACTTCTTCCTCCCCATTCCTATTCTCGTAGTAGCGGTTTCCAAACCTAGAATCATGATTGGTCACAGGTGTAGTCCTTGCAACGTTTGCACGCACTGGTCAGCGCCAACGAATGTTCCAGACTTGGCGTCGCCGATATACTGGAGTTGCCTCCACCAGGTCTTGAGGCCTTCCTTCTGAAGGTTGCGTAGTGTCCGGTAGAGGGACATGTTAGGTCGCGTTGCAAGTGAGTTGCTCGTCGCCGAGTCTCAATTCCTCGTTCAGCCGTTGTGTTTGACTTTGTTTGTTCTCAACGGTTTTATCCCGGAGGATTGCAGCTGGCTGGTGCTTGGTCGAGCCCTCGACAAGGCTCAATCCTCAGTCGCTTCAAGCTTTGGATTGGTCGTAGCATTAATGATATATATATAAATTACAACGATGCAATGATATCCAATGCAAATGAAAGTGAAAGATGGGTGGGAGCAGGGAATACTACAAAACTACTATCACACAGGAAGAGTCCTAAACTCATCCAACAATGTCAATAAAATCTGGAGAGAGAGAAAGGGGCTACAGATACTACGCTACTGACCGCTTCAGGGGGTTTAGACCGATCAAAATACATAGAGTACACCAGTTGTCATACAGAATGAGGAATGTCTAATCAAATCACGAAAAATGAGAGAGAGAGAGTCTGAGATAGAAGATCGAAGACGCAGCGTGAAAAATAAGAAAGTCAAGATAGGAAGGCGATAGTCGCTCAATCCGCATAAAGCACGTGCTTATCTGTTCCCTCCATCCATGACCGCAGCTCCTCGTCCGTGTCCAAACCGACGAAAGTGTTTGTCGTGCTGTCTCGATACTTGAGAACTTTGATTTCGGAACCCAGCCGAGACTGGACCTTGTCCATCAGTTCAGAGTGTGACACCTTTGGATGTACTCGGATTGCGATTAAATCGTCCGCTATACGATCAAAAATCTTGATCTTCACAAAGGCAGTTTGGGGATTGGCAGCGGAGATTGGAGGATTGTTCAGGTTATTGGCGGTAGCATTTGAGTGCGAACGCGATCTCGAGGAGTTCGAAGAACGGAAAGAAGATGTCGAAGGAGCGGCACCATTATAGCTGGTGTTGTCAGCCCATCGACTCTGACCATTGGCATGCTCGCTGTTGCGAGGGGGTGTGGGAGAAGGATTGCGTTCTTTATGAGGAGAGTGCGGACGGGACTGTCCAAAGGTTGTCGTCGAGTGTTGAGTGTGGAAGGATGCGGTCGAACCAGCCCTTGAATGGTTGGCATGAGCCTGCATGCGAAGGTTTTCTTCCCTCGACAGCTGGCGATCGAACTTGTCGCTAGGTTGGCCATAGGGATGCCTGTCGATGAACCGTTGTTGTGGTGAGGGTGCGTAGCCTTCGTCTTCGTATTCAGACCCGTCGCTGCGACGGTTGTCCTTCATATTCATTCGGCCAAGCTGGTCGTTGACATCATTGACATATTCCTCGCCAGCGTAGATGTCGTCTTCCTCCGGATAATTGTCTCCACCACTAAGAAGGGCTTCAATCTCCTGAACGCGAGGTTCAATCTCATTTTCCACGTCTCCCGGTTTAAGTGCGAGGAATTGGCGAATGGTGTTGTGCTCGAGAAGGTAGCGACCGGTGGACTTGCCGAGAGAACATAGGCCGTGAATGTATTCATCGAGCTCTTGCCTACGAGTTGCTGTTAAGGCATCGTCGACGTCCTTTGCTGGTCCCGGCATGAACGGCAAAGTGCGGGGATGGGGCGGTTCTCTTCCAGCCTCGCGCGGGAAGTTATTCAGGAGGGAGACTTGGAAGTCATAGAAATCGTTGTAAACGCGGAACAAGATGAGTTGTTTCGCCGGGGGAAGACGGTTTTGACCAGGAGGACCGTAGGGCTGGAAGATTGCGTCTAGGCGGAACCAGTACTCATCCATCTCATAGTGGAACGAGACGACATCCGCAGAAAGCAGTATGCCTTCCGGAAGGCACTCGGGGGTAGGAGGTCGGCCTAGGTCGGGTACCGGCGGGGGTGCTTCTTGTTGACCATAAGGACTGTCGGGTAGCGAGCCGCGCGATGGGGGGTCGATGACTCCCAAGGAGATGCTGTTCTGCTTGTAGGTAAGCATGGCGCGCTTCCACTCTTCCACCTTTGGTAAATCACCCCGATCTATCAGGGCATCGACATCAGCGAGAGGCTTTCCGGTTGCTGGATCATGGATCTCGACGAATGAGACAGGAATGAGGCCCGGGCGACCGAGTCTTCCAATGGGTTTGGCGACGAACCATTCACGATTTGATTGGGCGACGACAGTGACGGCGTCCCCGCGCTTCGCATCCAGCTCGTCGGGGCGCTCTGCAATAAAATCGTGCACGACAATGGCATAGTAGACCGGTGTCTTTGGAAGGGCGGAGGAGGGTTGGGCACCGTGACCGTGGCCGTGGCCGCGTCCATGGCCGGCGGACGAGGCTGATCTGAGGGGAGGGGAGGGGACGCTGGATCCAAACTGCGATGCACGGTTGCTGTTGGACAGGAAACGTGAGGAGAGGAAGGGAGGCTGGAACGGCACAGACGTACGGCATGGCATTTTTGGAAAACTCCTCGAACATGGCACGAGGGACAATGCCTCGGGAGCCAGTGACTGGGTTGTGGGCTTCATACCAGGGCGAGTTTTCTGTATCCTTGAGGACGTAGAAGAAGTCGCCCTTTGAGAAGGAGAGCTCCTGGGGCGCCTGGGACTTGTAGGTGGTGAGGGCGCGAATGACCTTCTGGGGGGGCAGGACGGCGGAGGAGGGCTTAGAGACAGTCGTCGGGATAGGGAGCGGTGTGGATATCTGGAGCTTGGAGGAATCCTTGTTTCCGTTTAGCGACTTTCTGAGGGACTTCATTTTAGAGAGATCGTAAAGTAGGTCGTAAGAAATAGAAATAAAGACGAAGACCAGGAGCAATGCCTCCAACTTATCTCTCCCACGTGCATTTTCATCAAACAATTAGCCAAAATTAGGTCCCTCCCGTTGCCATTGGGACTCACAACAGCTTGGGCCGGTCACTCAGGTCTGATTGAATCTATGGATACACTGCTCGTGTCAGTTTGGTCGCTCCCATCCTGGCCTGTTTTTCCCTGACAACTTTCAAGTCTGTTCGATTTGAACTCATGCGCAGTTCTTCTCGGTTGATTATGTCAGCATCATTGGGATCAAACATGGACCAATAGCAGCCCCCTCGTTCTAGTTGCGAGCAGTTTACAAGACCTAATCTACTCGGTAAATTACACCGTGCCTTTGTGTGTGTCTGTGGTTCGATTCTGCAAAGTCGCCCATACAAACTTGGCCGTCTTTAAAGACCGTTTATGGGTCAGATCGAGGAACGGGCCCAGAAGAGTCCTAAACTCATCCAACTTTGACAAATACCACCTACTGACCGCTTCAGAGGGTTTAGACCGATAAAAGAGCAGCGTAAAAAGTGGAAAGCGATAGTCGCTCATTCCGCATAAAGCACATGTTTCTCTGTCCTCTGCATCCATGCCTGCAACTCCTCGTCCGTGTCCAGACTAACAAAAGTGTTTGTCGTGCAGTCTCGATACTTGAGAACTCTGATTTCTGAACGAAGCCCAGACTGGACAACTTTGTCTATGAGTTCAGAGTGCGACACCTTTGGGTGTACTCGAATTGCGATTAGATCGTCCGCTATACGATCATAAATCTGCAGCTTCGGGAATGCAGTTTGGGGAGAAGGATTGCGTTCTTTATGAAGAGATTGCGAACGGGACTGTCCAAGGGTGTGTTGAATGTGGAAAGGTGCGATCGAACCTGCCCATGGATGGTCGACCCGAACCTGCATGGGAAGGGACCCTTCTTCTCTCGACACCTGGGAATCATACTTGTCGCTAGGCTGGCTGTAGGATTCCCTGTCGATGGGCGATGCATAGCCTTCGCATCCGTATTCAGATCCGTCCCCGCTACTGTTGTCTTTCAAGTTCCCTCGGCAAAGCTGGTCGTTGACATCATTGACATATTCCTCGCCAGCACGGATGCCGTCGTTGACCGGATAATTGTCTCCAGCGGGAGCTCCCATCTCCTCAACGGGAGGTTCAATCTCTTTTTTCATGTCTCCCGGTTTAAGTGCGAAGAATTGGCGAACGGCGGAGGACGAGAAATCCTTGTTTCCGTTGAGCGACTTTCTGAGGGACGTCCTTTTAGGGAGATCGTAAGAAACAGGGATAGAGACGAAAGAGAGCGCAGACGAGATTCAGGCAAGGCCGTCTGTCCTCATTTGACGGTGATTTTGGGGATGCTGTAGGTCCTTCCGCGTTGATTGCGTCAGCACCTTTGGAGTTAAACACGGACAAAGCGAAGCGGAATAATCCTGTTGTACACCTCTCCATCGTTCCTAATACCCCAGCGCATTCCATCATGGCGGCCAGAAAACTGCAAAGTGAGCAATAAAATCGCAGCAACACCACATTCTCTTATTCCGTCATGTTCCAGGTGAAATCGACCGAACCCTCAAGAAGGTGTCTGAGGGCGTTGAGCTCTTCGAGAGTATCTACGACAAGATGCAGGCATCCACAAACCAGACGCAGAAAGAGAAGCAGGAGCTTGATCTGAAGACTCAGATAAAAAAGCTGCAGCGGCTCCGAGATCAAATCAAGACCTGGGTGGCTAGCAATGACATTAAGGACAAGTCGTCGCTGCTCGACAACCGGAGACTCATCGAGACGGTGAGGCCCAATTTCCTCTTCTCTTCTCTTCAACCCATCCGGCCCATCTGTTATGCGACTCCCTACGCGTCATCGCCGTCGGAGAATGCATTTCGCATATCCATTTACTCACATTCTCTCACTTTTAGCAAATGGAAAAGTTCAAGGCATGCGAGAAGGAAATGAAAACAAAGGCATTCTCTAAAGAAGGTCTTATTCAAGCCACAAGGTTGGATCCCAAGGAACAGGAGAAAGAAGACGCAATGCAGTGGCTGCAGCAGCAGGTTGAAGAACTGCAGATGCAAGTGGAGTCAACGGAGGCGGAGGTGGAAGCTCTACAAGGCTCGTCGAAGAAGAAGAACAAAGGTGGCGCTGCTGCTGCTGAACGACTAGAAACGCTCGAGGGTCTTAATGAACGGAGAAAGTGGCACATCAACCGACTCGAACTCATCCTTCGACTAACGAACAACGGCTCCATAACCGCCGACAAAGTGAACGGCCTGCGGGAGGATGTTCAATACTTCGTTACAAGCAACACGGTTAGTTCAACTCCGTTTGGTACCCTTCTTCCAGTTGACGGTTGCATTAGGAAGACGAATTTGAAGAGGATGAGGGAATTTATGAAGATCTGAACCTCGACGAAGTTGAAGGAGAGTTTGGTTTCGCTCCTGAAGACGACGACACCGACAGCTCGGATGAGGCCAGCGAAGGTAGTCTATTAACAAATTGTTTTTTGGGAATCGACATTGACGCTGTGCAGACATGCCACCCCCTAAGACTGCGAAGAAGCACGATGAGGACATCACACCGAGCCACAAACGAGACGATAGTCCAATACTCAAGAAGGCTGGTGTTTCTTTAGCGGCACGGAGTAGGTCACTTCATACTCTAAATTCACATATGCTGACCTTTTACGCAAGAACATTCCGTTGACAGTCAGTATACCTCCCCTATGGGTGTTCGTCATGCTCATGATATAAATTATTCCAGCGAAACCACCCCCAAATCTCAGCTTTGCGCAACAACCCATGTCCAGTGTTTTGAAAGCAAGTCTTCCACAACAGCCTGCAACCCGTCCGGCCGCACCTACAGTGCTACCACCCATTCGCTATGCTGCTGCCGCTGCCGCTGCCGTCAACGCGAACCCCTCAAGTTCATCAGCAAGTTCAGCAGTACCAGTAACTCCAGTGACACCTTCTGTAGCACAGGCTATCGCTCATACTCCAGTATTATCAATACCTCCCTCAGTCCCATTGCAAGAGCATGTAGCGCCTTCACCAAGCTTAACACAAGCGTCCGTCACCAGTCCTGTCGTCTCTTCAGCAGCGTCTATATCCCAGCCTTCCGAAGGTAAGCCGAATCTGCATCTTAAAGCAACAAAAATACCAATTCTGTCTGTAGGCTTGACAGGCTCGCCTCAGCGGACGACCTCGAGCAGAAAAGGTATTCTTTTTCTATTTCAAATCTCGTATGGAAATACCAACGCATGAGCAGGTTCTTCCGTCTCTGCCCCCTCTCCTGTGGTTTCTTCGCAACTGGTTGCAACCCAGGTGCGATTCTATCCATTTTCAAGAGTATAACCGATCTGATAATGTTAATTCGGATACTTAGTCCACACAGCCCAGCGTCCCGGAACAGCAAGCTAAAGAAGAACCCGTTCCCCAACCAGCTCTATCACCTCTGCCGCAGCAGATCCAACAAGCAGTCCCCAGTGCTGCTGTGGTCAAGCCACCAGTCCCAATACTTGCTGCGCCTTCCCAGCAACAGACACCTGCTTTCCCTCCTGGCGTCAAGATCCCACTGAACGAGCAATTAGCGACCCCACCCGTCCCACAAGTCATCGGTGGACAGCGACCTCCTTCGACGCAGCAGCCAGGTGCAGCTGGGCGAACGCCTTCCTCCGCCTTCCCTGGCTCGTTGTCTGATCTCGTGGTGTCCTTTGAAAACGTGAAGCAGAAGGGTAAGTTTAGGAATTAGAGCTCGCACCCAACCACATTTTTGGCTGACTGGACCACACAGCTCTTCGTGTAAGCAATTTGGACCAAGTCCACAAGATGTTGGAAGGTGGTCACATCAATGTACCCCAGCCCCAAGATACTGACAAGTAGGCGTCTTCTCATTCTTTTCCCCTGCTTTCTTATTCAACTTGTGATACCCAGGCCCAAGTACTATGTGCCACGCAATCCCTATCCAACCCCTGCGTATTACCCTCAGCAGCCTCACCCCACGCTCGCCTCGCCTGCCATCTTTTCCCAGCTGGACGTGGAGACGTTGTTCTACATCTTCTACTATCTCCCTGGAACATATCAACAATATCTCGCTGCCAAGGAGTTAAAGCGACAGTCATGGCGCTTCCATGTCAAATACTTGACATGGTTCCAGCGACACTCGGAACCGCAAGCCATCACTGAGGACTACGAACAGGGCGTGTATGTCTACTTTGACTGGGAAGGATCATGGTGCCAACGCAAGAAGGGTGACTTCCGCTTCGAATACCGTTACTTGTCGGAAGATTGAGCTCACTCAGGTTTGAGTCGTCATTTCTCTTATTCGTTATTCTTCCATCGCATCTGTCGCATCGTATCGTATTGAACTCCATTGTACACTTTCCCTGCATGCTTATTCTCACCATGTATCGTTCGTTCTCTCTTTCTTTTGAAATTATAATGGTAATATTATGGAGCAAGCGAGTATTAGGATAGCGGGTGAAGAGGATGTCTATCTAGTCGAGCTTCACCGTAGCGCCGATGCCCTCAAACGTCGCCTTCAACTTGTCTGCGTCTTCCTTGGAGAGGTTCTCCCTCAAGACTTTTGGTAGCGATTCAACAAACTTCTTGGCCTGCAGCGAACGGGGAGGATTAGTCTCCAAATACGAGAAGTAGAAACGGGGAGGGTCGTACCTCAATGAGGGTCAGGTTGGGTACCAAGGCCTTGACTTCACGGATGACCTTGGGTTTGGAGGCAGCGTCGAACGCCTCGAGCATGACGTTGAAGACGGTCTTCTCCTTTGGCTTCTCCTGTGCTGGTGGTTAAGCAAAAGCGCGTTGGACTACTGGAAGAAATTCCGACTTACCGCGGCCGGTTCGTCAGAAGCCGGGGCAGCAGCAGCTGGTGCCGCCGACGCTGCTGGCATAGCAATTTCCTGAATGTTCAGTCGCGTCTAGAAAACCAAGGTGTCAGTAAACGTGGTATGTGGCACTCAAAGGTGAGTGTGACTGACCTTCAGCTGCGTCACCAGGTCCGCTGCCTGCAGCAAAGTCAGTCCGGAAATGTCGTCGACAATTCGCGAAATGACGGGGTCGTTCGAGGTGGCGGGCGGTGGGGGTGCGGAGGATGTTGAGGGTGCTGCTTCAGTGGAAGCCCATCGTCGGACACCGTATGTTGTTCTCGAGCATCTGGTCAAGCGGAACGAAGGAACCCGGATTAGCTTCTATGTGCTGTCGCGGAAAACGCGGGAGTGAACGCACCGAGCGACGACGGGAGGTCGGGAGAGAACACGGAGAGCAGCAGAGCAACGACTCTGAAGATGAACGGTGGCTATTGAGCGTTTCTGCGTGAGCTGGAGAATAGGGAACGACTTACGGCCATGACTTGACTTTTTGACTTGGACACGCGAACACGAAAGTACCAAAGAATTCGGAATTTGGGAAATTTGAGGCGTTATTTGTCTTTGCTTGTCATGGGCGTCTGCTACCTTGTTTTGGCGAAAGCCCCTGTCTTTACAACGATTTCATAATTGCTACTATTCAATAGTATTTTGTGCTCATAATGACAGTTGAGTCAAATATCTGTACTACTCCCATAAATTCCTTAGACGCCCGGTTTCAAACCATAGGCAGTCTTCGGCTTATTGTCCGTAGAGACTCCTTCGAAAGCACTCTTCAAATCAACAACGGCGGCAACATCCGCCTGAATTGGAACTACGCGACGGCGTTTCCAGAAGCAAAGAACACGAATTATATCCTGCGAGCATGCGGGTTAGCGGGTTCAAGAAATAGGGTCGGAAAAGAGGAAGCGCTACCCTCTGTGTGCCAAATATCAAGATGACGACGGTCGCCGCTAATTCGTGGATTACGTTCAGCACCTAGTAGAAGAGGCCAAGAGTTTCTGGCTTACCGCTGGCAATCACCAAGTCGGGCACCGGGCTGGAAGGTGACCACACCGATAGAAGGCTGATACTATTCATATCGATAGACATAATCAGTTGCAGATTTCACTTGAGAAGATATGAAAACCTACCCCATAGCGGCGATAAGGTAAAGGCCGAAGACCATGATACGTATAGGAAGGCTGAGGTCCAGAGGAACCCGCAGTTGAGACCTGACCTTTCGTTGGCGGACTAGCAAAACAATTGCCGAAACTAGATCACCTCGTAAGTACTTTGACTCTGGGAAGTCGGGCTGTGCGAACCTATTAGAACCACTGTTGCCAAAAGGATGATGGAGCTGAAGATGGCAATTCCGTTTGTGCTATCCCGCTTGCTCAGATCGCAGTCGGCAAAGAAGAGGAAACCGTACTTACAGAGGCAAGCAATCGAGAGAACAGTAGAAGAATCTCCGATTGCGGCTAACCCTCTCAGGACTCCTGGCTCCGATCTGATAACGCTGTAATTAGCTTTCCCTCTATCGTTACACAGTGGGCGGAAGGGACAAACCACGGCTGTTGCGAGTACGGGAATGAAATACACTACGTAGGGAAGACCTAGCATCTGACCCAGACGCATTTCCGTTAGACTGCTGCAAGGGGGCTAGAAGGAGTGGAACCTACGGTCCATCGCCTTAGAGGGTGGTCATCGTCTTCATAGCATTTTCCATAATGAGCTGCTCGAATTCGCAAAAACATCTGGAACAAACGGCTGAGCAAGAGCGCGGTGGGTGCAACATCAAGTTTACCTGAACAACAAGCATAAATGCTGCCCCCGAAGTTCTTGTTGATCTATGGATCAGAACCTGGCGCTAGCTCGCATGAGAGCGTAACTCACATGGTGGGCATCCCATACAAGAGGGAGGCTTGCAGCAGGCACAGCATCGGCGGTGGTTCCGGACCACGCAACGCATGTCCATAAACTCTGAGCAAATCAATCGCATGAAGATGGAAACAGTTTTGAGAACGCACAATAGGCTCGAGGATCTATGGTGGGGATATCAGAGATGAACAGTGGGAAAGTATGGCTCTGACATACATGCCAATGATAATGAAGGCTACGCAGAGATTGATAAACGTTGGGTCGCGTTTGACATGCTTCGAGAACACCGTGATGGCCAGTAGCAGTGGAAGTCCGGCATGGGACGCCCACATGTGGAAGAAAAGAAACAGATGTAACTGGGGGTAGGTTCCCTGAACGATATTGTGAGGGCTTCTGTATCCTGTATTCGCGGTAAACCAACCCATATGCCAATCATCAAGCGGGCCAAAGGAACAAACCTTGCAAGGATCCAGCATCAGCACGCCCCACGAGGTCCATGTTGCTCCCAGGTGATGTTGAATAGCTTCACAGACGCGCTGCAAACCGGAGAATCAGGAGAAACGACCCGCGTCGCGGACGGGGAGAGAAGAAAGAGGGCGCTCCCAGAGTGCCAGAGAAACGAATGTGCTCGTGAAGGAAGAAGAAGGACAACGACAGAGGTGATGTCAAATATATATGTCCGGCCTGGCCAATGGCGCCGGCGCGCCTCTGATACATCATTCAAGGATTTGTACCCTCGGTGACATCTTGACAAAGACCCGAAACGGGACCACAAGATAATATAACAATTTCCTATTGGTTCTTTCATGATCGCCGAATTGGATTTGTATAGTTCTGGTGGTTACCATGCAGAAGCCTCGCTGATTGAGATTGATGAAACATTCGGTTGCCAGTTGGTGTGCAGCTTGTGCGCCATAGATGGCTGATTCCAAATTTCCAAACAATTCGTCAAACCAGGATGCGATATCAAGGCACAGCCAAAAGAGAGGGGCTGAGTACGATGGAGAACACGATGGTCTTCATGACCCACAGGAGTCGGAACATTTCCCAGTCACTACAAGCCGCCTTGCGAAAGTCCAGAGAATCAGATCCTGTCACAAGAAAGTTCATGAGGGAGGTAAATACTCGCAATTTCTCCATTTCGTGATGAGGGACATCAGCAACCAGGCTGGTGTATGTTGGAGGCAGTCGACGTCGGAGAAAGATGGCTGGTTTGATGGCGGTAATTGCGTCATCAAAACTTTGAATGCCACTCTCCTTTTGACGCTCACCTCGCCAGCGCTAGCCCCACTCCTCGCTGAGATACACGCAAGGGATCGTGTCGGCACTGTGAAACCTCATCTGGAAACCGCTTCGATCTCAAATGAAGATTTACTGTATACAGGATGCATGCGTGGCTGCATGGCTTGACCAGTTGCAGCCTGACGAGAGCGAGTCGAAGTCTCGAATCTACGAAGTCATTCACAATGACATTCACGTTTTTCTGAACGTAACTTCGAAGCACCAATGGCTCGAGGGGAGGCGGGTGCTACAATTTCCAGGATTTTGCTGGAAGCACACCGCCTCGAGCCACCCAATCGAAGTTGCTCCCTGTCCTTTCCGCAAGGTTTCCCGCCTCCGTGGAATGACCAGAGCTTAGTACAATTTCTAGAACTAAAATTTCCTTGTGTTGCTCACCGACCCAGCTGACAGAACCCTTACACGCTTTAAACTCATGGTTTGGCTTCTCTCGAGCAAAATAGGGCAGGGGGTTGATACGTATTAACCCTACGATTCTCCTGCATCTAGCGAATCCCCCGATGACTAAGTCGGAGAAGAAGGGCGGAAACGCCGCAATCAAAGCACCATTGGCGCTTTTACGGCGAAAAAATCAGCATTTCTATCCTCGAGCCGTCTCTGCTTCCAATGGATTCCTGGCTGACCAATACCTGATGCTACGATTCACCCAAGGAAGCGTTCGAATCGAATAATGGCAAGTAATATTTGCCCTCCGCACTGGGAGTACAAACAGACTGGGGCCAGTCACTCCGAGAAGATTCGCTGGCTTCTCGGGGCGCATGTGGGCTCTTAAGAGCTTGCAATCAGACGATGCGGACGCCCTTCCCCTCCCAGTTCCTTAAGCTTGCGCCACTGGCTTGCAGCATGACCTCCCTCGGAGCTCCTCTCCCTCTCGACAACACGTATGTATCTAACATGAGTCCCTCGCTCGCCGCTCTGATGCATTTTCGGGCAAACAGAATGGGTGCCTCTCTGGTCGGGCTAATTTGTGCATCAGTGTATGCTCGTGCACTTTCTGTCCATCTCTGCCCTAAAACTGACGTGACGGTTTCTCTCTCAGGTTGTACGGAGGCATGTTTTTAGTTGGAATTGGGATGGAAAGAGTCACCTTTCTTACAAGATACCTCTAGTTTCGTGTGTTCAAACGTGGTATTACTTCAATCACTATCGAAACGTAAGTTGCTCTTTTTACTCGCTTTGAAGCGCTCTGAAAGTTGGTCCTGTAGGATGTCTGGTACATAAAAACCTTGGTCCGAGCAATTTTTTCATTGCGTCAATCCCAGGCTGATGGTGGACACCAGGTCATCGCTGTCTGGTTGTTCGACACGACCCATCAAATATTGATATCTCATACCGGTCGGTACTATCCTTACCCTTCCTCCCCAAGCTTCATTTCCGACGGATCCAACTTCAGTGTATCATTATCTAGTCACAAACTACGCAACCCCTTCAAGTCTGGACCACCTTGTGTGGTAAGTTTTCACTCCACGGCCGGGCCAACTCAGCTTACGATTTGCTCCGCGGCACAGGAGTATCTTGGTATGTCGTCAGCGTCCACACCCAATCCGGGATGCTCACCTTTCACCATCACAGCTAGAAGTATTGTTTAATGTGAGTTACATGCACCGCCGCCCTACGGTCTCCTGACTACCCTGCCTCTGCTTACAGGGATTCACTGGTCTTCTGGTGCAAGGGTTAGAGACTTCGCACTGCCCGTCCAAACACTTCTCACCAACATTTTCAGGTTCTTGACTCTGCGAGTCTGGCGCCGTGAGTGCTGATCATTTCTGACGAGCCTGCATACTGAATGCACATAGTCAGCAACGAGAATACTGTCTTGACCGCCACAGTGGTGAGTCCTATCGAGTGGCCACCAATTGCTGGAGCTTACTTGGATTACAGGCTGCACTCGTCCTGGCCGAGTTTGGTATGTACGCCGCAGAAATATCGTCGCACATGTGGCTCATAACGGATCTACGACAGGGTCCTCAGTTGGTAAGACGATTCTCTATTTCTGTTCAACTGGCACCTATTGAACTGAATCTAGCTTTCACAATCAAATCGTAAGCTTGGTGTACATCTTCCGTGCTGATCGAGGCCGCTCAACTCGCCCCTGCAGGATGCGTCTTCGAACATGGGCGGATCTCGCGCAACTCAAGGTAGACTCCCCTCCTGTCGAGTCGGAATGGTGGTCTGAATACATTCGACAGGGGCTATCTATCACTGTGAACATCGTTGGAGTTGTTGCGGATATCTTGATCACAGGCGCGCTTTTCTTTTTCTTGCATAGGTCAAGAACTGGGTTCAAAAGGTAAACAGCCTTCGCTCAGAAAATGCCGTGTATTAAGCTTGCCTTTCAGGTCGGACACCATGATTAGCAGATTAGTGAGTTGAACGCACCGACGCCCGGATCGTCGCCTCATCTCTATTTTTAGATCCTCTTCACTGTCAGCACTGGCTTCCTAACGAGCCTGTGTGCAATTGGATCGCTGGTATCGGTGAGTAATGTTGTTCGCGCTTCAAAGTTGGCACTGACGATGAAAAATCGTAGATTCTCGTCTGGGGACACACCCTGATTTATGTCGCCTTCTATTTTAGCCTTGGACGTCGTACGTTGGATATGTCAAAGGTATTGACTGAACCTGACCTCTCGAAAGTCTACAGCAACTCCGTTCTGGCAACTTTGAACGCTCGAAAGAGTATACGGGGTTTGGGTGAAGACACAGACGAACTGTCCTTTTCGCTCGAATCATTCGCGAAGTCGGGTTCAAAACCCCTAACGTCTAGCGTACGTTTTCTGAGGCTCTTGTTCGTTACTTTTATCTTACACTCCGCAAAGAGGCCTACGAACATCTCGATTAAAATCGACACAATGCAAGATTATCAATCTCGAGACTCTCGCCAACAGGACGAGCCTGAAGTAAGATTTTAATTCTTTATTTGACTATCTCCCTCGGCTAATCAATTCGCGGGCTTCGTCACAGTCAGCTACCACGGCCGAACCGTCTGTCTGATACTAGAGAATGACCGTCGGTTGCCAGTGTATTTTTTGGACTAAACATCGAATCTGTTGTAACATATCGGAATAATCTTGGAGGAACCATTGCATGGGAATTATGTATCTCTTAGTTCTTGCGGATCGTTGAATCATTTTTTCTTACTTGCTTAGCTCGAATCCGACTTGGCCATTTGGTACACTGGCAGCGGTAAAGGTACCCAGGCCGCAATCCCACGCCTTCACCAGGCGTTTACTCCGCCCGGACCGCGCGCTCGTCCTTTCAATGTCACATTACCCTCGTTCTTCCCTTCCGGTCTATCACCCGAATACTTTACACTGTCAACGAAATATAGATGAGATTGGGGCTCTCAATATGTCAACGATACTGCCATTCTGCCGACGTTATGGATTGTGAAGTACTTCAAGTGGATGTCACTCTTACTTGGGCAATTGACATCGCCGCTCCAATTTGTTTAGCTCGGCCCATTGCGAGAAGGAAGCAAATGCTCAAGAGAGATTCCATCTGGATAAGGACGGTGTTGTGGAAAGGATCGTGGCTCTTCACTGGATGATAGGACAATGGGTCAGGTTCGGTCCTTGCTCTGACCGTGGCGTGCAGAGCGGCTCTCAACGCCGCCACGATCCAACTGGCAATGTTCTACTCAGTCTCCCAAGACGTAGCTGATCAGCCAAATACCCTTTTCGCTGGAAAATCACGCCTCGTGGCATCCCTTCTTGCAAATCCCAGGGTGAGCCATGGCTGGACGACTTGATGCTAGCAAGGGGACTAACATCCCAATGCTCCTCGGCAAGCCGGCTCTCTCATCGTCGTCGCCATATTCTCTTGACGCGATGCCACTTGGGCCAATGCTGCTGGGATTCCGAATTCGGGCACGGTGATACGAGCGCTCTCTTCCTCATCAGGACGTTTCATTTCCACTCTAACGGTGGAAAAATATGCGCAAATCGCACCCTAGTAACGTCTGTATCCACCTCGTGTCCTTTAGCTGCCAAAATCTAGAACGTCAAGGCACGACACCGCGGACTTCTTCGAGTTTGGATTACTGAGAAGCTGCTGCCAGCGTCTTATTCCCCAAACCGGATTGGGATTGATCCTATTTCTCGTCCCTAGCCTTGGAGCTTGATGTTTTTACTTAAATCTGTTCGCCTTCAGAGGGTAGTAATCATTTTTTCCATGTTCCTTCCCACTACCCCCCTCTCGTCCTTCATGGCCTCGACGTGTGTTGTGTTTGCTGGCTGTGGCGTCGTCGTGCTGCTGCTTGCCCTACTCCCGCGCGTCATTCGTCGGAAGCCGTTGGCTCAGTTGCCTCCGGGACCCAAAAGACTGCCACTCATTGGCAACCTGCTCGATATGCCCTCCGAGAAGGAGTGGTTGACCTTTGCTCAATGGGGTGACGCATGGGGTGAGTGGCTCTCTCATTGAGCTTGCCAAATACTGTTGACTGACTGTCCTTCCTAGGTGATATCTGCTCCGTCACCGTTCTTGGCCAACCCCTTATTATTCTGAACTCTGCGAAAGCTGCTTTCGAGATGCTGGACAAGAAAAGTTCCATCTATTCAGACCGGCCTGTCTTGCAAATGGGCGGTGAGCTCATTGGATGGAAAAACACGCTCGTTCTCCTTCCATATGGCGACCGCTTCCGACGATTCCGCCGATTCTTTCACCAGATGATTGGCAGCCACTCGTCTATGCAGCGTTTCCTGCCTATCGAAGAACAGGAAGTTCATCGTTTCGTGAGGCGCGTTCTGGCGAAACCTGAGGATCTGTCCTCCCACATTCGAAGGTGAGCTCGCTAGCGACGTTTGAGTATGACCCGTCTCTGACTTTTAAAATCAACAGGAGCGTTGGCGCGGTTATCCTCAAAGTCTCTTATGGTTATGAAGTCAAGGAAAACCGTGACCCCTTCATTGAGCTCGCAGATAAAGCTACAAAGCAGTTCTCTCTGGCCACCGCCCCTGGAGGGTACCTGGTCGATCTTATCCCTGCGCGTGAGTGAACCGATCAAGAACTTGTCACCTATCCCGTTGCTTACATCCTCTCTAGTCAAGTATACTCCCAAGTGGTTCCCCGGAGCCGGCTTCCTCCAAACAGCGGACGAGTGGTCGCGCACATTGATGCAAATGGTTGAACAGCCATTCACGTTCGTGAAGCAGCAAATGGTAAGGCATTGACGTCCTCGCTACCGACAGAGGCTAAACGTTCGGTTTCGTATAGATCGCCGGTGTCGCTCCCGTATCGTTTACTTCCGTCCTTTTAGAAAGCAAAGAACTCAGCTCGGAAGAAGAATTCGACCTCAAGTGGAGCGCGGCGAGCTTATACTCCGGTGGGTGCCGACGTATTTATTCCAATGCGAACTGCCTCTCATCTCATAACTGTTTCTATAGGAGCTGCTGATACTGTAAGTCCCCCTCCACTTTAGAACAATTTATGTCTCCGTTTAACGATGTCTATACAGACGGTCTCTTCGCTCTACGCCTTCTTCCTGGCTATGGCAATGAACCCTGCGGTGGCGAAAAAGGCACAGGCAGAGATTGACGCCGTCATCGGAACCGACAGGCTACCTTCATTTGCAGATCGCGAGCGCCTCCCCTACGTCAACGCACTCGCAAAAGAGGTGTTCCGCTGGAACACTGTGGTACCAACTGGTACGTTCCCCTTGTCCTTGTTTTACTCCTGTATCTGAGAGCGGAAGTAGCTGTCCCACATCGAGCAACGCAGGACGATATTCATGATGGATACTATATCCCTAAGGGCTCATTAGTAATTCCCAACATTTGGTTAGTTCATAGTGGCGTAGGCGTTGGGATGGTCTCTAACATCGCTCCAGGAAGATGACCCATGATCCACGGACGTACAAGAACCCCATGGAATTCAACCCGGATCGTTTCTTGCCTGAGGGTGGCCGTCTCCCAGAGCCCGACCCGACAGGGATTTGTTTTGGATTCGGACGAAGGTGAGCACTGATTTGCGTCCGTCTCCTCTTCAATTCGTGACTAAAGTATAATCTGGTCAGAACGTGCCCTGGTAAGAAAGCTCCCGCCTCGTTTTTGAGCGCTATTCTAATTTGTGTGCCTAGGCTCGCTTCTAGCAGATGCCACTGTGTTCATCATGTGCGCTACCGCACTGGCCGTCTTCGACATATCAAAATACGTCCTGAACGGCATAGTTATCGAACCAGTTCATGATAATACGACTGGAACGATTAGGTACGTTAATCGCCGACAACAGACGCCTTGACAAACCCTGACATGTATCATGTTTGACAGCCATCCCAAGCCTTTCAAATGTTCGATAAAACCTCGCTCTGAGAAAGCTGTATCTCTCATCCAAGCCGAGGAGTTGTGAGGTCCTAAATATTTGACGGTCATTCTGGCCGCATAATCACTGGTGAAGGTTATCTTGACAGCGGACGCTATTCTATTCTATCTACGAATACATGTATCCGGATTGTATTTTATTGGTGTCACGGTAGTGGAAAATTGTGTAGCAAGCAGCACGTAGCGCGGACGATATTCAAATTTCGAGATTCAAAGGGTTGGGTAATAGAACTTGAAGGTTCGAATCTGCGTACAGTCTTCCAAGATATGGCGGAAGAAGGGTGCTCCAGGGACATTAAAATGAAATGTACTCCGCGTCAAGATTGAGGTGCAGCGTCCACGTCCATTTCACAGCCTTCTCTCTTCGGTGAATCAGATGGCAAAGGCTCGTTGGCATCGAGAGGAGTGGCTTGTTGTGGTGTCGCATTTTCGATAACCGAGGGTGTCATATGGGCGGGAGTTCCATCTATGCCAAATAAGCTATGTTTCCTGGGCAATTGAAAGGGAGCACGAACCTGAATTATCCTGTCCTTGAGCAGCTCGAAGCTCTGCCATCTTCTTCCTTCTGAGGATCCTCTCCAACGCGGGTCGAACATTTGATTCCAGGGCTGGATCAGACAGAACCCCAGAATTTTGAATGGTATTCTCCAACAGAGAGTCTCTGGTTTCAGACGCTTAATTGAAGGTGGCTTAGCTATCGAGGGATGTCGCATACCGGATCGCTTCTTGGCTCATATGCTCCGTAAGTTCGGGTAGAGGCAAGGATCCAATGACAGCCTCGGAGAAGGTCAAAGAGGTCGCTTCTCGTATCTGAGATGCAAACTTTTGGTATTCCTGTACATACAGAGAGATGCATAGCAAGGTGAGCAAACGGAATGTCTGCACTGTGAGCGGTCTATGGAAGACGAACCTCACTGTCCTTGTACTTGGCCATGAGCTCTTGCCTGAGCTTGTCGATTAGACCTGCTTTCTCCCATCTGACAGAAGTCCATAGGCTGCACCAGATAATACGACTGTCGGCACTGACTCTTGTACGAGATCGTCTGGTGTTATAGGCATTTCAGTCGAAGGAGCATCGAGGTCGAGAGTAGACGAGATGAGACCAGCGGTAGCAATATTGAAGGCGCGTCGCTTCGGCATAGCACGTGATAAAATATACTTAATTACCTCTCTCCGGGCTCTCGTGTCTCCCGCAGCATCTACAGTTCAGCAATCTACAGCACGACAGACATCCAATCGACGGAAATGCCAGCACACGACTTCCCAGTTCTCAAGAACGATCTCCTGCTTCGCGCAGCCAGAGGTAACGATTACCTATTGTCACTCTACCTCTTTATTCATATCCGATCTCCAGGAGAAAAGACCGAGCATGCACCCGTATGGGTAATGAGACAAGCTGGTCGCTACCTTCCCGGTAAATTGCAATTTTCGCGAGCTTGACTCCAATTGGGCGACCCTCTAACTGACGATCACCTCCCTTCCAATCCAATCCACCTCAATGTGTATAAAAAAAAGAATTTCGCAAAGTCCGCGAATCGCACGAATTCTTCGAAGTGTGTCGAACGCCCGACCTCGCTACAGAGATCACCTTGCAGCCTATCAGAAGATACCACGGGTTATTGGACGCTTCAATTATCTTTAGCGACATCCTCGTCGTTCCGCAGGCTATGGGGATGGAGGTGTTGATGAACCCCGGTCCCTCGTTCCCCGACCCTCTCGTCACGCCTGCGGATATCAGCAAGCTCTCCGAAAACGTCGACGTCAATAAGGAATTGGGGTATGTTTTCGACGCGATAACCCAAACGCGAAAAGGGCTGGATGGCGCTGTGCCCTTGATCGGCTTCTGCGGGGCGCCATGGACGCTCTTCGCTTATATGATCGAAGGCGGGGGCAGCAAAACCTTGCAAAAGGCAAAGTCGTGGTTGTTTAGGTACCCAGAAGAATCCAAAGCTCTGTTGCTACGGATCGCAGACGTTTGTGTCGATTTCCTCGTCGGACAGGTCAAGGCCGGTGCTCAAGTAAGTGCTTCAGTTCTTCTTCCTTCTTCTTCCTCCCCCACCACCACTTCTTGGAACTAGGTTCAGCCTCCGTCTGTCCGTCCGTCCGCTGACCATCTTTAATTGTTTCGCTAGCTTCTCCAAGTATTCGATTCATGGGCGGGAGAACTCAGTCCTCACGACTTTGACGAATTCTCGCTCCCCACACTCAAGCACATCTCAACCCAAGTCCGCCGTCGCCTATCCGAGGAAAACATTCCCGGCGTCCCGATGACACTCTTCGCCAAAGGCGCCAACTTTGCACTCTCAAAACTAGCCCAAGAAGGCGGATACGACGTCCTCGGCTTGGACTGGTGCATCGACCCCGTCGAGGCGCGTCGTCTCGTCGGAGACAAGGTCGCCCTCCAAGGGAACATGGACCCCAACGTCCTCTACGGTGGTCGGGACGCCATCGAGCGTACCGTGAAGCGGATGTGTGAAGCGTTCCGAGCAGGTGGTGGTGGCGGTTGGATCGCAAACCTCGGTCATGGTATCACTCCCGGAGTCGATCCAGAAGATATGCGGTGGTTCCTGGAATGCGTGCACAAGTATTCCGCACAGTAGAATGAAGAGATAGATACCAATGCTCAAGTGTATTGTAGCGGTGATGTCTGCTGCTGTACATAATACATATTACTGCCCGTGCGTGAAAATGCGATAAAGATGAGAGATGTGGATAGTGAAGAAAAAAATGCACCATTGGGGGGAGGTCCATTATTGAATCCAGAAACAACAAAGGTGGACGAGCGGCGAAGGAAAGACGTTGATAGCAACGATTGGTGCCAATGCATAGTCCGTCGTTCATTGACGAGAAACTGGTAATGGGAAAATATGCACGAAAACGTGAAAAGCCGTGAAAGAAAGGAGTACATACATGGAAACGAGGGGTAAAGTGAACTCATGCAACCACGTCGGCAGCACTAAAGCTACTGCGCCTACGACGGACAGGCCGGAGACCTGGCCTTGTTGACTTGGAGGCGGGTACAACAATTCCTGTGGGATCCTTGTTCACCCACTCAGTTTTCTTCGATGCTCTCGAATTTGCCGCATCGCCCAGTGAGGTTCCAGCTTGATTGCGCTTAGAAGGAACTAAGGTAGGCAATCGAGAAGGTGTAGGAGAAGTGGGAGGATTTACCGCGCGTAAACGGGTCTGTGGTAGCTGCGAGTTTGCGGCTGCTCTAGTGTTGGGCCGCGGCACTGGAGCAGCAAGTCGGGGGATCTTATTGGGGGGAAGGGGTCTGGCACCTTTGACAGGTGACTCAGGAGCACGCAGCGAGGGTCCTCCTCGCCTGACGTTGGATTTATCCGTGGCTACTGCTGCTGAGCGAGTAATTCGGGTAGGTTGCTCTGACGATGTTAGGGTCCGGGTGGTGGTCTTGGCTTTCTTAGTGACTGGAGCGACACCGAGTGCTGGAAGGATGTCGTTCTCTTCTTCATCATCTTCCAATTCTTGTGCGACTCGTTTTGCCTTGGGAGTTTTCCGTGGCTGTCCAGGCGGAGCAATATCCTTCGCCTTCGCCGCGGCTATGGCGATGTGTCGACTGGGTGTAACAGGGGGAAGGGAAACGGTGTTCATGGGTGGGGTTGCTGCCTGCGGCATCTCCTCATCCGAATCTGCAGGGGGCGTTACGGGCGTGGCAACGGTTCCATTAGAGGTGGCGGCAGCAGCGGGTTTTTGGGCCGACGTTTTCTTCGCCTCGTCCATAGCTGCCCATTTTGCCCATTCCAGTTGCTTCAGGTACATGTATTGTTGTTGGGGACCAACAACGCTACCTGGACGAACGATGCGCATGAATGCGATGGCTTCACTGGCTGTGAAGCCGTATTTCCAGATGAGGTATGCACCTATCAGGGTCCCGGTCCTCCCAAGACCAGCCTTGCACTGAGTGATCGCGTGAGTGAGCCAAGTCCGCCGAATTGATGACACAAAAACGTACGTGAACAGCAATGGCTCCTCCATCTTCAATGATTCGATCACAAGTGTCGAGGAAAGTGCGGACGATCTCATCCGTCGGATTTGTTCCATCATCAAAGTAGAGTTCCATGTGGTCAATCCCTCGGTCAATGAAGGTGTTGCGGTCGTAGAGTTCGGTATTTAGTCGAATAACGAGCTTGACGTTGCGTTTCTCAAAGTAGTCGAGGCAGTTCTGGAAAGGGGGGTTGAGCTTCCGTTGCAGGGCAAGATTGCTGCTCCCGGAAGTGGAACGAGAAAGCGCTGCAGCGGGATTGGCTTGGGCCTCTTTGGCCTCCCTCTGACTCCTCATCCATTCTTTATCCAGCGGTGATGCGAATGCGATAAATCCCGGGGTTAACCAGTTCCAGTCGCCATTCTCCACTTTCTCGTAATATTCGTATTCTTCCACGCTGAATTCGTTCATGTCACAGAGACCGTGCTGCATCGCCTTCCAAATGCCCCACAGACAGTCTTGGATGTTTAGGTTGAAGTCAGCGGGACCTCTGCCAGCGTCCCTAAAAGGCATGAACTGTAATTCTGCAATTGGATGGAAGGCCTCCCAAGGTGCGCGGCGCATTACAATCATCTAAAAATATGAATCAACATACAATACTATGTGGGCTGAGGGTATAAACTTACGACATAGAGAGCAACGAGGAGGGCAGCGTTAGCCTTCTTCTTTGGGTCATCAGAAGCATAAAGCACCAGACGGTGATTTGCTAGTTCAGTATCCTGAAAATCGATTGGTTAACAACACGTGTAGGGGGGCGAGGTGGAAGCGTGTCTGACGGACCTCGAGCAGTTCGTGTATCAAGATGCAGGCCCTGTAGACCATGGCAAGGTTGAGGGGACCCCAGTCTTGATAAAATGAGAGGTACAAAAGCTGGTCGTCGATCGTGAAATAATAGTACAAGGCATGCTGGTCGTCGTCAGCGGAGGCGGAAGGGCCTCCGTGGGGTCTGGAGCGAATTGTGGGTGTGTTCTCCGGGTCCGCAGCCAGCTTGTTGAGCACCTGGGGGCTCGGTGCTGGATGGGGAAAGGTGGTGAAGTATAGCCTGCGATGCAGCGGTGAGTAATGAGTGGCACGGAGACGCAGCGGAGAGATAGGCACCTGTCGCTAAAGGAACAGAGAGGCTCGCACTTTGGAGCCATCGGGGACGACGAGGAAGGGGGACAACGCGTCGGACGAGGGGAGAAACGGCGAAACGAGGCGCCAGGCGCTGAAGAAGCGATTTGGTTCTTGACCAACCCGTGTTCCTGCAACAGAACACGCCCCACACGTGATCCTCTTGTTTGCCCTGGTTGTGCCCAAGCACCGCCTCCGACAAGCCGCCCGCGCGACGCGACGCGACTCGACGATCCCTGGCCCAGGAACCAGAGACCGCAGGCCGTAAAGCTCCCTGAATATTTCGCAGAGGTGCAGAGGCTGGCTGTCCTTGGGGGCTCTCTCTGAACACTCGACACTTCGACGCTGCGCCAGACGGCGTTCGGAAAAGCGTGAGTATTTGTTCTTGTTGTTTCACGCGTCACGATCGCAGACCACGCTCGCAGCGGCTTTCTCCCAGCAAAGGGCGTCGTTCTCCTGGTCCAGCACATCTGCCTCCCCCCAGCTTATGCCCAGTAGCGTCAATCATGCCTGAGGCTCAGATTTTCAAGGTACGCCCCCTCCATCTCCGTCGCCTCCTGACTAATCTCAATCCGCCCGTACAGGCCACCTACAGTGGGATACCCGTCTACGAGATGTATGTACCAACTACCCGACTCTTTCACCGTCTTGACTTAATTTCTGTCCAGGATGTGCAAGGGCGTTGCAGTCATGAGACGCCGGTCCGACTCGTGGTTAAACGCGACCCAGATTCTCAAAGTGGCTGGTTTCGACAAGCCCCAACGCACCCGTGTATTGGAACGCGAAGTCCAGAAAGGAGAACACGAAAAGGTACAAGGAGGCTACGGAAAGTATCAAGGTACGGTCTCCGTCTTCATCGGTCGTACCACTTACAAAGGGATGCACAGGTACATGGATCCCCCTCGAGCGTGGGCTCCTGCTCGCCAAGCAGTACAACTGCGAACACCTCCTGCGTGCAATCATTGAATTCCAGCCTGCCGCAAAAAGTCCCCCTCTTGCACCCAAACATCTCGTCGCGAGCACGGCCAATCGACCCGCGCGCAAACCGTCTGCCAGTGAGCTCTCAGCTGTGGTTGTCGGCACAAGGTCTTCCAAGAGACAGGTCTCAGAAGTTGGCGAAGAATCTGACCGCGAGACAATGTCCATCCGGGGTTCGGAAGATGGCTCAATGACCCCCTCGCCATCCGAAGCCTCATCAAGCTCCCGCACTCCCTCCCCTATCGGCAGTCCCGGGCCTTCGCATGGGACAAACGGTAGAGGCGATCTCCAGAACCCTCCCCATTTCCGAGGTCGATACATTCAACCTGCCGAAGAGCAGTACGAGGACATGTCTGAGGCTGGCTCCAACGCAGTCGGTGACCCTCGGTCGTACGGCGACCAGATCCTCGAGTACTTCATCTCCGACACTCACCAAATACCACCGGTTCTCATTAGGCCTCCCTCCGATTTTGATCCAAATATGGCTATCGATGACGACGGTCATACTTCGCTTCACTGGGCTTGCGCCATGGGTCGCGTACGAATAGTCAAGCTACTTCTCTCCGCGGGAGCGGATATATTCAAAGTCAACAAAGCGGGGCAGACAGCCTTGATGCGGAGTGTCATGTTCGCCAACAACTATGACGTTCGCAAATTCCCTGAACTCTATGAACTACTTCATCGTTCAACGCTCAACATCGACAATTCTAACCGAACTGTGTTTCATCACATAGTCGATGTAGCCATGTCCAAGGGAAAGACGCATGCCGCGCGGTACTACATGGAGACGGTGCTCGGCCGCCTTGCTGACTATCCAAAGGAATTGGCAGACGTTATTAACTTCCAGGATGAGGACGGAGAGACAGCGTTGACCATGGCAGCACGGTGCAGGAGCAAACGTCTCGTGAAACTCCTCATAGACCACGGCGCAGACCCTAAAATTGCCAACCACGACGGCAAAAGTGCTGAAGACTATATTCTCGAGGACGAGCGCTTCCGCTCCTCTCCAGCCCCGCCCTCGCGTGCGCCCGCCATGTCATATAGAAATTCGCATGTCGCGTATCCTCCTCCTAATGCCCCTCCTACCTATGCTTTCGCCCCTGCCAACCACGAGCGACCCCCTCTCCACCATTCCGTTGCTGCACAACGCGCAAGTACGCGTTGTATCAACGATATGGCTTCGATGCTGGACAGTTTGGCTGCATCCTTTGATCAAGAACTTCGCGACAAGGAACGAGACATGGCCCAGGCTCAAGCACTGCTAACAAATATCCAAGCCGAAATTCTCGAAAGCCAACGAACAGTTAGTCAGCTTCGGACGCAAGCAGAAAGTCTACCACAAGCGAAGCAAAAGTTGCAAGATTTGCAGCAGAGCTTGTCTGAAAAAATGGGAAAGCGTTATCGTTTGGGCTGGGAGAAATGGGTGAAGGACGAAGAAGCGCGGGAGAAAACGGTTCGAGATGCGGCGAGTGGGGAGTTGACTCTCACACCTGTGACAGCGACGTTCCAGGTCGAAGAAGATGGCGAGGGAGAGGTACTTGTGAATGGAGAAAAGATGAAAGGGAAGCGGAAAGCGCAGAGTCAGCAAGAGTCTATCAATGACTTGATTGCGCTGCATTCCAACATGCCCGCAGATTCTGCGGCTTTGCATCGGATGTGCGAGTCGCTACGGGGAGAGGTCAATCAGTATAAGAAAAGAAGGAAAGTCATGTTTGATGAGTTGGTTACTTTCCAGGCGGAGACCGGGACTAGTGGAAAGATGAGCGAGTATAGGAGGTTGATTAGTGCTGGGTGTGGAGGTGTTGAGCCAGCGGAAGTCGATCAGGTTTTGGGCATGCTTCTCGAGGTGAGTCTCTCTACCTTTCTTCGCATGGGATTTGAATCTCATCCCATTTTATCAGACTCTTGAAGCAGAAGACCCAAATTCCTCCGCCTGGAGCAGTGGGGGGTCGAAGACGCAAGCTGTAGTTGCGGGTTCATAGCGCTGGATTTTTTCGATTTTTTGTGGCTATTTATTGTTAATACCGGTTCCATATGTAACATAACGTGTAACTGCTTCAAGACCTTGAATGAATTCCTCTTACTTCCTGTCTGGTTTCCCGACGCGACGAGTCCGATAATTTCGTTAGTCCCGATTTGGTCACGTGCTCGTAATTTTTGGTGCTGTCGCGGTTTCGGTGACGGAACTACTTGCCAGGTGCCTCCGACGTCGACCACCACCACCACCTCACACCCCCTGACAACGTTACGGGGTCGAGCATCTCAAGATGTCTCTCAAGTACTTCACACGTCGCACGGCTATTGACGCGACAACTACAAGCCCGTACCTCACCAACCTTAACCACCTTCGCACCATCCCCAAGTCATGGCTGAAGCGCCGGTCAATATACGACCCCAAACTCAAGTCTGTTAGAACACCAGATCGAATTCGGTACTGGAACATTGTGCCTGGCGACCAGGTTCGCGTTCGGGGGGACAAAACCAACGCATTGCATGAGGTGCTTAGTATTAACAGGCTGAGCAATCGTGTGTTCGTCAAGGGCGCTTCCAATGTACGTTTTATTTCTTTATAACTTGTGGTTAATAGCTCAATAAGCACGTTCTAGAGCGGAGACGAGAACAAAATTGCGCATACCAAGAACTTCCATTATTCTCGGTGCCAGCTGTTTGTTGGCAACTACGAGTTCCCGTCGTCGGATGGGTTGGGGAAGGATGTTGTCCCGTATGTTTACGTGCATCTTCTCTTTGCTTTGGATAGTTTATTGAAACTTCGTCTAGTGTCTTTGCTCAACGTGTTGCTGCGTCGAGACCACAGTGGAATCTTCTGAGGGGTCGGTTTGTGTGGAACCGTTTTGCGTCAAAAACCTTCCCGAAGATTCCCTGGGAGACGGGCCATGTTCAAATTCCTTGGCCAAAGGCTGAGAGGCC
Organism: Candolleomyces aberdarensis; assembly: GCA_004126415.1. Lineage (NCBI taxonomy): Eukaryota > Fungi > Basidiomycota > Agaricomycetes > Agaricales > Psathyrellaceae > Candolleomyces > Candolleomyces aberdarensis. The sequence goes on along the minus strand of SDEE01000001.1, from coordinate 214,254 downwards.
TACTTTGGCTGAACGTACGTTGATGCGACTTCATTGAGCGTTTACCACCTCTAACTGTACTGCTCCCTCGTTCAGCCTCGAACTATGATACACAGCTCGAAGTCGTCACCAAGCTGACCTACGAAGTTCCGCAAATCCGCCAGTCGCTGAATGGACCTCTTCCCCGGCCTCCTTTGGAAGACGAGTACCTGACCGCGTTGTATAACGCGGGATACAATGCCAACTTTGGCAATGCCGCCGCCCCTCTCGAAGTCTACCTCGAGAAAGAGCTTTCCAACCCCCATGCTCGTGCGAAGAAGCAGCAACGATGGAAGGCTCGCATGGCCAACGAGAAGGCGCGTCTCGATGAAATCATTGCTGAGGAGAAGAAGCATATCAACGGACGTACTGAGCGCGAGGCGCGTGCTGAGGCTGCNTTCCGATGGAGGCAGGAAATCAAGGATAAGCAGGAGCTGCAGAAGAAGATGAGGTGGAAGGACAGGATGGCGGATGTTAATATGATCAGGAAGGCGAGGCAGAAGGTGAAGAAGGAGGAGAGGCATCGTCGCAAGTTGACTGAGCTCGTGCTTGCTGATGAGCCTAACCAGTTTGTCCCTAAGGACGTTTAGATTTGACCTTGTCGTACCTATTAGTTGTTGAGAGTAGTATAGCGTTCTAATGTCAGTAATACCTAAAAGCACCTCTCGACTAACAAATGGGATTGATATTAAGTATTTGTTGAATTGTAGTCATGTTTCGCAACATTCAGGCTTTCTGACAAGCTCACGAACGCGGGGCTCTATTTATGGCCACCGCTATTCGGATAGGGTGACCGTTGGGGTTTATCCGCTCTTGAACTTTGACCACCACCCACTCTCATTCTCTTGCACCACAACGTCCGTCAAGCCTTTCGGACTCGATACTGCGAGAGGACACGTGCATCGCTACCATGCCTGTATCACCGGACTCACCTCAGGCCCTGTATCATTCTGTCCCACAACTACCGGAGGCCTCGAGCTCGGAGATAGCGTTGGGAGGAGAGGAAGAATCAGAGGAGCCACACGACATACCCTCCGCGCTCATTGACCCCAAAGTCAAGTGGATTCACTTCGTCCTGGGAGCCGCAGTGCTTCTGCCATGGAATGGTGAGTCGGTCGTTCTGTGTCAAGGGCGCTAAAACCGAACATTATCGTCAGTTGTTATCACCGCCATGCCCTATTTTCTCTCCCGACTGCAGGGCTCGCCGCTGAAGACGACGTTTGGCTCCTACATGACGACCACATTCACCCTCTCCAACTTCATCTTCCTCGCGCATGCCACCGTGACGTCTAAACACGTTAGTATCATAGTACTAGCCTAATGAAGTAAAGGGCTATCGCTGATTGGCTACTGCAGACCAGACCCTCTAGAAGAACGCGTTCTATGATCTTATGGCTAACGGTGCTCAACGCCTTCCTCACAATCAGCACTTTCTTTATCCCAACATCTGGACTGTTTGCTATCTTCGTCCTATTCAATGGAGCCGCTCAAGCGGCAGCAGGAGCCTATTTCCAGACTTCTCTCATAGCAGTGGCGTCCCTCTTCGGCCCGTCTGCAGTGCAGGCCATGATGTCTGGGCAGGCAGCAGTCGCTGTCGCAGTCAGTGGAGTACAGGTCATCAGTTCCGCCACCTCGGTCTTGGGCAAACCGAGCAGCTATGTCGGAGATGGTTCGGCGGAAGAAAAGTCGGCGTTCATTTTCTTCCTGCTGTCGACGGTCTTCCTCGTCCTGAGCTACCTCGCACACGAGCACCTCATCCGCATGCCCTTGTATGTTCATGTGGCTGGAGCCTTGGAGCAAGAGACGGCCAAGATTAGTTTGCGCAGGGGCTCTGACGATGAACAGCATCGATCGCTCTCCCGAGCGCGCAGTGAAGTTGCAGAAGAAACTACGAATGTTCTCCGAATTGCTAAAGCGAACGTGCATTATGAAATTGCTGTCGCGTGTGTCTTCATGATCACTCTTGTGAGTTGTGTGGTTTTTTTTTTCATGTATCGTACTGTCTCCTGACCCCTTCCTTCTTCTTCTCCGTAGTCCGTCTTCCCACCGATCACTCTATCGATTAGACCAACAAACCCCGCTACACACCCGCTATTATTTAGCGCAATCCACTTCCTCGTTTTCAACATGGGGGATTTCTTGGGGCGATATGCATGTTCTTTCCCGTTCATGCTGATTTGGTCCGGCAAACGCCTCCTCACCATATCGATGGCGAGGATTCTGTTCATCCCGGTCTTCCTCCTGTGCAATATCCAGCGAGGCACAGTTCCTGACCCAACTCAGCCCTCGCCCTTGGTCAATTCAGACATCCTATTCTTCCTCATTCTATTCACATTTGGTTGGTCGAATGGCTATACTTCTAGCTTGTGTATGATGGCTGCACCCTCTGTTGAGCATAACCCAAAGTTGAAGGGTCGGGTAGCAGACGTCGACGTTGCAGCCACTGTGGCAAGCTTCTGTCTCGTTGGGGGCCTGGTGTTGGGTAGTGTCTCGAGCTTTGCAGTACGAAGTGCGATTTGTAACTGTAATCCATTCACTCTTTAACTCTTAACTACATAAATTATCGTTTTGGGGACATACGTGTGCTATGAACTATCTACATACTGTTTGAATAATATAGAATGCTACGGATGGAGCATCGAATGGAGGAATCTCGAAATGGCTATAGTACACGGTGAGTGCGAAGGCCTCCCGATGAAAATGACGGAACGGTGAACGGGTGAAGAAGGTCACAAGAGTCCCAATGTTTTGGCGCATGGTAGGCAGCGGTATCAGACTGCCATTTTCTTATCCTCGCTTCTATTAAAACGCGGACACTGTCCGCACGCAGACAGCTGACCTGGCACCCCACTTGAAATTGGAAAAATTCGATCGATGCAAGTTACCCTGCGGATTGCTCAGCAATCAGCGTGTTGATAACATTGGTTGCCACACTCCGTAGGTCACCTCTTCGAGGTGATGGAGCACGACTCGATCCCAGAGAATAGGAATAACGTTGGCCTGATGGAGTCTGATTTGAGTACTGAGGGGCAACTTGGGAAGCGAGGGAACTTACCTGAAGATAGTGAACACATGCTCTTGACACTCGCCTGGCGAGAGTTTCGAGATTGACTCGTCGATCCCATCCGTCCAGCGGAATTTCGTAGGTCAGAGAATTATACCCAGCCCACTTGTACGAAGAGGTCAGCACATTGAGGTAAAAAGAGAACAGACACGTTTGCATACCTTGACTTTGAGCAGAATCCGCCTATGGTGGTCTGAGTGGAGGTCGTGGAAGGAGTAGGAGTCGTTATTTGATAGTCTAACACGCGACTGAGCCTCGTCCAAGCCAATTCCACCCATGAGAGTGCCCTTTCGCTTGAACTTGATTCGGTGGCCGGTACCGCGGCGGAAGCCATCCGCACCGGGTAGGGACATTAAAGAAACGGCTGAGTTGCGCCGTGAGCGGGGTAGAACTGGGGTCATCGGAGCAACAGGGTAGCCTCCGCCGCCCATGTCATAGTCATAGGCATCGAGTCGAGGATCATAATCCTCGTATTCTTTCATGATTGTTAGACCTTGTGACCGTTCCACCTAGAGAGCACACATACCTGGTCCAGTCAGACGGTGACTTACTGGTACCAAAGCGTTTGAAGGCGCTCCGTACATAGAATATGAGCCGCCGTGCGGGTACTGCAAGAAGCAATATAAGTCGTTTCCCTTGCAGAAGAGGGACTAGACGACGTACCGGGTCTGAAGCTGCATGCATGACTGGGGCATGGTCATACATCCCATAGTTGCTGCCATATGACATAGAGGCTCTGCGAGAGAGCGAGCGAGAAAAACCGTCGTAGCTCGGAGCGTAAGCCATAATGTGGTTGGGTAGAAGGGAAAGAAAGCTAGGGAGCCCTTATTACGCTGCGTGTTATATAGTCGGTCGCAGCCCGCCAGACTAACCGATACGGCGGTTTGGGTCAGTTTCTCCTATGGAACGTGGTCATGATGGATCCATGACCTCGAGGATATGTCGCAGTCAGGGATCGTGCATTCCCAACCTCCCCGCATGGAGCCAACGTCCAGGATCCGGATGGCCCTAAGTTAAGCAGACGTAACCCCACCGCTAAATTTAGTAGAATGCTATGCCGATATGACATCTAGACAGATGGATTGAGTGCAGCATACTCCGGCAAATTCTTCCTTGAAGATAAGCCTGGCCTTCAGGGTTTCAGGCTTCCTCTTGAGCCTTCTTTCACCAAAAGTAGATATACGTATAGTTCTTAGCGATTAGGAAATGTTTCATCCACCTCCTTGCGGATATGTCTGTCACGAACTCCAGCAAAGCCTTTTTACAAGTCACAGGAAGCAGAAAGCAGGTAGCAGGGAAGGCAGCAGGGAAGGCTGCCGGTGACGACCAGATTGTATGAACCAAGTGGCCAACAATGAAGGTCTAGAAGCTGCGGTGAATGAGCTTCAGTTTGAACACCAGACTGCAGTCATAAGCCGACGTTAAGGCAGAACACGAGTAAACGGTGCAGCAGGCAGCAAGCAGGCCACGGAGGTGGCGGTGGCAATTGGCAAGCGCGTTTTGAGTTTGTTGCCCAAACACGACCACAACATTTCCCTTTTCGTCCATTTTAGTCCTTCGTACCTTCCTCTCTTAGCTAGGCTCTTGTAGACCGAACTCCACTACGCAAAACAGTTCATGCCGATCCATTTACAACGGTTTCAAGGACGGCTCTAAGCCGTTGAATAGAGCTGCAACTTTGATTGGCTCTGGTTCTCGAGCAGTCTACAGAGTATATCGAGCTGGCGATCGTCTTGGCCTCGGGAGACTACCATTCGTAGGAATCCCCATCTCTTCACTTCAATGTACATCTTGCATTCCTGGACGTAGGAGTTAACACGGAACTATCTAATACGGATGGCCAGCATCGAAGCCGACTGCGCGATCGACCTGGCCAGTTGTGCTATAATTGCTTTCCTCGCTGATTGGTGGTTGACACTCTGGCATCTTTCTTGCCCTCTAAGTCTCGAGTTGCAATGGCGATACGGAAGACTCTCCTCGAGGAAATCAAAGGCGATGTCGTTACCTCAGACAGCCCCGACTACAAGGCAGCTTTGGCGAGATGGGCGACCAATGCTGAGCGAAACGCCAAGGTGGTTGTCTTCGTCAAGGACGCCCAAGATGTCGCCATCGCATTGAAATATGCGAAGGAGAATAGTCTTCCAGTTGCTGTTCGGGGCGGTGGACACAACGCTGCAGGCGCTTCTTCGGTCGAGAATGGCCTGGTTATCGATCTCTCGCGTTGTCTTAACACTGTCCGCGTCGATGCCGCAAATCGACTTGGGTATGTCGGCGGTGGCGCTGTCTGGAAAACGGTCGACACAGAGGCGATCAAAGATGGCTTAGCCACTGTTGGAGGAACTGTGAACCACGTATGTTTCGCCTCTTTCGCCTCCTTAGAATGTCCTAGTTGCTTACCTTCGTCGGTTGGTAGACTGGAGTTGCCGGGTACGTCGCATCTCTACGTTCTGTTTAGATTCGATTCTGACGTTGGCAGCCTCACACTCGGCGGTGGATATGGCTGGCTCGCCAACCGGTATGGACTGGCAACCGACAACCTTCGCCAGGTGCGCTTTCATCTGCAAACCCATCTCTTTTACTCAATCGTCTTCCAGGCCACTGTTGTGACGGCCGATGGTTCTACCTTGACTGCGAATGAAAAAGAGAACTCGGACCTGTTCTGGGCCATCCGTGGAGGCGGGGGAAACTTTGGCGTTGTGACTGAATTTGTTTTCCAACTTCATCCCCAGCGAAAGACGGTGTTCGCAGGGATGGTTATCTATGCCCCGGATTCTGTGAAGAAGATTGTCGAGTTAACGAAGACCTGGTGGCCGAAAGCGGGGGAGAATGAAGCAATGTGCCAAATCGCTTCCGTGGACCCAGAAGGTCGTGTAAGTTGCCCTGCATACGTTCTCAGCATCTGTCCGAGGCTCATTCCACCGCAGCCTATCATGGTGCTGCTGCTGTTCTACAACGGGTGTGAATCTGAAGGACGTATCAACTTCAAGGAGTTCCTCGACATCGGTAGGTTCATGATGCGCTGCTGAGAATCACGCTGACAAAAGCATGCGTTGTACAGGACCTATTGCCGATATGGCTAAAGAGATACCATTTGAAGAACTCAATGGGTTGCAGGTGCGTAGATAGTATCGACCAAATAGTTCGCAGTAATGACCCAGGAGATCAGAACGAGCAATCTAAGCCTGGTCTAGGAGCGTACTTCAAGGGCATTTCGCAGAAGGTCCCGGATTACTGCTCCACCCTAGAGGTATTGCTGGAAGCAGGGAAGATCGCCCAAACCCAGAAATTCACTCCTAGCATCATTTACGAGTACTTCCCCTTGCACAAAGTCAACGCCGTACCAATTGATGCCACTGCGTTTCGTCGAGAGTTGACCCCAAACATCCTACTTACGTTTGCTTGGTCTGGAGGCAAGGAAAGAACGGAGGAGGCTCGATCGACTGCCCAGAAGCTAGTCGATATACTCGTTGCGGGGCAGCGCGGGTTATCGAAGTCAGAGGAATTCGGTTACACTAATTACGGTTAGTACATTTGCAGCCTTGAACTTGTGGCACTCCCGAGAGCTTACCCTGTTTTACAGACATGGAGGCTGCTTCAGCCGAGGTTCGTAATACAGCGGGAAGTGAAGAGAGGTCTAAACTCGCGTTCGCTTCAAACTATCCTCGCCTCCAGCAAATCAAGAAGAAATATGATCCGGAAAACGTTTTCAATCGCTGGTTCCCTATCGTCCCGGCTGCCTGATTGCCTAGAATACAAATGCAAGCCAGAGTTGTGGGCTTCTAGGATTGAATTCCCTGTTCTTCTTCACCTGTCCCCGTGGCATTTAACCGATTTCCCGGTCCTTGGTTAGCGTGTTTCTGATGATTTCTCGATACCACGAACGTGTATGTTATTTCGGAATAGTTAATCGGGGCCACAAGACCGCTGTCCCTCAATGAACTCACTGGCTGGGGGCTTGAGCCTCAGGGACGCCGAATAACCCAGGAGCTGGCACGATCCTGGAACCAGGAAGCACTAGACATGTCACTACAGGTCCGGACCGTTTTTATTGACATTCCGCTGCGCGTCGAACGACACTAGTCCGCAGGCTGAGGAAGACGGTGTCGAGACCACTCGAACAGTGTGACCTATGACGTCATGGAAGATACAGATACATAGGTCGGTCCTACACAACGGACATCTTTCTCTTACCCACTCGAACGCAGCAGTACGAAATCATGACATTAACCCGGAGCGAGCTCCTGAAAGCCGCCGTAACATTTTGCACGTCTTTCTCTCAAGGCAAAGATGTAGAAAGCATCTTGGCCCTTTTCTCAACAAACCACCCGGTCACTGCGGTTGAACACGGAGACCCATCCCTCGCTCCATTCCTCGGCAGAACGTTCGAAGGCAAAGAAGGAGTAAAGCATTACTTTGAAGTGATAGGGAGCTTGCTATCATACAAGAACATTTCTTTCGGGGAATACGTCGTAGATGCAGAGGAGAGAAAAGTGGCGGTGAAGGGAAAGGGAACGTTCACATGGATTGAGACTGGGAAAGCCTGGGACGAGACCTTTGCCTATGTTCTTGACTTTGACGAAGATGCCAAGTTGACTCGATACCAGATATGGTCAGACACAGGGTCGGCATATCTTGCAAGCAAAGGTGGTGTGGAAGGGCAGGTAAGCATGCAGTTTTAATGCACGGATTTACCGAGGCTCATCTGTAATGCCTTTTAGTAAAATATTTACACCGTTTGTGAGAGTGAATGGATGAAATTGGGTGTATAACTAGTTACTTCACGGAATGCCAGGTTAAGCCCCTAACTTTGCGACGCGTCAGACGCGTTGATGGGTTTGGCAATGTTGTTGTGATTTCCATAAACGCGCCTGTCACAGACACCGCGTCCGAGTCGTCACGCTGCTGGGCTGAGTTTGTCACCGCTGCCAGCATCCTTGTATCAATTCCCTTTGCCATATGCTGCAGCAAGCATAACCGTTATCCCCTCTCTCAGCATATCTCTGAGCTATATCTGCCTCCTATTTATACCCCTCCTCTTTCTTGATTCCAAACATGGCACTTCATGCAGAGTCCTCCATCGTGGCCGACTCTACGCTCACCTCATCGCCTCAGCAATCCTCCCCACCCATTAAACGCGCTGCGCGCACCTATGGTCGAAAACGAAGCCCAGCACCACAAAACGACGCGTCTTTCTCTTCCAATCCATCGGATGCACCATCTGGTTCAAGCATTTTTCGTACCGCACCTCCCCAGCTGCAGGAATCCATCCCTTCGACCTCTGACAATGAGGGTGGAAATCAATCCGACAGCTCGCACGCTTCAAGCACAGGCGAGCCCTCTGGAAAGTACCAATACGGCTGGAGAAGGCAGCTCGATGCGATAGACAGGGATTCGGACGAAGAGGATGCTGCTACTGGAGAGTCACCGACTGACGCCAAGTCCGATGCCACCGTCAATGGAGGCGGGTTTGGCTTTGGAGAATCGTCACTATTATTCGATGAAAAGGAAAATGGCAGGAGACCGAGTCCTACCCCCGCCGGCGACGACGTTTTTGGTAATTCTGTCGATCGTTCACGCGCTGGCCCTAGCATTCCCGACCGGAAAGGAGCTCCAACCGCTCGAAACAAGAAGAGCGCTGGACGGGCTGTTGTCCATGATTCCGACTCCGAAGTAGAGCAGCCAACTACATCTCCCATTACCTCGCCGTTACCAGGTCCTGCCTTCACCCCCGGCTCTCGTCAGGCCTCAACGCCACCAACATCCGACCCCGGAATGCCTGTAGCGAAAAACAGGCTCAAAGGAAAACGTAAAGCTTCTATTGAGTCTCGCAGGAGCGTACCGCCGATTGAATTCACCGAAACGCTCTCCACGCACCACGACAAACACAAGAGCGAACCTAGGAAGAAGACACAGGTAACGCAGGTCATTTTTTGCCTGCCTGATTACGCTAACAAACTATCAGAGAGTTACGAAGGCAGATAAGGTGGAAACGGTGAAGGCACGAGCGCGCATCGCAGTTGACCGAAAACCTACCATTCCACGTGCTGAGAGAGAACCAAAGTTTTCGTTAGCTGGCCTGTTTACTTCGATGTGAGTCCATTTTGTAAAATCTAAGTCTGGACTCTGGAGTAACATGTTTCATTTGACAGTGGTGGCAAACCAGACTCTCCCTTGAAGGAGTCCACGCTCCCTTCCGACGACCCTATCAACTCCTTTTCTTCTCCGGAAACGCGACCGGTTTCACCTGGTCTTCCTATTCGCCGGACACCCTCTCCCTTGCCAGAACTCGCGCAACCCTCTTCACGATCCGCCCTCCCTGATCCTCCACCACTGGACTCCGATGACGAAGAACTCCCCACTCCAAGTAGCATTCTTGCAGATGCAAAGAAGGCTGCCGAATCTTCTAAAAGGGACGAGCTCATAAAGCGCAAGTACCAAGCTTTGGAGAAGAAGCAGTCACGCCCGGTTGAATCCGACAGCGACGACGATTTGGAAGTCATGAATGCCCCCATGAAGGGTGTCGCAGGACCCAAGCTGGAGGCAGAGCATTCGAGCGCCACCAAAAAGCTTACACATACTCGCAAAGTGCAGATGCAGCTTGCGGGTATTCACCCTACCAAGACTCAAGCGTCCACCTCCAAGCAAACGAAGAAAGCACCACCCATTGGTCGAGACCAATTCGAGCAGCAGCTGTGGAAGAAGGTGCAAGAATCTCGCGAACATACGGTCAAGCAGAAGCAAGAGGAATGGCAGGCTATTGGAGGAACTTTGAAGGAGACGGTCAAAGTGGAGGCAGACCAGACAGAAATCGTCAAGAAGTTGGCTGCTAAAGGCTTGGAGGCTGCTGAGGCCCAAGGAGCTGGACAGCAGTATGAGGATAGCGATGACGAAAGCGATGGGGACTGGAATCCAGAGGAACGAGGCTCGGAAGAAGAGCCAGACACAACCATGGACGCCGAAGACCAAGTTGACGAGGACGTGGCTATGGTCAGCGAAGTGGAGGATCAAGATGTAGCCGAAGGCGATGAAAACGACGAAAATGTCCATAAACCTCGGACGAGCCGTCGATCCGTCAAGAACATCGTTGATTCTGACGACGAGAACGACGAGAATAATCCGAGTCAACAGGTGCAGAAGAGGCGCCCCTTAGCGTCCCTGCCATCTTCCAGCTTTGGAGAAGATGAATTCGGGATGGATGTCGTTCACGATGGCCCTACACCGTCAACAGATGAGCGGAGTGACGAAGGGACCGACAAGGAGAACGACACAACCCTCATGTTCGACCGAAGTGACGACAAGGAAAATAAAGCGGTAGTACGCTTTGGTCCCTTTGGTTTACGAAGAGACGACACCCTCGAGCTTGACTTGTCCGAACCTCGACGGCCGTTCCAAGAGCTTCCCTCCCCCGATACGCCCAAGGCGTTCCAGGCGGGCAGAGCGAGTCTGACAGAGATGTTTGAAGCCCAGTTGAGCGAGTCTCGACGAACTCCAGACCTATCGCCTGGGCCATCGTTACAACCATTCGTGGAAGGCTCTTCGAAAAAGGGCGCTGGCGGCTTCTCCCAGTTCTCGGATGACGAAGACACGCTACTCGGCAAGTCGACCTCGAGCAATGGCAACCTGTCCGACCTGTTCGACGTCACGACGCAGAAACTGAATGCCAAATCTTGGTCCCCCGAAGGAGGTTTGGCGGCGGCCTTTGTCGAGAAGGTGAGCGCATATTCACATTTATTGTTTGCAAAGCAAACTGATTGTTTTGCTAGCCACTGTTTGGACCCAAGAGCTTGGCTAGGAAAGACGACCTCGGTTTAACCCAGGATATTGTTGCTGGCAAGTCGTTCGAAATCAAAGAGACCCAAATCCGCAAAGCGGACGCTGTCTTTGAAAAGGAGCAAGAGTATCTTCTGGACGCTGCTTTCGAACCGAAGGCGACGAAGGAGGAACTGTATGTCAATGAATATGGGTACGTCGTATATTGGCCGGGTTATTCGCTGTCGCTAATACTGCGTAGGTTCTTGACACAGACTCGTCCCAATGTCGAGGATCCAGAGGTCTACGTGCCGCCATCTCCAACCCAGGTAGCAAGTCAGCGGATGTCAATGGCGCTCGCAACGCCGCAGGACGAGCGAGGCTCCCAGCGGTCTCCATTAGCCACTCTTTCATTGACAGACCCGACCCAAGGGGAATCCCCTGTCGTTGGACGACTGAAACGGCTCAAGAAGCGCAGCTTGTCGCCCTCTGACCGCGCCTCCGCCTCCCTTCAAACCAAGAAGAACGCGTTTGATCTGCTTCGGACTGGTGCGCAACAGCCAGAGCGGTATAAACGAAGGAAGCTGGAAACTAGCGAGTTTGTGGTCGATCAGGCTGAGGAATCTGATGACGAGGGAGGATTCTGGGGCGCCAAGAAGAAGAAGAAGGCAGATGACGACGAGGAAGAAGGGGAAGATATGGACCGAAACCTTGAAACATTGGTGGACGATCAAGATATGGACGAGGAGACGCTGGCGGAGCAACGTGTTTACGAGAAATTCAAGTAAGTCTGCGCAGACTAGCTGCCGATGGCGATAGAAATTGACACTTCTCAACAGGGAGGACGAGGCTATGACCGATAAAAAGATTGAAGAGGAAGCGCAGGCCATCATCCAAGGTGAAAGGCGTACCAAGAAGAAGCATGGAGGCTTCCTGAGCGACGATAGTGGTGATGAGAGCGAGGCCGACGAGAATGCCCGACTTCGGCGAAAGATGCACAGAAAGAACAAGAAACGAGAGGATGTTGAAGCTCTCGGTGGGTCAATATGTTGTTCCTCTTGAATTTGTGTGACTTAAGCCGCTTGTCCAGAACACAACCCTCAGACGAAATCTTTTGCTGAAACGTACAAGGCAACATTGGTTGTTGACGATGAAGACTTTGCCCACCTTGCAACAGATCATACGCAGTCTATCCTCGATCAGCTTACCGTTCCTCAGGCTGGGGAGGAGGAAGATGACGACGACGAAGAAATGGGAAATGAGGATGATGAAACCCAGCCCAGATCCTTGGACGTGTCCGAGTTCAAACGCATTCTGGATGAGCGCAGAGCCCACGGGAACCTCTCCGTATGTTTCATTAATGCTTCTCCACTGCGTTTGGTTGGCTGATTGCTCTACAGGAGGAGGATGGCGTTGATTACAACGACACCGCTTGGATAGACAATGAAGACGAGGACGATAGCAAGCCTCTGGTGAAGACCGTAAAGACCGTGAGCAGGAAGACGAATAGACCTGCGCAGCGGGGTCTGGACCCATCGGCTTTCGATGACGGATTCGACGTACGTGACGGCATCTTACAACGCGGGTTTAGCGCTGACATTCTCACCAGGATGGTAATTTGATCCCCAACAAGAGAGCTGATGGACGTCATCAGCAACAGTCATGGGCGAAACGGGAGAGTCGCAACCGCAACGTCGCGACTGCCCGGTCTGTGGGCGCTGCAGCGGTAACTGGACTTGCTCGAGCAAAGACCGGGGGTGGCTCGTTGCGACAGCTTCCTAAAAATGCACCTGCGACCACTGCGGATAAGGTCAAAGCCGGGGGACTCAAAAAGGCCGAGAGCGTGCTTATCTCAAAGCTTGACAAATCTTCGCGCTTCGCTGACGCCAGTTAGATGTTTTCAGAGCATTGTCTTCTTCTCCATGGATCAGACGGATAGTGTAGTAGTAGTAGATGCCATCGAATGTTCGAATGTTCTGTACTAGTAGTTTACACGTTAATCTATATTCCTGTTCGTGAAATGGAAGGGGGTGGGCGAATCGACGAAAGCGTGAAGACGCAGGCGAAGGGGCGTTAGGAGTACAAAGGATCCAGGGATTCACAGCGGGGTATCACGGTAATAGCACCAATAGTAAGATGTCATAAAGTACGGGAGGCGAAATGGAATGGCGTCAGTGGTACTGCTTGGCGGAGAAGGGCCGCCCGAAGCGCATCCAGGACGTTTTTTGTCGTGACTGTGGAACACTGTATGATCGTGACACCTGGCGTGAATGTGAGGAGCTTCGTCGCCGTCGGTTGCTCGTTTGAATCTGCGAATACTGGGGTCAGGGGCGGTTTGCAGCGTTGGACCGAAGTGTCCATACCTTCTGTCTCAACAGGATGAGTTTCGCCATGTTTGCTGGCGGGCCGCTCTCGCGGAACGGGTTGCCTAAGCGCGAATACCGAATTGAGCTTGGCCACCAAGACACAGACCAGAGACAAACGTACGAGATGAAACCATCATATACCCAGCCTCATGAGCATCGAGTGCGTCGTCGCCCGCCATTATTACGACCCAGATAGCAGGCAGGCAGACGTAGACGAAGAGGAGGGCGGCGAGGGAGCTCAGGAAGAGAACCGCGAACATGGTCGCTCAGGCGCGGACGGCGCTGCGATGCGAAACCTCCAGAGTTGCGGGGAGATGGAGGTCGGTGGTGAGGGGGATGGCAACGCTGGGAGGAATCGAACGTTGGAATCCGTTGGGGAATGCGCGACAAATATAATATAATCCCTTGGATTACAAAATTGCGTGATGTCTGATATTTGATTCGCGGGACTTGCCGAGCCGCCTTTGCTGGCCCCCACGACGATGGCTGGGCTCCTGTCGACCGTCACCGTTGCCAGCGTCGGACTCACCTGCAAAGCTTTCCTCAAGCTGGGCTTCTGCGACATCCAGGTCCATGGCTTAAATACCCTGGTCGACGCTCTAGAGGGAAATGGAAGGCCTGTCGTAACCGGTAAGTTCTCGCCATGACTGGGTCCTCCATTTCGCCTTCTCACAATCCCCATCACATTGCCAGTGTCCAATCATATATCAACGTCCGTATCGCCTCACTTCGTCACAATATGTGTATTCACACCGCGTATCCAGTCTGGATGATCCCTTGACCTGGGGAATTCTGCCTACAAGGTTGTACTTTAACTCGCGCACAACGCGGTGGGCTTTAGGGGCCTCTGATATCATATTCACCAATCCGTGAGGTCCACTATCGAACCTTTGTCTGGCCCGGATGTCTGACGAGTCTCCGCGGCAGTTAGTCTGTTCTCAAACTTCTTTCGCCTCGGACAAACCATTGAGACCTTTCGCGGACAGGGGATCTACCAAAAAGCGGTGGACTCCGCAATCCATAAATTAGATGATCGGGGTTGGGTACTGATCCTTCCGTATCTTTGTTTCGCGGATCTAGCTGACCTTTCTTCTGCCCAGGTGCATCTTTTTGGCGAAGGCAAGATTAACCAGCCTACCACTTACCCCATAGACACTCATGGTGTAGCTCGGTTACCTCGGTTCAAATGGGGCGTGTAAGTACCCCTCTATGACCTCACTTTTCTGTTTCTGACTCTAGCCTCAGCGGTCGCATACTCATGGAAAGCTCGCACAATCTTCCTATCGTCATCCCCATGTGGCTCACTGGATATGAACGTTTAATGCCCGAAGGTCGGCCCTTTCCTCATAAGTATCTGCCTCGTCTAGGCACGCGTTTGAGCGTCACTTTCGGAGACCCTATACCTGCTGAACAGCTCAGAGAAGCGATTTCTCTGAAGACAACCGAAAAAGATGCCAGAATCCAGGTTACCTCCCTTGTTCATGACCATGTCGAGAACCTTGGGCGGACGGTCTCCGGAAATCTGCTGGCCACGCTAGAATAAATTATTTTGACATAGAGTATTGCACTGACTTAAATTATAGCAAATATACCAGAGTTGTGCATAACTAGGAAGTACCCCCGATCGTTAGTGGTGTTCCGCCTCCAATGGTTCTCCACTCGCGAGTGACGCGAGTGAAACTGCTACGCTCCTACACTGCGACATGATGAACGTCTCTGTCTGTCCTGGGTAGTACCAAGCGCACACGGCCTACACAGTAAGATGAGTACACTGACAGGCTTCTAAACGGTTGGGAAGGGTGCCTCACGATCATGACATAGAAGGATACCATTGTCGCGCCTTCGGCCCAGTTCGTTTTTGCGTCTGCGGTCACATAATTGACGATGAAGCACGCCCCAATCACGATGGCGACTTCGAATAAGTCTAGAAATTATATGTTACTCCGAGTCGGGACACTTGAGTTCCGGATGATGAGAATACTCACCGAAAAGCAGTGTCATCGGCCTCCCAGTCCACCATCCCAACAGGACGAAAAACGGCATCCAGAACAGCAGGAATTGAATGCTGAGGTCGATAGCCCTTGCCTTGGCTAAAGTACTGACAGGGGCTGGCTCCTTGAAATAATGTTTTAGCAAGCGTCTAATGAAGTAGACGATTGCCACAGTCCCGTCGGCAGCGTAAGATACGAGCGGCAAAAGGATCAGACCAAACCATCTTTCAGAAGAGGTGAACTCAGTATAGAGGCGGCGGGATATGTTGACGAAAAATACGTACTCTACTTCAATATCCCTGGTTTCCCTGGCAAATTGGAGCGATTTGACGAGCTGGAGAGTTCCGAGAGTGTAAGTCGCAGTTTGTAAAGCATGGTATGTAACCCACCCATTCAGCTGTCGCAGCCATGATACTGATGACGATGACCAGCATTGCAAGCACAACGTATTGATTAGCACTTGGCTCAACCAGACTCAGCTGTCTTTCTCTCTCCTTCATGCCCTCTGGAGTAGTGGCTAGGAGATGTAGGGTATGGTTCTCCTCTCCAGGTGGATTGTGCAGGTAGATTCGAGAACAGATGTAGCTAGAGTAATTCTGGTCAGCTGAATAGTAGAGAGAGGGTGACGCAGAGATAACTTGCATGATCAGCAATAAGATTGCAACGCCTCGACTCATTTTTAGTATGTTTCCCCTGAGGAGGTCGTTTATAATTTCGCTGTTAGCCTCTGCGGTTCCGTGAGGATCGAAGTTGCCTCGCAAGGCAGCGAAGAATGCGGCGGGGAGCATGAGGCTCAGTACCCTTCAATCGGTTCAGCTTCGCATAGACCGGATGGTATAGTAATGGACGTACCCGAGAGCCAGGAGGGAATGGTTGAGGTCCGTCAAGTGAGGATGCAGGTCCTGATGGAGAACGCGTGCCCCACCCGTGATGAAAGCGGCCCCTGGAACAAGCAGAAGATGCAAGATGACCACACCTGCGAAGTTTAAACATAGCTCTTAGCATTTCGCTCCCCACCGACCGCTGACAACGGACGTACCAATAATGGTCGCTTTCAAAAGTGAGATCCTGGCGGAACTGTGTCAATAACATGGATGAACCGAGTAACGATAGGCATCTTACTCGCAGTGGAGCAATAAGATTATCGCTAGCGTCGCCTCGACGGCACTGGAAGGATACAATATTAGCACTTCAGCACATGTTCAAACGTTCACTGTTGACATGCGTACTTGTGACAGGTGACGATCAAAAGGTCGCCAAAGTCTTTTCCGAGGTAGAGAGCCATTTGGTCGCCACCCCACTCAGTCAACCCTTCCAATGGGATGATGGCCATGAAAGACACTGAAAGAGTTGTTAGTGGACCATGACTGAAGACAAGGGTGAGGAGATACGTACGAGCGAATGTAACCCGCTTCGGCCAGTGGAGAAAGTGAGAAACCCACGCGATAGGCACGAAGACGAGGAAAATGTTGAGCCCTAGAGCAACGGTGGATGAGTTCGATCAGCATTACACTCTTCAGACCACTTGACTCCAATGACCAGTGTTGGAGAGTTTGACTTACATGAGGAGACTGCGATAGCATGAAGACTGTCCCATATTCCAACGTTCTTTCTACCCTTCCTTGAAAAGCGGTCCCAGAATTCGGTGACAGTATCCTCAGCCCCTAGGAATACGCTGTTGCGACTGAGACGACTAAGGCGCCTATTCAAACCAGGCGACCTCTGGTCCATTGAGGCAGACGGGGCGGGCGCTAGAGAGTTTGGACTGGTGATCGAGTACGCTGAAAGGCCGTTGGGACTTTGAGGATGGCCATTCTGCACAGCGTGCCCAGCTTCCGCATCCACAACGTGAATTTCGAGTGGTTCTTTTACGAGAGGCCCATCTTGAATTTGAACATGGCCGGACATGGGGTAGCAAAGAGAGTGGTTGAACCGTAAGGAAAGAACGTGAGCTGGGATTCACACATTAGTTGTCAATGACTGGACTCAGAATTACGAAAACATACGCAGGAGTTGGCACCAAGAGTCAACTAGGTGAAAGAACGCTCGAAAGCGGTGGTGAAGACTACCATCGTCGACGGATTGGTATTAGTGTAACATCCTGAGATTGATGGGTGCCGGTAGCCTCATGCCGGCTCCTTTATCTTTGACGGAATCAAAATACGACATTACCCCGGAATAAATACAAATGCCTGCTTTCACGACTTATCAGCCCAAGAAACGACGGCAAGAATGATAGAGAGATTAAAAGTACAACGCTTTCCAGAATACTGATTAGCGTACATTGTCAAACTTGAACAAGGTCAAAATCGACATTCCCACTACGAACAAAATCCGTGAAAGCCTTCCACCCAGCATAGAGCAAAAGGACGAATGCCTGTCCCTCTGGGCTGTGAGCGCCTTTGGGATTCAGGGCATGGAATTTTATCGGGTCGACGGTGTTCTCTAGCCAACCGTCGGCATTGATACTATCTTGGATCAGTCGCAAAGCGCGATTGGCGGCAGGAATAGATTTGAAGTCATGGGTTATCATCGCCAAACGGTAGGTGACTGCAGCCATGAGGGCTGTAGATGATGTATCCCCAAAAGTTCGTGGATTGTCGATCACATTGAAGAGAGTGCCATTCCGTCCCTGATAGAGTGGGTTAATGAAAATGAGCATCCAGAGCAATACGAGGAACTTCACTTGACGACTCCAGGAGGCAACCAATATTTCATCTATCCATTCTGTGAGATTACGTTGATGGGACCGGAATTCGGTACCAAGTGAAGAGTGGTTAAGAGTGGTCAGAACACGAAGCATCCCCCCTGCAGCCCAAGCATTGCCTATATTGATATTGGTGATTAGCCGAATCGCACATGTCGCTGTGAGAAAACTCGCCTGTCGCCCAGTGGGTATCATCGGAGAACGAGCCCAAGTCGATATGTCTCCAGAGTCCAGGTGCATCACGAAGGGCTGCTCGGTATAGTCTGCATTGGTCATAGGCCTCTTGTAGAAGTCTTCTGTCGTGCTGTAGAGCTCCATAATAGGCGATAAAAGGAGGTACCATATACACGAAGTCGGACCTAAGGAGCTGTTGAATGACAACCCCCTCTAACTAGTATACGACTCACCATAATTGAACTTCATTGGCTCTGTGTGAAATTGCCCCATTCCTGGTCCTCGGTGTTTCTTCAAGGAGATGCTCGAGTTGACTTCGCGCTGCATTGTTCCATCTGAAATCCCTCTTGTCCGCACGAGTCCAGTTAGCGAGGAGTACAGCCGTCCCAAGGCCTGATAATACGTCATCAATTTCGAGCTTCCTCCGACGTAGTCCCGTAAAACACTCACTGGCTGGATCCGCAGCTGAACCTTGATTCGCAAAAAGCGCCTTTGAATGAGAAGGCTTATTCCGGAGGGTGCTTTTGACAGTCAAAATAGGCACCTTACTGTAACAGAAGAAACGACGAACCTGTTCACGATCGTGAAGACATCGGTTGGCGTCCATGAACTGTTCAAGCGGGTGGGTGGTGGAAAGGCTGTTGCATTGAATACCGAGAGGCCTGGAGTATACACCTCCGTCAAAGCTTGTGCAGCAGTGCCGAGCTCCCAGCTGCGAGTGAAGAGGTCAGTGGGGTCCAGGAGTCATCATGACAATGGCCATGCCTAGCTTTGGCGATATCGAGAAGGTTGTCCTTGACGCGCGTGATCGTGACATTGGAGAATCCCCCTTGAAGGGGAGCCAGGATCGCTGTCAGAGAAATGAGTTTTGCGGCGCCGAATGAGACAACCATGGAATGCAGCGAAGGGAAGATGCACCGAGGTGTGCGAAGAGGGGCTTCGACATGTTTATACCCAGTCAAAATCTGGATTCACATGGAGCCAAGACCAGATAATGTCAATAGTGACCGCTTCGATGACTTTTAGCCGCCACGGAAAAATGTGGATACGAAGCCAGTGTGCAGATGCTAGCAGACGTCGCGTGGGAGAGGCGTCGTGCGACCACTCGCGCACAAGGACAGCCAAGGACTGGGCAAGATTGGTGCTGTAAGTATAGCAATCTCCAGTTGAAAGAGCTTGGCTATTCGTCAGAGAGTGTGCTAATTGTGCGCGTGGAAGTATATTCGAGTCTTTCTCGGTGGAAAGCCTTGGAGATCGAAGAATGATTGCCATACGACGACGCCGTGGGGGCGCACACCGGTCATAGAGCTCCTCAGACCGAAGCCACCACTATATCCCAGGGAACGTGCGTGGCTAAGGGGGTCATTGAGAACTCGTCCAGGTCCCATCTAGGCGGGAGAGCGAAGGAGTGGATGGGTGCCAGGCGCCAAGCGCTTGACGTCGAGTGTGTGTTTCACAAGACATTGCCAAACAATGACCCACGGCAGTCGTGACCGCCATCGACCTTACGGTTGGCACCATACTAGTTCCTCTGCCTGTTAGCCCTTCAGCTGACAGTCGTTCTGACTCGCCCATGGATACGGTGGCTCATATCAGGACCTGTCTTGCTGATTGGTCTGGAAAGGGCGAAGACTATTGGTGAGCCAGGTGTCACATTCTTTCTCCTTGGACGCTGACTGGCATTGCAGCATGCAGTCTCTCAGAAATGCCCACATCCACCATTTAGAACCAGCATGTCTGAACACTTTGACGACGGGATATCACACACTTCTTTCATCTGTCCTTAGCGTTTGGTCGCCTCAGCATAGTCTTTCCGTTCAAGCATTTGTCGCCTTCGTGCGCCGCGTCTTGAACGATCTTCCGTCTACGTCTTCAAGCCCTTCCACCGCCTTCGGCGAACACCTTGTCGACATAATATGGACCGTCGACGCGCAGCTGGACGAAATCCTTGTTGATGCTCGGACCAGCCTCTCCGCAATCTCTGACCCGGACCAGTCTTCCTCATCACCAGCAATTGTTTCCCAGCTTTCCGCAATCAAGAAGGCAAAGCAGGCCGCCGAGGGTGACAAGGAGAAACTGCAGGTGTTAGTGAAAAAGCTACTGGTACGTGACTGTGTATCTACCATCTTTTTATGTCTAATTTGTCTTCAGGAATTCGGTGTAATCAGCCCCACCTCATGTCGAGAAAGACTGGACTCGGCCATCTTAGTCAACGTGGGACTCATTCCCGAGAAGGTTCTCTTTGATAAGAAAGAAATTCGCGTTAGGACTGGTCTCTTGTAAGTCGTGGCTCGTCTTTTCGAGGTGACATGACTCACTTTGTGTTGTTCTAGTTACAAGCAGAACAAGTTCAACTTGCTTCGAGAACAGTCCGAGGGTTACAGCAAGCTTACGACGGAAATTACCAGCAGCCTTGGGCCGCCTCACTCACCACAAACCGGACTACCGACAGAGTCCCCAACTGTAATCGAAAATCGCGCCCGCCCCGTTTGGGAAAAAGTCATAAGCCTCATCGGTTACTTTGATTTGGATCCCAACAGAGCGCTGGACATCATTCTCGACATCCTTTCCACCCACCTGGCGACGCATTACAGTTTCTTCTTGGCGCTGCTGTCGTGTTCTCCATGGGCAGCACATCGTCGGTCACCTTCACAGAGCGAGAGTGATGTTATGAACGTAGACCAGAAACCGGTATCATACCATGGCATGAGCCTCGATGAAATCCTTTCTTCCAAAGAAAAGTCGCAAGCCTTTGCCAATGGTAAAAACCGAGATGGCTCACGCGTCCTCGCTCAAGTCCTTGGCTTCAAGTTCGGGTTTTACCAGGTATGTCCCATTGTCTTTGAAATTGACTTTAAGCTGATTTTGCCCAGACTATTGGATCCCACGAGCCCACTCCCAGAAGTCTGTATCTTACCACCGCTCTCTTAATCCGCGAAGGGTTCATTGAGCTCGAGGACATATATCCACATGTAAGTTTCTTCTCCACTGCGTAAAGGATTCTAATGACGTTGGTATTTCAGCTCTCTCTCCCTGATGATGAGATGGATGCTGAGCAGAAAGAGTATCAAGCAAACGTGCAAGCCAGAATTTCGGGTGCCAAAATGACGCTCTTGGCTATGGCTGCACCGTTGGAATCCACTCAACCTCAATCAAAACCCAAAGCGCCGACGCCCCAAGAAGCCAAAAAGCCCGACGTGAAAGAACCTTGTCAAAAAACCAGTTTGCTGAAGGCTCTCCTTGCAGTCGGGGCAATTCGTCCTGCCTTATCCATCCTCACCAAATTCCCTTGGCTAGTGAACGCTCACCCGGAAATAGCAGACCTCATGATCCAGATGCTGAAATTCTCGATCTCTCCTTTATACGAGGCAACTCTGGCCAAAGAACGCACCACTGGCTTTACTCAGCCTCGCGCACGATACGGGACAGCAGGCGTTGTTCAACCAGCGCCGCGGAAACCGACGTTGACCATGAACGCACCAGCACCTACTGGAACTTCAAGTATTGATTTCGTCTTTTTCTACCCACACTGGAGCGACCAGGTGCCAATTCTCACCAGCATGGAAGATATCGAGTCAGTCATCGAGCCTTTGATGAGATTCATTGGCCCCCACGTCTCCCGCGATCCCATCTTCATCACCAAGCTGGCGCGGCTTGGGCGCGTCCATCTCAGCTCAACGGTCCCAATCGATCCTGAAACCAAGAAGGTTCTTGGGGAGCCCGACCCCGAGAATCCTATACGGCTGTTCTGGTTCAAGGTTATGCGCTTATATCTTCTCCCAGCCTTGCCTCTCATTCGTGGAAATGCGGTTTGTACCGTCGAAGTGTGGAATGTCATACGCACGTACGAAACCACTGTTCGTTGGCAGCTTTATGGGGAATGGAAAAGCATGTACAAGTCGCATCCCGAACTCAAAGTACGCGAAGTGCAGGCTGACAGGGAATCGAAAGACATTTTGCGGCGACTCTCCCTCAATACTATCGACTCCCTTTCTGGCGCTGTTGGCAAACTTGCCCATAGCAACCCTTGCATCTTCTTCTCCAACGCGGTGAACCAAGTTATGGCCTATGACAACTTAGCTGCTGTTGTTGTCCAGGCTCTCAAATACGTCACTACCATGGGCTTTGATGTGCTCGTGTTTGTCATACTCGACGCTCTGGCAAACCCTCGGAAAGCCCGTGTCAAGGACGACGGCGTCAACATCTCGGATTGGCTACAAAGTTCGTCACATTTCACTGCATCGATATGGACCCCTGGCTCAACGTTCCTTCAGGCCTGGCATCCTTTACTGGCATGCTCTTCCGTCGTTACAGCGCCGACTTGACTCCAGTTCTCAAGTATGTCGTGCATCAGCTGTACAGTGGGCAGACATCCGAAATAACGGTGTTGCGGGAGTTGATTTGGAAGATGGCGGGCATTGAGCCTTTGCCGACCCTGTCGGACGCGCAAGTCCTCGCAATGGCTGGAGGACCCACACTTCGCATTCAGGCAATTGCGGCGGAGACCAGGGGAGCACAGGCGGATCCGAGCGATATCAATCTGCGAGGTCCTTATCGCTTGGGCCGGGCCCTTGTGGATTCTTCCCTCGCTCTTCCCCTTCTCGTCCAAGTGGCGCAACAGCGACAAGCCTGCGTTTACAACGTTCCCGATGCACCTCTGAAATCGCTGGCCGGCCTCCTCGACGCGGTTCGTCCTCTTTTACTCTTCTCGGAGGTTTGCCTTACTCATTCGCTGTAGACCCACGGTGTTTTGCTTCAGTACCTCGACCTCCTTACATCGCCCACTGTCATACCACCCGAAGACTATGCCAACAAAGTGCTGCCACCTTTAGAAGATTTGGCGGAAAAATATGGTGTTTGCGCACCCATCTGCATGCAAATCATCCGACCTGTCTTGCACAGCAAACTGGTGGTCCGTCACATTTCTGCGTTTTCAATGCTCTATTTTGAATGTTTTCTATAGAAAAAGGCAGTGGACCTGGATGCCCAAGAGCGACTTGCTAACGAAGAAGCCGAAAAGCGACTCAAGGCCGCCTTGACTGCTAAGAGGGAACCCAGTGCAACCGTGTCTCGTGTAGCATCTCCGGCTGTTGGCACGCCGGGCAACACAGAATCCACAACAGCTCCTGCAGAGCCTTCAACGGAGACGGCGCCTATGGAAGTTGATTCCAATACTGCTGCTCCTGAAGCAAACCACGTTCCTGAGAGCCCGTGGGTCCCAGAGCTCGAGGAGCTGTTTGATGCGATTCGCAAAGTTGCACCCGGAAACGCTGCAGATGTTATCGGGTAAGTCAAGATCGCGACTCTAATTATTTGGTTACTGAGGCAGCTCTAGACCTGGTTTCTACCTCACATTTTGGCAACTGTCGACGTACGATTTGGCCCCACCCAAGCGCTACGAGGATGAAAGCAACGCCTTGCGCGCCTCAAGTCGGGAAGAGGATCACAAGTATACCCTGGCAGATCGCTCCGCTGATCGAGCCAAGCGCGCTACCGCGGGACAGCATAGAGCACGCCGAGATCGATACAACCACTTCATCACTCTTCTTTCTCAAGAGTTCAGGGAGCAGACGATCTCTCGTCAATTCACCATCAAGCGCCTGGCAAAGGAAAAACAGGCATGGTTCTCGCACTGTAAGTTCAATGCTCTTGTTGTGGTTCCAAGTTCTAACTTGCGTAACTCTAGTGCCCAAGTCTGCCATCCTGATCAACGCACTCATCGAGCATTGCATCCAACCACGATGCTTGCTGTCGCCAATGGATGCGGATTTCTGTGCTCAATTCATCAGGGTGATGCATTTGCAGGGGACACCCGGCTTCCATACCCTTATGTGCTACGACAAGTTGCTCGGAGACCACGTCAAAGTGGTGATATTTTCCTGCACCGACTACGAAGCCCGCAACTATGGCCGGTTCTTGCTTGGAATCTTGTCCGACTTGCACAAATGGCATACCGATGAGCAGGCATACACTCAAGACAACCGTGTCAAGGTTGCTGGCAAGACCATCTATCTTCCTGGACTCCAGCGGGCATTGGCGACCAAGGCTCTCGCCCCCGATACTATCCTTACGTGGCCAAACTTCCAACAAATACTCAGGAAATGGTCTCGCAAAATCGCCAAGGTTAGCTTTCCTCAAATTCTTTCCCCATGGAAGATTGCTCATTTGTACGCAGTGCTTTACGGATTGCATTCAAACTGGGGAATTCATGCACGTGTACAATGCCATTATCGTCCTCAAAGAAATTCTTCCCGTCTTCCCACTTGCGGATGTCACGAATGTCGGCTCTGAGATCGAGGCTGTCATCGACAAGCTCGTTGAAACAGAAGACCGATCGGACTTGAAGATTCTCGCTCGAGCGTACGTCCTATCAATTGAAACATTATCACGACTTCTTATAACACAACCACAGTTATGCTGCTGGTTTGAAGAAACGCGAGCACTTGTGGGCTGTTCCGAATAAACCTGTCATCAAGGTAGGCTTTCGCAGTTGTTCTTATGATTCGTTACACTTACGTCTGTCTCAGGTGAACGGAGCATCCCTGGCACCAAGCGCGACAGGCAGTCCTGCACCTGAAAAGCCTCGTGGGAGCCAGCCTCCGACCACACCGCAGCCATCTACATCCGAAGAGTCTCGTCGCGGCGCACCCTTACCTCCTTCTGCTCCTTCCGGACCTCGAGCCCAAACGACGAGCTCCTCAGCTCCCTTACCAGCTCCTAGACCAAGCAATTCGACGAAATCAGCAATGGATAGGTATGTTTTTATTTATCCCAGCCGGTGGTATACAATTGACCAGATTTGAATAGCATTCCAAGGCCTGAAGTAGTCAAACGAGTTCGCACCGAAAATCGGCATACGGAATCGCCTCGACCTCCAGTGGAACCTAAACCCTCTACACCAGTACCCCCTGCCGAAGCGCAACCTATACCTGTCATGATGTCAACATCTCGATCTGGAGAACTTCGTCGTGGAGATGACTCTTCGTCGACAGGTCGGTACGAGTCCCGTAACGGCCCCAGCCATGCGCCGCAACCTGTGCACGGACTTCCCAACAACCCGCTCAAAGACGCCCCGGAGCCAAACCAGAGGCGGCTTGATGAGAGCAGCAAAGGTCGACGGGATGATCATTCCAGTGGGATGCCGCCACCTACGAATCCAAGCCAGACACCATCCGCGCAAGAGCTCAGGGAGACGGCGAGGCAGAGCATCCAGCAAAATCGTGGAGACAAGCTCGATACATCGAGGAGCCAGCCGAATGGAGGCTCTGGAGCACCTTCACCACGGGTCCGCTCGCCTTCTCCAGCGGCTAGCAACCCACCCACAAGAGAGCACAGCGTGGATAGCAGAGGCAGCGGTGGGAGGATGCGGTCCGACAGGATGGTCGAAGCTGAAGAGAGGAAGGATTACGGACGGGAGAGAGGCGGGGAGGAGTCGTCGTCGTCCAGGGAGCCGGCTTCTTCGAGTGTGAGCGGGAGCAGGAGAGACAGTCTGTCGCATACGCGTGAACGAGCGAATCGGGAGCGTGAATCGGAGAGGGAGCGAGACCGAGATGCGGACCGTGGACGTGACCGACGTGGAGACAGAGAGCGCGAACGGGATAGGGAGCGGGATAGGGATCACAGAGATCGGGACCGTGATAGAGATAGGGACAGGGATAGGGAGAGGGATAGAGACCGAGACCGGGATCGCGATAGACATCGGCGGGACGAGAAGGACCGAGATAGAGACAGGGATAGTAGGAAGGAAGGTGGCAGTGGACGTGGGGGTGGCACTGCTAGTGCGTCCCTGGATGGATTGCCCAGTCGGCCCGAGACCTCGTCCGGACGTCGGGGCGCGGACGACGGCCTTGGGAAGCGAAGACGTGGCGCTGATGACGATGTGAGTTTTTTNGTGATTTTCCCCTTGGATCCGGGCTTTTATTGATGACGTCGTTTCGCAGTCGGATCGAGCGTCCAAGCGAAGTTCGCGGAAAGAGAGCCATAGGGAGGACCGCGGGAGACGACCTGGGGATAAAGATTCGAGTGGACGAGAGTCGGAGCGACGGCGCAAGGAGCGGGATCTGGATGCGAGCGAGAGGAAGAATGATAGCCGCGGTTCGTCGATAGAAAAGGTATGCACACACACTAATAGTGGGCTCGGAAGACGGCTAATGTTCGTTTGAATTTTTTTTTTTNAGGCCGCGGACAAACGTGGCGGGGATGGGCATCGCGATAGTCAACGAGGGAGCGAGAGCCAACGTTCTGGAGAAGGGAGCAGTCAAAGGGGTAGCGAAACTCAAAGCCAGAGCCAGAACCAACGACCCGCGGTTATGGAAAGCACATCATCTTCTGTGCCCACACTAAATGCCTCTAGCACCAGTGATGTGCCGCTGTTATCTGGGGCCAGGGTTCGACCCCCTGGCGCTCCACTCGCTCCCAGAGCGATGAAGGCAGATGCGAAGAGGAGGCAGAGTACCTTGTCTGGGGACAACAATGCCAGTAGCGGAAGTGGGTCAAGGCCCCAACACTCGGGTGGAAGTGGAGGGCCTGGAGGGAGTCTCAGATCTCGAATCAGCGAGAATAAGGAAGGTAAGAGCCTAAAGACGCCTTTTGTCCTATTATTCCCGGCTAATCGTGGATTTGGTAGGTGGAGTGGCGAACAGCCCTAGCACACCTTCCCCTTCGGGGTCGCTTCCCCCAGCCGGACGTTCTGGAATTGGACCTGACTCCAGACAGAGTCAGCAACATAGCAGCCAAGACATTAATGAAGACAGGGATGGTAGTCGGAAGAGGACCGCGTCTGGTAAGTGGTCTTTTGGTACGGATTTTTGACTCGTGCTGCGGAGCTTGCTAACAAATGGGTTTTTTTTTTNGTTGGAATGTAGAACGGGAGAAGGAGGTCGATAGTGCAGCTGCAGGGCCTTCGAACACCGAAGGTGCTAATCAACCTGTGAAGCGGCCGAAGATTAACCGTAATCGGTATACCGGAAGCCAGGGGGCCGTGATGAGGAAGATGATTGACCAGCATACTGGTGGTGAAACCAAGGGGCAGAGGAGGAATAATAATGACTGAAGATGACCTTTTGCATTACCGGATCCTTTGAACTACTGATACATTTATACGTTACATACAGCTTGTTGTCTTTTATCTATAGAGTACATGCGTTGAGTGTGCCTCTTGTTCATGGACGAGATGAATCGTTAGGACAGTCCCGCCAGTGAGATGGGTACTTTTGTAGTGATACAGGTGGACCTTCCGAGTTGAATCGTATGATGAAAGATGATTAGATGGCGAGGAAATGAAAGCGATAGTATAGTATAGACGGATCGACGACCGGGTCTTGATGAATCTATTTGCCTTTGATGAGAGTCAGGAACTCTTCGCGTGTTTTCTGCTGCGTGCGGAAGCAGCCCAGCATGCACGACGTCACTGTTGTTGAGCCGGGTTTCTGGACACCACGCATTGTCATGCACATGTGCCTGGGATATGAATCAGTATGTGTTTTGTGTGAACTCGGTAAGGGGCTGGACTGACGTAGCCTCCATGACCACGGCTACACCGCGAGGTTTAATGGCCTCTTGGACGGCGATGGCTATTTGTTTTGTGAGACGCTCTTGGACCTGCAGTCTGCGACTAAAGGTTTCGGCGATTCTTGCGAGCTTGGAGAGACCGAGCACGAGTTTGTTAGGGATGTAGCCGATTGCGACCTGGGAGAAGGAGACAGATTGAGCATGTATATAGTCGGATATGGAAAGTGGTGAAAATTTTTAGGAGAGAGAAAAAAAAAGAAGTCGTACCTTTCCCGTGAATGGAACGAGATGGTGTTCGCACAGACTGGAGAACTCGATGTCTCTCACGAGAACCATTTCGTCGTGGTCTTCAGAGAAGACGGCATCGTTTATGACATCTATATTGAGAGCTTAATTGGACGTGTTCCTGGGCGGAGGAAATATGGACCTGCGCACCGACTAGACGCTCTTCATACCCCTTGGTCATGAACATGAGAGCCTGTACGTAGCGCTCTGGGGTGCGGAGCAGGCCCTCGCGATCCGGATCTTCCCCGATGCAGTCGAGGATGGTGCGGACTGCGATTGCCATCTTCTTCTCCCTTGCAGCCTTTTCCTCCGGGGTTGCGTTGAGACGCGAGATTGTGGATTTGGCTGCGATGGATCAGCATGGCGTGGAGCAGAAGAGACCCGGGAAGTCGTACCAGGCCATCCGAGGCCGTTTGGATCTGGGACGAGCTCTGCGATGGCGGGCTGCTCCTGCTTGAGGGGGGTCGAGATGCCCGAGTTGCGAAAGCCATAGCCATCCCTGGAGGCGGGGCGTCTCGGGACATAGGGGGCGGGGCGATCGCCCGGGTCTGCGGTGGTCTGGAGACGGCTGAGAGAATCTGAAAGGAGGGCAACGCTGGAAGCACCGTCGATTTGGGAAGACATGGCAGACAACGAAACAGGCAATTCTTCGTCCGCTGTCTGGCGCCAAAAAATGTTCGCCGGGCCCCATCCGGCCGGAGATAAGGCCGGATCGGGCAGGACGCGCTGGTCGTTGGCTCGGGTCGCTCCTCCCAAATCCGCTCGCACTCGAACAGCCAGCGGATCTCATATAATTCCAACGACAACAGCCATGGCCACTGCCCAGCCAGTCTCCCCCAATGCGTCTCTCCAGCCCTGCCCCCGACTGTTCCACAATGCGTTCACGTCTCGGCTCTCGTCGCGCCCTCTTCCCCGCCGACTTCCACCTCCCAGCACGCTCCTCGTCCTCCTCGAAGCCCCCGCGCCCCGCACCAGACTCCGTGTACGATGCCTGGCTCAAATCGCGCGAAATGCCCCAGCACAAGGGTTCCTTCCTCGTACCCGGGGCACCCAGGTCGCTCACCCTCGACAATGCCCGGCTCGCGCTCTACATCTCCCAGACCTGCATCTTCGACCTCGTACGTAGCCCGGTGACGCCATTGTTGTCGCTTCTGAAAAATTTTCCAGTTCAAAACACTATGGGGTCTGCATCCTCTCCGCGCAACACTGATGGTTACCCTGAACATCGTCAGGAGTCTGTTTCCTGCCTTCCGAGGTTACTCCCAGGTATGTCGCCATCCGTCTGTCGTTCATTGCGCATCTGACACCCCCCAAGGCCCTGATTATCGACGAGGTATGTCCAGCCCGACCCAAACATCGCATTTCCAACTCAGCCCCGTCTAGTTCCAGTCCTTGATTGGATCAGGAGCCTTCACATGGTCCCGTCTTCTTTACCTGTTATCGACAGAAATCCTCAGAAGAGTGGTGGAAGGTTTTCTTGACAGTCTCCTGTGAGTCCTTACTGCTTCCGGCAAGTCCGACTCGAGCCAACGTCATTCCCCACACACACAGCTCGACCAATGAAAATATTGTCCTCGGGTCTGCACGCTTTTACATCGAGTACAAGCAAATGGAGCACCGCGTCCGACTCGACGGCCCGACACTGGCGGACCCTCTCGTGCGCGATCTCCTCCAGGAATCCGACCTTTTTGCCCGATCCTTCAGTGGCGGAGGTTTCGGCTTCATTTCGCCCCTCGACTTTATCAACATTTTTTCTCTACTCGTCGAAATCCTCTCCCATCTTTGGCTCATCTTGACTTTGACACGGGACGCATCCTGTTTCGGAGTCTTGCTATTTTCCATCGCCTCGGCCGTTCTTCCGTTCCTTCTTTCGCGGTTTGCACCTTCCTCAAGTGGATATGACGACCCTATTTCGGCCAAGGAAGCGCGCGCAGCTGAGAAACAAGAGCGAATGCGGAATCTCGCCTACAGCGACGCGCACCGACCTGAGGTTTCGCTCTTTGGTCTCGGCGACTGGATTCTGAACTCGTGGAGTGCGGCTCGCAAGGTGGTTCTCGCCTCTGAGCAGCCCATTTCGCGAACTTCAAACGTGCACTTGGCCGATCTCATGTACGCTCTCCAGAATGTGTGTCTAATTTCCTACTTTTCTCGATAAACAACTAATCCCTCTTTAGCTCCCATTTCTCCTCATCCTCCAGACGACAAATACCACCCTTGGCGCAATAACCGCTTATCGCACCTCGATTCAGTGTGCTCTGTTCGCAGTTGGCAATCTTGTTTCAACTGTGAAAATGGCGTTCCAAGGCCTTTTCCTCATGTCCGCTTTCTCTGCTAGCATCAAGTTGAAACCGCGAATGCAGCCGAAACACGAAGACCTGGCCCGTTACATGTCGCGGCCTGGCGGAGCAAGCATCGATGTCAAGTACGTCGTTTTGAACCATCTTGTACTTTTTCTGACATGCACGTGTGTCCCGTCATCAAACAGGGGATTGTCGTATACCTATCCTGGATGTGCTGACCCGGCATTGCGTAACGTCACATTCTCACTGCAAGCCGGCGAGACGCTGGCGATCGTAGGCTACAACGGATCTGGTGCGTAGTCCCCTCACTCCGCCCCCGCCCCTTCACCTCGCCTCCCTTTCACATCGTCACTTTTAAACTCTTTCCTAATCCCTCTGATTTCCATTAGGCAAATCCACGCTTGCGAAGATGCTGCTTCGCATCATTGATTTCGACAAGGGCACGTTGCACATCAACGGCGTTGACGTTCGGAAATACAGTCCCGCAGAATACCATCGTCACATCAGCGCCGTGTTCCAAGGCTTTTCCAAATTCAATGCCTCTATCAAGGAGAACGTCGGCCTGGGTAACGTGGACAAGATGCGATACAAGCCCGCCATCGAGACGGCTGTCCATCTCGCAGAAGCTGATATGCTGGTCGAGTCATTGCCAAATGGACTCAAGACCTTGCTCGAGACTCCTGGATTCGAGTCAATTTCGTATCCTGGTTCAATGTCTTACGACAGCAGCAGTGCTTCTCAGAGGTACGGCTTGTCTGGCGGAGAGGTGAGCATACAGTTCCCATGTCGTCATTCACGTTTCCTTACTCATCCATCTCTTTAATTTAGTGGCAACGCATTGCGCTCGCACGGGCCTTCATGCGAGCCAACGAACCGGAAGTGGACTTGCTTGTGTTCGATGAGCCGGTACGCAACTGCTATCCATGGCTTTAATTGTCTACGCAATGGGTTACTGACGGTTGGCCCCGTGTCTCTTTTTATAGACGTCTTCCCTTGACGCCCACGCACAGAATCAGATATTCGAGACCATAAACAAGATTTCGAAAACACCCAGTGGGGATAGACGCAAGACGGTCATTTATATTACCCATCGTCTGTCCACCGCTCGCCGTGCAGATAAAGTGGCTATGATGGATAACGGAGTAAGCTCTCCTCTCCCCCTTTGCACCTTCTGTTATACAAAAGCTAACTTGCTTCTTTTTTAACTTTCTAGACGATCTCCGAGTTTGGCACTCATGACGAGCTTATGACCAAGAACGGTGCATATGCAGCATTGTATCGCGCTTCTATTTAGATACCTTTTTTTATTCTCTCTCAATTTCTTGTGTCTCGTCCGTCGCATCTACTTATTCTCGCTCATCTCGTTTGCATGCATCCTCATCTTCCAGCATCAGCATCATCAGTGCCGCAACTCAATTTTTCTCCAAGCCTCGCATCATTCATCATGTTGTAACATAGTGTGTATATAGTGTATTAGTGTCGTACAACATTCAGTGTATCATAGCAGCATTTTTTCATCTCTCTTGCAATAGTCCATTTCCAGCATTCCGGCCCTTCCCCACACCTGTTCACCGCATTCGGTTCCGTTCCCCCAAAGCTATTAACCCGCCAATGTGGCTCGAACACCCAGCGCCCCCTCTCTCTATTACAGTTCCCTCATTGAGCGATCAATAAACGACATCGTCCCGCTGTCGAAATAAGCATCTACGGCATGGCTTTCGCTATCGGCCGAACTGAGCTGTGAGAACCTGTCCGAGCTGCCCAGGACACCAACGATAAGCTCAGAGCTTCTAATACCGTCCACAACAGATGGCACCCGGATCTTCATAGGAAAAGAAAGGAAGAACCACAAAGTCAAAACACCCACGATGGCGAGTTTGGAAATCGTAATGTTATCAGCAGGAGGTTCCAGAGTCAGTGAGAGAGAAAAGAGAGAGGGGGAGATTTGAATGAATAGATTAGACAAGAAACTTACCAATAATTCGGCGTCAATAAAGACTCCTAGCAGATTATTCGACTTTGCGAACTCGACGGCTGACCCGATACTGCATGTGCGCAGGTCGTCCCCAGCTGACCCCCTAGCCGTCTTGCTCGTGGGGTTTGATGAACCATCATCTCCAAAGCTGTCGTTGCCGCAGCTCGATGCGAAGAACACCGGGTCTGCAAGCAGCCAGGGTGTGTGTGTAGCAGTACGTACGGACGGGAGACGAGCATATAGTAGCGTGACCAAAAAGAGAGCAAAAAAAAAAACCCGGGAGCCGTCAGTTAGATGAAATCCTGTTTCCGCCGAAGAGAGAGAGGAGGGGGGGGGGGAACNTAAACACGACTCACAATTGGGCTGTTTCCAATTGAGCGCAGCACAAACATCAGGCGAAAAGGACAAAAAGGCAACTTTACGACGTGACTCCGTCCCGATAGCTACTGCTGAGACACCGTATATGGCGCGAAGGACGGAATCGACGAATGCGTTCAAATTCAGCCGACGTCCCAAATTGAGCTGGTCAATGGTGCCTGCTGCCGGATATGCAAGTTCCAGAACAACATCGTATGACGTCGGGATGGTCTGTGTATACAAAACATCAGTATTTAGAAGTATCTGTCAAAAAGTTTGTATGTGACTCACCATAAGCAGATATTCGAGCGAGACCATGCATGTGGGTAGGAGCTGTGCATAATCTCGACCCGAGGCGGGAGTCAAATCACAAAAACCTCCAGAGGTGCGGGCCAGGGCTTCGAATTGCTCTAGAGTAACGTCGGCAACCCCGAGCTCGGACGCAGTCCCCAGAAGGAGCCAGTCAGAGTATACAACGGGATGCAAGTCCCGTGTAACCTGAACGACAACGTGTAGATAACTTCCATAGAGGGACGACTGCGTCAACGGTAAGCCACCGGAACGACTAATCGTGAAAGCTGGTGACGTATTGCTCGAACTGGGTATGTCCAAACGGTGCATTTGTCCAGAAGAGCCGAAAGAAGCGACAGAAGTGATCTCGGTCGACTTCCAATATGTCTCGACATCTCCTCCGACTTCCAAGGTAACGCCTTCGAAGGGTTGGACGACACTTATTTGGAAATCGACCTATTGAGCGGTGAGTGAGCGCACAAATACGGTAGGCATATGACTCGCCTCTCCAATGGTGTGCAAACGGTGGTCCAGAATTGGAAGAGTGAAAGATTGGTTGTTTTGAGCCCCTGAAAACAATGAAGGGAGAGCAACAGCCCGTCCGATCGTCTTGGTTCCAAAGTTCGGATAAACGGAAAATTCTAGGGAGAGATTGTCGAGTGACGGAGTTTGGAATGTGAAAGTCCCTTCTCCGAGCTGCGGTGGAATTGACATCGAGTAGACGCTGGAACTGGTAGTCATGACCAGTTTCAGTGGACTGGTCGTGAAGAGATATTCGTCCTTGAATACCGGACTCATCAGGCGATGGTGAAGCCGGACGCTTGGTGTTTGGGGTGACAGACGTGACCAGTGGCCAATATGAATTTGAACGAGACGATTCTGTACCAAATAGTTATGTCCGTATACCCTGTGAGGCATTATTGGCGGGGGTAGGGAAAGGGAAGGGATCATATCAATCTCTGGGTCCATAGCTGCCTCAGCGAGAGGAGAAACGCTTGTCGTGCGGAAGAGGGTGAATTGGGCTGGATGGTCCTTACTTGCCCCCAGCAACAGCGACAGGCAGTCATTCTGGCCGTACCACGCCGCATAATGGGCAGCGAGATGACCCAGCTCATCGCGCAACAAAGGCATTGCTCCTTTCTCCAATAGTACACGCACGCACTCGACATGGCCATGTCGAGCTGCGTGGAACAGAGGTGTCCATTCGTGATACTTGTCGGGTTTGTCCCAGCCTTCGATCGACAGCAGCAGCCTACACACGTCGACGTGGCCTCTCTGTGCAGCAAGATGCATGGGATATTCGCCATTGGTATTCGGCAGAGAGGCTGCCTTGTGTTCTAATAGCAAAGCCACGACCTCGACATGACCTGCCTCAGCAGCGAGGGATAAGGGGCTGAGGTCCCCAGACGCTGTAGGAGACTGCGCCGAAACCCCTCCCTCCTCCAGCAGCACGCGAACGCAACTGACGTTTCCTTTCACGGTTGCGTAGACCAGGGGGCTGTAGTTGTCTCGGTCCAGGGAATTTGGCGGTACATGCGCTTTCAATAGTTGACGACAGACCTCGGCGTGCCCCTTCATAGCTGCATAGTGCAACGCCGTCCGTCCGTAAAGATCGGGCTTGTCGATCGGGACGCCATTCTGTAGGCAGAGGTCGACCAAGCGTTGGGCTCCTGCAATTGCTGCTCCATGGAGGCATGTCCGTCCATTAATATCGTCAACAAAGTGATAATCAAAGGGAGGCGATAGTGAAGTCAGAATGAGGTCTGCGAAACTTGGTGGGGCTTCGATGATAACGTTCCATAACATGCGGGTCAGGTTGCCGTTCGATTCATGTCGCTGTCTTAGAACGTCCGTGGATTGGACGCAGTCCCTGATTGCAGCCGAGTCTCCTGCAGCGATCGCCTTGTAAAACCCACTCTCCAGATCTCCAAAGGGGCCCAAGGAGGGCCTCTCCGTCAAGAGTTGTTGCGTGAAGATGTCATTGGCGTTCGGCCCTTCGAAGTTCAGC
Organism: Candolleomyces aberdarensis; assembly: GCA_004126415.1. Lineage (NCBI taxonomy): Eukaryota > Fungi > Basidiomycota > Agaricomycetes > Agaricales > Psathyrellaceae > Candolleomyces > Candolleomyces aberdarensis. The sequence goes on along the minus strand of SDEE01000001.1, from coordinate 179,459 downwards.
CCAGACGATAAGTCAGTTATGTCCAGCAGACAGGTCGCGACGGTATTTGCGAGTTCGGAGATAAGCTAGAGTGGTGTCAGGCTTATCTATATACACATGAAGGAGATACGAACTTGTCGGTTGAAAACAGGCTGCACGTCCACCTGCCGAGCAAGGTATAGCTCCTTCGTAGTTGATGTTGAACGTTTGTCGTATTTTTTCAGAATTTTGCGAAAGCCTTCAGCATTGATCTCGACAAATTGCTGCGAAGCGGAAATTAACGTGGATTCAGTTCACAGAAGCATCAAACGTGCCTGTAGCTTTCCAAGGTCGCGTTCCAAAAGCCGAAAACCTTCTTCCACTGCACTCCATTCAGCCCGGTTCTGAGGAGAGTCAGAGTTTGCTTCTGGGAAGCCTCGCATCGCCGCGGCGCGTCTTTTCGAGAGGAGCGTTTCCATGCGTAGCTTCAATTCCGCCTCTTTCTGCAGGTAGAACGCGTTTATCTACACGACACGTTAGCTGGCACACGAGACATTGCAAGCACATGAACAGCGCCGAACCTTCTCCAGTTCGCGTTCAAGCTTGAAGAAAAAGGCGGCCTTGTGTGCCTGAAAGTCTGGTCCGCGATTGACATCGTAGTTGGAAACGGGGAAAAAGGGTGGTTGTCCAGAGGTGGTAAGGGGCGAGGGTATTGGCGTCGACCCCCGAGAGCTCTGTGGTACATGCTGGGAGAGACTCTGGGTCAAATGGTAAGGCGGACGAACCCCCAATGCCAATGCAGCTGCCTCCGATGCTGGGCGATTTGCAGCAAGGGAAGATATGATCTTTTTGAGAAATTTGTAGTCCAGATAGTAGGTAGACCATCCTGGAATCTGCTGAGCTTGGATCCGCTTTCCAAACTGGTGGATATCGTGGCGGTCAGTTCAGGGACATCAACGCCGCAGAGACAGATGGCGACGGACCTTCATCGCTGTGGATGGTCGGGAAGAAAGAGGAGAGATTAGGAGGGCACGGCGTATAGTCCTTCCGCCATTCGAATGTCTGTTCTTCCTCCTAGATGAGGGCTCGCGAAATGGATCCTCAGACTCCGCGTTTCCTCACACACGTGCAATTCCTCCTCCAGATCTGCGCGAAAAATCACAATTTATGTCGGATTCCGAATTTTCTCTCGCTCATCAACGAACGTGCGTAGAACATTATCCGTCGCATCCTATACTACATACATCCATTTGGCCTCATTAAACTAGCACTTTTCTCAATTGCCATACTCTTGCTGGAAGCAGTGTCACAGGACACCGACCGTGCCTCTCGACCTGGTCAAATGCACATCGATAACAAAACACGTATCCAGAAGGTAGTGCAGTGGCGTTGCTAATGGGTTTGTGGCATATTGGACAGATTCCGTAGGCACTTTTATCGAACCCGATCCCTTGAGGATGTGGAGGAAGCATACGGGGAGGTGGGATGGCAGGGCCGAGGGGGGATGTCGACAACGAGCGGGCAGGCGAGCCAGGTGAGTACCACCACTCCAAGAACTTGAAGAAGAAAATGGCCGTGGGCAATAAGAACCGCAGCGAATCGAGCAGCAGCCTTGGAGAACTCCTGAGCAACGCTTTGATTCTCGAAGAGAGCTTGAACGATTTAGGCAACGACCGCGACTTCTGAGCAAGCTGGGCTGCGGCATTCTGCGATAGAAGGGTCAGCACACGTTTGAAGATTGTGCTGGGCGATAAACTCACAAAGTCTTCTATCCCAAGCCGTCGAAGGTCGACCCCAATCCAATTCAGCCATGGTCTATAAGCTGGCGTTTGGTTGAAAAGGTATGAGATATTGTATATCAAGAGCCAGCCCTCGAAGGACATGTTCAGCCATGGGTACAATCGTTTGAATGCTCTTCGGAAGCGTCCTCGAAGGCTCTGTTGCGAACGAAAGTATGAGTTAAGCGCCTTGAACAGGTACATTTTGACACTCACCTGGTCTGTGAGCATCTGGATTTGTCGCGTGTCCATCGATTCCTCCATGACGTCCGAGCTAATTCCTCCGCCAAGCTCTTCGAAATAGTCCTGCAGTTTGGCTCTCACATACGGGATACCAATCTGTACTGTGTGTGAGGCGGTATTCACGCGACTTGATAAAGAGGACGAACCAGGAACACTAATGACTTCCACACTTCACTGCTCCGCAGCTTATCCCCTGCGGGAACCTGACCGACAGCCGCCTTGGTTCTTTCCGTCTCGATGTATGGTCGCCGTCTCCGTTTGAGACCGTAGAAGTTCTCAGAAAAGGAGGCATCTAGGGAGGAAGTTGAGCAAGGCGATAAATAGCACAGGCAGACGAGCACTCACTGTGCTTGGTGAGATAATGTCGCTCGACCACGAGCATGATAAGAGCGTAGAACTCTTCATGTCGGTTGACAAGCCTCAGCAAGTAGCGTGGATAGCGTTGGGCAAAGACCTGGAAAGCAAGGTCAGGGAGTGGTGGCGGGATCCATCGAAACTCCGTACCGCGAGTACATACTTCAGCGCCGGCTGAAGCAAATCCTTCAACTGTTCCTGGGCGACGAGCTCGAATAGCGACGGCTTGAGTGGGTCAGCGCCAATGTCATTGAAGAACTCCATTGGAATGGCGAAGAGAGGTAGTAGAGTTGTGGACAAGTGTAGCCGACATGATCGACCTCCGGGAAAAGATGCAGTTGCACTAAGCCGGGCGTCGGAATAACACGAGCCGGCTGACAGGTTCCGCTGTGGGGCAACTTGAATGGACAGGGTTTGCAGTAAACAACCACCACTCTTCATGAATCCAAGCTCTAGACGTTAGAATGGACGCTCATACGTCGTGGGGAATCGGAATATGCCATCTCTCCAAAACACAAGGCAGACAATAAAAGCGCCAAACGCCTCGTTGCACGCAGGAGCCTGACGTTTTGCCCGATTTATGCCGCTAGCGAGCTCATCAACTCCTTCTCGTGGACCCTCTCGACTGGCCTTGGAACTCGATACTTCACCCAACGGCAGTCGGCTCCCCATGTTCAGCAATTTCCACAACAGCACGCCCACTGACGCAGATCTGGCCACGCAGGCTTTGACGCAGGAGAGCGAGTACCGGTTTGCATCCTTTGACTCGTCGGATGCTTTGACTCTCGTACGTAGCAGTCGTCCTCTCCGACGACCAAGTGACGACTCAGGCTCTTCCATGAACAGGGCTTATCCATTAGGAAGAGATTTCGATCCACATCTCGCCATCTCAAAGGGAAGGGACTCGTTATATCCATCCAAACCATTGCTGGACACACCTTATTCTCGTGCACCGTTGGAGATCTCGGACATCCGACAGGGGTTGGCGATGTCAGTCTAGACAGCTGGTCATGCCTCGAGGGTATGATCTCAGTCGTCAGAAGAACAGGCCACTCCAGCTTCTATGTCGAAAAGGGAATGAGCGTTATGGGCAAGACTCCAAAGCAACTCGGCATAGAGGGTAATTTCCGAATAAACGGTGGTGGTGAGTCCCCTTTTGTTTCAGTACCCCTCCCAAATTCTCGACTGACAGGTTCAGCTTTTCCAATTTGGCTCGAGGTAATACTGAAACTCAATACACGCAATTCACGGAGACAGTTCTTCGAATGCCGACACCTGTTTCTTTTATAGAATGCTCCATGCTGCCCTATCGCCGTCGCAGCTTGCTACTCAGGTTCTTCTCAGGAGGACCATAATGTGAGAGCTCGTGTCTAAAGATATGACAGTTCTTCCTGGCTCAGTCTCCGAATTAGCTTGTGGCCACTACCATTCGTGACTATCTTGCGAAGCAGAAGAGAAATAGCGCCACCTTCGAAGCTACTCATCCTCCAGAATCGGTCCTACAATCCGCGCGTCATGAGAACAATCCGGTATGCTTCCCTTCTTTCTTTGTGTATATGTCATGGGACCTCTCAGCAATCTATGACACAGGAATGGCTTCCAGAACCGTCACATGAACTGGATTCAACTATGCGAGTACAGTCGCCATTTGAAAGGCATGATCACGACGAATAGAGTATATACGTTTGACAACAGGGTACGCGATGGCTGTCAACTTCCTTTCCTACCCGTCCTGGGTCAATGTATTCTTCCACTACCATTACAAGGAACTTCGATGCAAACGACTACCACCTGCCCTACTGTTTACATGTTTTTCGAATCTATTGGGCTGACCAGGGTCATTTTCACGCGTCCGCGCTGCGTATTCTTATCTTTCTCCACTTCAATCCGAACCACGACTTTGTCGAAAACAGAAATCGTTACGGGAGGACCTGAAGGTGCCGGGATGGAAAGGGTGTAATTTTCAGCGTCGAACTGCTGCAAGTCGTTTTTGAACATGATCAACCCCTCAATTCCAAGTCTAATAATGGGTGCGAAGGAGTCAGAAGAAGAACGTTCCTTCTAAGCTGAGCCAAAACTCACGATGAAACGAAGACACCGAGTCCATTCCGGAATGTCCGAATCACAAAGGCTTCTTCAGTGACTGCGCCAGCTCCAGAGGCTTTATTGCGTTCTTCACGTCCTTTGAGGGCTAGACCAACGTAAAACTCGACGCTCGCTCGGCTAGCCATCTGAGCCATCCTGTGTCGCCGATTCACGACATCCAGAATTCGCTCGACGTGAGATTTTCCGTGGAGTGAGGGATGAAGAGGCGAATAACCGATCGCAGCTGCCAACTGACGGTGAGCCAGAACATCTGCAACGAATTATATGGTGAGCTTGTTTTGGGACACATCCAGGCAACGGAAAGGACAAAACCTACCCGCATACCGGCGAATTGGGCTAGTGAAATGTGTGTAAATCGGACTGGCCAGACCATAATGACCGAACGTGTCTCGGGCAACGCTGCCAGAACAGAAGTACTCTGCAGACAACATACACCGCGTGGCCATGATCCTGACCAACGTGTTGAACGCAGGTTCTTCAGAGTCCTATTCAAATCGTAAATGAAGTGATCCTCGGAAAGGCATGTCGCGCATACAATACACTTGTCCAAGGATGCCGCAAGGGATCCCGAGCTTGATACATCCAACGTGAGGCCTTTTCGCTTCTGCAAAATGTCTTGAAGCTTTTCAAAGTTGGTCTTGGGTGGAGGCATGTGACGACTTGTGTAGGACACGTTAGAAACGCGTCAATTAGCTAGCAATCGTGACATACCGAAGCACAGCAGTTTGAGGGAACGTCTCTTGAATCTTTTGCGCGACGCTAATGTTAGCGAGCAACATGAATTCTTCCACCAGGCTATTAGTTTCGCGAAGTTCCTTCTGCTCGACATCAATCGGGTCCGACGATTCAGAGCTATCTAGATGGATCTTGACTTCAGGCGAGGCGAGGTTTAGTGCACCAGCAGCCATTCGTTTCGCCTTCAACTTGATAGCAATGGAATTCAGCAACCGGATGCCTTCAGTCAAATCGTCCTTTTGGTTGCTAAAAACCTGTCAGAAAAGATTACTCTCGTAAGCCGAGGAGGGCTTACGGATCGTCTTTGCGTATCTGAGCTTCTTCGTATGTGAAGGCAGCCTTAGACGCAATCACGGATTTGGTAAATCGAACGTTCACAATGTCTGCATCAGGTGTCAGTTCCTGGAAAGAATGTCAGGAAGCGGCAGATAGAAGCGGCAGATATTAACATACCCAAATGGCTGAGAATGCCAAACGTTCGACATATGGTCGAAGCGAACATAGATTAGTGCCCAGGAGAGAGGGTAACATGTCTATTCGCTTGTCGACCAAATAGACAGTGGTTCCTCTAGAAGCAGCTTCGCTATCCATTGGAGTATCAGCGTGAACGAAGTGAGACACGTCAGCAATATCTGGTCGATATGGATGTGAGCCACGGGCAGAGGCATTAAACCATGATGTGAAAACTCACGGACGCCCGCCTCAATGTTGCCATTGGGCAATCTTCGAGCGTGCAGTGCATCGTCAATATCCTGGCATCCTAGGAACGATGGCTCAGTACACATCCAGTTCACAGTTAATTCACAAATAATCAATGTACCTGGAGGATCGATACTGCAGATTGTAACACTTCTGAGATCTTCCCTTTCTCTCCACTCTGGACTGGTGTCGGATTTGGGGGGTACGACCCATTGCTCTCCTTCCTTCGGCAAGCAGTCAAGGATAGCTTTGCCAAACGGACGGTATGGCACATCGAATTCGAGAAGCAAGCTCTCTTGTTCGGCTTCTTTGCTTTCCACCTTTCCTAATGCACGCACGAAATGACCTTCGGGATACCTCGAAGTGACGTCCCAGCGGTCAATAGAGACGAGGATCTTTTGCCCAATCAGCGAGGGCGCTTGTCGCGTTCGAAGACGTATCCGTGGAAGTAAACGAGAAACGGGGGTTGCAAAAACGGTTTGGACGGAGAGTGAAGTTGAGTTAATAGAGGTGAGGGAGGTGCTGTCTATATGGCACACATAACTGCAGAATAAAGGTAAGTGTGACAACTAGACCTAATGCAAAGGACACCCACGGTCTCCAGTTGCGTTTGATGACCCCTACCACCCTGCCAGTAGGTTGCTTTTCTGAGCTCCGCTTCTCAGACGATGTAACCTTGGACTCGGTCCTAGTTACAATATCGTCCTCAGCCTCATCTTCGTCGCCAGATTCTACATCGTCATTCTTCAGTGTGGCTATTCATCATCGCGGAAGTCAGTCGCTAGCTTTACGATAGAGCGGGGGACTCACAGTCTTGATCGACGACTTCGTCAGCCGGTGCTTTCCATTCACTGTCGGGGAATACTTCTACCACAACAATATCCCCAGACGTAGCTCGGTTCATGTTCTCTCGACCTATGAGTAGGACGGGCTTTGTGAACGCTGGTACAGATACGCTCCCTTCTAGGTAATTGTACTGATTGGCATTGAAATGTCCTTGGTGGAGGTCCCCTGCCTTTACACCACTAATGAGGGTGGCCGAAGGGAGATACTGTAGAAGGATTAGAGCTTTGGAGGCAATAGTTTAATAGTAATACTCACCTCGGAATAAAGGATCTGTTTCCCACCTGCTGCTCTTGTTGGCTCGATCTCATCTGCTTCGATGGAAGCCAACAGATCAAGCAGCTGGGGTGAATCCTTCATTCCTTCAACATACTTCCTGACTACAAAGTGCGTCAGCGGCAAGACATAACAATTAATGAGAACACGCATACCTGAGAGCGACACAAGCCCTTCCTTCTCCGCTTTCTGCCTATTTGCGGCATCTTCAGTGAGCAACACAAAGGTAGGTAGTTTTCGCGGTGCCTTTCCTCGGACGGGAGGATTATTCAGTTGGAGATGTTCTTTATACCATGCAGTAGCTTTCCGTATTCCTATGAGTCCTAGGTGAGTTTTAATGGGTTCAATGGCTCAATATACGAGATGCACCTCTATCGTTTCTGTCGTTGGGCGTTTCATTCTCCTCCCGAACCACAGCTGTTTCCCTGTTGCGAATTGAAGATCAACTCCAAATGAAGGATACCGAAGAGCTCACGAGCGGTATTCGTTATAAAAGGTCCATATTGACTTGTCATCCATGGCCATAAGTGCTTTCAGGCGATTGTAGAGAGGCAACGAGCGATGGCGAACTTCTTCGACAACCGTTTGAAGCAGGATAATCGGGGGCCGAAAGAGGGACGACTCAAGAAGGTCCATCTAGGATTGGGGTTCGAGGTGAGGGCAGCGGTAATATTTGCGATAATCCCCCTTACCTGTGACAGGAAAACATTGGTATCTGGAAGTACGAAGTGACCATCAGGAAAGAGACTATGCTCAGCACCAGACTCTGGCAAAAGGCTGCTGGATGGTGTGCATGCCTCCGAGCATTCTCGACAGTTATGTATACCGCATCCAACATCGTCGCGTAGGTATCGTTCTCTGAGGACTGCATTACCGAGAATTAAGGCGTTTTGGCGCAAATCAGGATGAAGCCAATACTCACCCTTGATAACCTTCCCTCTCGCAGTCTTCTTGAAAAACTTCCGCTGGGTAATGACCGCCTCAGAACGGGGACGTTTGCGTATTGTGATTTCGACCATATTGACAAGATTCAGGGATGGAGATGAACGGCAGGATCAAGGTGGTTTTGCGCGTCTACATTTCTTACATAACGCAACTCGAAGTTGCTCGAAATGAATGGAAATACAACTAGGAGGATGGGTCACAGTCTTTATTCTATGAGTAGGGAGGTATCAAAAAAAATACATCATAACGATAAAGACAGGTAGATTAAATTAGAACGCTTCAGACTCATGAGATGCATCGTGCTCTTGTTCGCGGTGCCTGGGACCGTTAAGTATCCGGATAGAGTCTAGAAGAAGCTTTGAGAGAATGGAATGTGACAAATCATAAAACGACGCACCTTGCCTCAAGAAAATCTGCCTCTGACCGCGGGGCGTTGAAGGGTCGGCTCCGGCTTCTGGCTCACGGACCTCATAGTTAGCTTCTACAAAGACTCTGGATCCTTTGCGAAGGGTTTTCAAGTATTTGATCTGGTGTGCAGTAAACGACAATATACGGTGGAAGGTGGTTGATGATTGTTGTCTCTCTGTATTGAACGTCGTGAGCCAGACAGAAGTGAATGTAAAGCTTGGGTTGCTAACCTCCGTTGGCGTCAGGAGGCGGGGGTGGGTAGTCATTTGTTGCGACGGTGTACCTGGAAGAGAGTATCATGATACTTTGGCCCCGGAGCAAGCAGGTAGGATACTTACACCATGTACTCCTTCTCCGACTTTGTAAAACGAGCTTCTGGGTCCCTGACGAGGGTTCCGACGAGGGTCAACTTGGCAACATCATACCGGCGCGCGGCTGAAGTGGAAAAGGCCTGGAGCGGGGTAAGCAAAGGGTGAGCAGGGGGATAATTGCACGTTCTTACGCGCAGCGAGGACGGCCTGAATACTGAGGATCTTAGAGCAGAGAGCATTGTGTTTTCGAGGGACTGTGAGTCTGAGAATTCGGCGCGTCGCGCTGTCAGCTCGGACTCCGTTGTTTTCTGTTGTTTGATCTCAGGGGTTTTTCCTAGCCGACCAATCCTAATCAGGATCCAGCAGCATCTACCTCATGTCCCGCCATAGAGACGTTCGAAATCTCGACGTTCAGTGTGAGTGCCATACAGTTCTCATATCCATCGTCACCTGACAAGGTACAGCCGAGCTCGACGATGACGCCCTATCCGATGGGGGTGAAGAGTTGACCCCAGAGCAAGAGCGTACGTCCCCACCGTGCCATAATCTGGTTCAGCCGATGTCAACGCCTCCACAGAGCAAATGAACGAAGCTTTTGACCAAGTACATGCAGTCATCGGTGACTCTGTCATATCAGAACTCTCAGAACGCGCGGTCCGCGAAGCACTATGGGAATTCTACTTCGACGTTGACCAGACTGTCGATTGGGCCTTGGGCAAGTACGCATCTCACACAGCATCACCTCCATGTCAATTTATTCGATTTAGTTGAGTACGATCGCAAGAGACTGGCGCAGGAGCGGAAAGGTGAGATTCCACGAACGTTTTGGACTTTGTTCTTCGCGCCTTTTCTTCCCTATGGCTATCACAAGTCATCGCACGGGTATCTCGTTGAGAAGGTGCATTTCTGGAGGTTCTTACTCCACGACGACTGCTCTGAATCGATAAATATTAACGCCTTATTTTCTCTCAGATGGTGACTATGGGGAGAATGACCAGCAGTGGTCCCGAGTTCCGAAAATCATGCAAGTGCAGCCCGAGGGTGGTTATCTGGACATCGACGAATCCCCAGTCAATTACCCTAATCGTTTGAGCACCATCACCGAGCACACCGAAAGGACAGAAGCCCAGTCTATGTTCACGAAGGGCGACAGTACAATGGACAGGTCTATGGGTAAGCAGGATTTGTTGCATTTATCTTTGCACCGTCAGGTAATCATTCCCATCGCAGGTCGAAATGCGTCAGAATTTGGAAGAGAGGCCACTCAACCATCTATTGACCCGAACACTATCCCTCTTTCCCCACCCGCTTCCGCGATACAGAGGCTGTCACTGTACGAAGGACCGCCGTCTAACCCGCCGTCTCTGTCCCGCGAGGGTAGTCTGGATGCCCGAAGCTCGGGAGGATCGGTACCTGCTATTGAGGTCATTCCTGATATACCTGACTACCTGTCGAAGTCGAGCAAACCAGCAGCCTACGCATCCCAGCCTAGCAAGCCAGCGAAAACCCCTTCAAAGCTTTCTCAGCTAGCCAGCTCTCGTGCTAGCGCTGTCAGCAGCAGCAGAACCGAAAGCTCAAGGTTTACGGGCACAACGCTCTCGGGGTCTATCAAAACGTTTCCTGCACTTCGTCCCACTGCTCAATCGCAAGGTGTTCCAAGTACTCCTGGATCGGCCGTGTCCAAAGATTTACCCTCTCTACCCGCAACGCCTACCCCAGCCCATAGCTCGGTGTCGTCGTCTTCGATAGTCCGCAAAGCGATCGAGAATGCACTGCGGTTGGAAGAAATAGACAAAACCGAAACCCCCAAGCGCAGCAGGGATTCCAGCCAACGGGCCGTCCCTACACAGCAGGAAAGAACTCCAAGCCCTACTAAAAAATCTGTCACTTCCGCCTCAGCCGCTAGCCGGCCTCAGTCCAACCCCAGCTCAGTAGTGTCCTCTCAGAAAACCAGCTCGACAGCTCGGCCACTGTCGAAGCTGGCTCTGTTGGCTCAACAGAAAGTTGATGCTAATCGTGGACCCAAACTCCCCGAGACGACCACTGAGTACCTGACGCCAATAGCCAATGGATCCTCGGTCACAACTGCAATTACGACCTCGTATCAGTCCCTTTACAGCCTCACTGATCCCACCCGATCCAACATGATGCCCAAGCTCGACCTAGTTCCTCTGCAATCTCCTGGTGCCGTTTCCCCAAATCAGCCTTCCCCTGGCAGACCATCGAAACTGGCGCTGAAAGCGAAGCGTGCGCACGAGCGGGCTCAAATGCCACCGACTCCTCCGGCCCTCCCAGAACCAGAATACAAGTCACCGGTATTGCCCATTTTTCAACCAAGTCCGATCCACGCCCGTGCAGCACCCTCGCCATTTGCTTCACTTCTCGTCGACGACTCTCAATCTCACTTGGAGACCAAGGAAGGCAGCGAGAAGGGCAAAAAGACGCCGAGCTCGAGGAATACAGTCCTTTCGACGACAGACTCTGCGGACAGCCATCCCCATCGACGGAAGAAGAAGCACATATCCCCTCCTAGTGCTGCCAGCGGGTCATCCAAGCCGTTTGCATTCGACGTCCCGAGTCCGGACGACATTGTGCTACAAGCCCGCAAGGGAACGAACCTTGGAAGGTCCGCGCTATCATCCTCCTAGACGCTCAGGTGCTCGAGGATGATTGTCGTGGCCTTTTCCCTTTTACTCCCCCTTCTGTTTCTTTATTATTTATTCTTGGTTTTTGGGTCTGACTTGTGTGTTTGTACTTACATTGTTAATTTTATATAGCTGCGAAAGAGAAGGAGAAGGCAGCGAAATTGGCCGCGCAAAAGATGGCTGCATTGTCCGCCGCGAATTCGAGAGCTGGGACTCCTTCAGGTACACCGGCGAAAAAGAAAGGATCGGCGGGAGGTAAAGTATCGGGAACGGCGACGCCTTCCAAGCAGAGGGGCATGGATCAGCAGCAACTTGATATCTCGGGACTCAACTTGAACTCGGAACCTGCAGCCGTGATTGTTGAAGAACCTCCTCCGAAATTGAGTTTTGCGAGGGAGGCGCTCTTGCAAGAGGCGAAGCGGGCTATTGAGGTGTCGGATAGAACAGGAAAGAAGGGCGTTAGTATCATTGTTATCGGTATGAATCTACTTTGGTTTGTCGGCCTCACGAGCTAATCATTACTCTAGGACATGTTGATGCTGGAAAGTCGACCCTCATGGGCCGTTTGCTCTATGACTTGGGACGACTGGACGAGAAAACCAAGCGAGCCAACGAGAGAGGCAGCACGAATGCTGGAAAAAGTAGTTTCTCCTGGGCCTGGGGGTTGGATGGTACCCTCGAGGAAAGAGAGAGGTATGCAGTATCTTCATTCTTTGGGGCTCCCGAAATTGACCTAAGTTTCATCAAGGGGAATCACCATGGACATTGCAATGCAGAGCCTGACTACACCGCACAGGCAAATCACAGTGCTCGATGCTCCGGGACATAAGGATTTTATACCGAACATGATTTCTGGAGCGTCTCAAGCTGATTGCGCTCTTCTTGTCATTGACTCTGCGGTTGGGGAATTCGAGTCTGGCTTTGAGCGGGGTGGTCAGACAAGAGAGCATCTGCTACTTGTTCGGAGCTTGGGCGTTTCGCAGGTCATCGTTGCAGTCAATAAACTAGATCAAGTGCGCTTCCTCTCTGATGCTACTGGCTGTTTTCTGGATTAACCTGGAGTCTGTTGTGATAGGTGGAATGGAGCAAAGCACGATATGACGAGATCGTCGGTCTAATCAAACCTTTCCTCTTGCAGTCTGGGTTCCACTCATCGAAGACGTCGTTTGTACCCGTCGGTGCCTACGAAGGAGTCAACCTACTCTCCCTGTCTGACGGTACGGAACTCAAGGCCTGGTATTCTGGACCTACTCTCGTGGATTTGTTGGACAAGCTAGAACCTCCTGCCAGAGATGTGGACTCGCCACTGCGCATTCCCATCGCCAACGTCTTCAAGGGGCAAGGTCAAGGCGCCGCTGTATCGGGACGTATTTTGTCAGGAGTCGTTCAAGTGGGTGAAAAGCTGAGGGTCCTTCCGGGCGACGAATCGGGCATAGTGAAATGTCAGTCTTCCAAACTTTTTCATCAATCGAGTGGCAATGTGAAATTGAATTCATGTTCTTTTTGTTCTTAGCCATAGAAGTCGAAGAGGAAAACGTCTCATGGGCAGCCGCAGGTTCCAACGTGAACATCCAACTCACCTCAATAGACCCGGTTAATCTCATCGTTGGAAGTGTGCTGTGCCCACCAACCGATCTCGTACCTCTCGCTACCTCTTTCGTCGCTCGAGTCATCGTGTTCGACATCCAAGTGCCCATTACGGCCGGCTCTTCGGTGTGTCCACATTCCTTATTTTTAGCTCATTAAAAAAGACAGACAGTGTGCTGATGAAGGAATAATATCTCCAGATCGAGGTATATCACCATTCTCGTGATGTACCCGCGACGACGACCAAGCTTTTAGCGACCTTGGACCGTAGCAATGGCAAAGTGATCAAAGCGAATCCACGAGTGGTAGCCAAGGGTGCCTCTGCCGAGCTCCAACTGACCCTGCGCTCAACCGCGGTCTCTGGTGCCCAGAGTGTCGTTCGCGGTATACCGATGGAACCGTTCTCAGCCAATAAGGACATGGGGCGTATTTTAATTCGTAGAGGGGGTGAAACGATTGCAGCTGGTGAGCGAAATTCGCCAGACTCACCGCAGTTGGACAGACCGCTAAGCTTTTTCTTATTTTTAGGTATTGTGTTGGAAATCACCAGATAGATTTTCCCGGAAAGCAATGGGGGGGCACAAAGCAAGAACAGACGAGGGATATGCAAGCAACCGTCGTAGAACTACAAATACACGAAAAAGGGAATGAAGGGAATGCATGTATACAACAAGTAGGGTAAACCAGGAGGAAGCAAGAATATGGAGTCTATCAATCGTGAAAACCAAAAGCAAGTCGCAAAATCTATGCAACGGAGCAAGGGGAATCGTCTATGGTCATAAAAAATGGGAGGCGATTAATGAGAGGCGGGCGTATCGTGGGATCGTTTTTGAGGCGTGAAGGAGGTCGATCGGTCACAGAGGCGGAGATGAAGTGAATATGAATGAAGCATTGTGAAGAGAGTCGGCGGAGGAGCGCTATAATTAGCCCTCTTTCACTTCTTCACTTTTTCCTTCTCCTTCTCCTTGTCATGCGAAAACAGTTCCTTAATCTTGCCGAAAAAGGAGGAACGCCGTTTCTTCTTGGACGCAGCCGTGCCAAAGCGAGAGGAGGAAGGGGATCCGGTGGGAGTCGCAGAGGGTGATGACAGAGCGAATTCCTTCGAGTGGGGCGTAGCCGGAGGCGTTGGCAGGGTTGTTTTCTCCTCTTCCTTGGCGGGTGCTGGAGACGGCTTAGCCTCTTCCTTGGGGGTTGTCTCGACTTTGGCGGGTTCAGGTGTGGGAACGACCACCAGTTGTTCCTCTGCCTCCTCCTTTGCGGATTCCTCCACAAATTCGGGCTTGGGATTGGGAAGGTCGTCGACGGGGATGTGAGCGATGACCTCCTGCTTCTGTTCCTCGATAGACACCTCCGGTGGGGTGGCGATGATAGGCTCCTCTTGGCTAGGCTCGACCTCTACCTCGTGCAGCTTGGCGGGCTCGGGTTCAGGCGTTAGTACGGCCGCCGGCTTGCTCTCCTGCACAGGAGGCGGGCTGGTGCTGCGTGCTCGAGGCGGCGGGGGGAGAACAAAGTCGGGAACAGCGGGTGGTGGTGGAGAGGAGCGAATAGTGTTGTGCTCGACTGCGTTGACAGGAATAATCGGCATTGATATCCGCTTCTCATTGCGTTTCGTTTCTTCGACGACTTTCTCCTCTTGCTTGGGAGTCACTTCCACAATCTCCACAGGCTTTTCTGGAGCGGGGACAGGGGCTTCTTCTTCCTCTTCCGTGGGTTTGACGGATTCGATCGGGGCGGAAGCAAATTCATGAGCAGCGTCATTGTTGAGCTTGACGGGTTCAGGGGCAGAGGCGGCAGCAGGCTTCGGGGGCGTAAGGTAAATGTTGTTGATGTAACCACCAGGGTCCATCTCTGTTGGCTGACCGGCCTGGGTGAGCCATTGACCGTCCACGATGAACTTGTATTTGATCTTCTCCGCCCATGGAACTTTGACGGAGCCAACGAAACCAGAATTGGTCCTGTTGAGATTGATGGAGCGGGACCACTATTGCAGTAATGATATGAGATCAGATGTATTGGCTATATAGTTGAAGGGCCTACGTGATCGAAGGTACCGGTGACGATGACGGTGCTGGGCTCTCGGTGAGGCCTGTCAGGGACGATGAATTGAATCAGCGCTGGCCGTCTCGACGAGGAGGATGTGGCGCAACATACCATTCAAAGCGCATCTCGTACAAGTCGGAGGAGGCCATCTCTGCCAGCGAGTTGGGGGTGGGTGGGGACTGGGTGACAGACGGAGTGAAAGCGGGAAGGTTATAATATGTCGCCCGAGTTGCGTTGTACATGTTTATCGTTTCGCTAACCGAGGCCAGAGTACCGTAATATCCTTTCTTTCGCTCCCCGTCCTCACAGCCTGTCTGAATACAAAAGACTCTGCTCCAAATCACACATACGGCTCCGGCGCCTTGTCGCATTCCAATTGAACATTCAGCACGTTCATTTCGCTAGATAACGCAGACAAAATTTCTCAGATCACGAAATCAGTGTGTCAGTTCGGAACGCCTCGAGGCTCGCAGCCACCATCCTCAAGGCCCGCCCTCAACTGAAGGATTTTCCAAGCTCCAAAAACTCCCTGGATCACCTCGTGTCGGACTCAAGTGTATCAAAACACAACGTTATCAGCACCCCCATGCAGTTACAGACTCATGCCGTCCCTGAAATGGCGGTGGAGGAAGAGCTAGACGCGAAAGATCCCTTGAGGCATCTCATGGGTGTCGAGGATAGCCTCGTAGCCGTGCGAGATTCATCGTCCCAGCTCTTGGCATTCCTGCCCGCCCAATCTCACTCTGTTGAAGATGGCCTCTTGCGATTATCGTTCTCTTCCGATCGGGGCGGTGTCCCTCGACCTCTGAACATCTCACTGGCTGTCGACGCGTCTCCTGGCTGTGGTGGTATTGCTTGGCCTGCAGGACAGGTACATTCATTTTTTCTGTATTGGCTTTCTGCTTCGAGCACGATCCCTGAGCTTCGTCCATCGTTCGTGCGGTTCGTTATCAGATCCTAGCAACGTACCTGGTCCAACGAGACCTCGGCTATCTGCGGGATAAGAACGTCTTGGAGTTGGGTGCTGGTACTGGTTTGGTGGGCCTGGTAGCCGGGGAACTGGAAGCAGATTGCAGAGTCGTTATCACAGACCAGGCGTTCGTACCGTCTCTCCGAAACATCAACTGCACGTAATTGAACACTTGTTGAACACTTCATTTCACAGGCCGTTACTCCCAATCATGCAAAAGAATGTGGCACTCAATAAGCTCGGTTCTAATGTCGTTGTCGCAGAGCTTGATTGGTATGCTTTCTCCGATGCGTTCTCTCAGTTCGCGATTGACATGGATATTATACTAGGGGTTCGCCAATACCTGCCGCAATTCCAAAGCCGGACATTATCCTGGCTGCAGACTGCGTATACTTTGAACCAGCGTTCCCACTTCTAGTGCAAACATTAGCCGATCTCGCTGATACGAGCACGGAAATTCTGTTCTGCTACAAGAAGCGTCGAAAGGTATGTGCCGCTTGCCGATATCGATGCATCTTTTGACTCTCCCCAAGGCCGACAAACGTTTCTTTTCCATGCTCAAGAAAAAGTTTTCGTGGAAAGAGGTAATGGACGATCCCAACCGAGAGATATACATGAAGGAAGCCATTACCTTGATGCGCCTCTTCAAGCGGCAAAAGTGACGACGTTTTCTTTTACAAACATTTCGGGTCTATGGGCCGGGTTTCATTAGTTACCGTAGGGTTTTTGGAGGGTCTTTGGCATATCTATCTATAGCAATTGCGAATTAGGAAGGGTGTAACAGGTCTAGGGTAGTGCTCGGAGTGGTGCTTGGGTTGAAGGGGAACTGGTTTACTGGGAAATGGTCTTAATCTGAAGCATTCAATTGTACCAATATCTTCAAAATAACAGAAAGGGACTCACCTGCAGCCCATGAATCCCTTCAATTTCCTGCTTGAGCGTTGAGGTCACTAGCCTGTGCTGCTTCACAACAGACAGGCCCTTGAAGGTATCGCTAGCAATAACGATGGCATAGAAGGTTCCGCAACCACCTGGAGAGCGCATAAGGTCAAGATTTACATGGCCATGGACAAAACGCACCAGAGACGTCCTCGACCTGGAGCTGGGATGGGGAGAACTTGGTGATGAGCTTGTCCCATATTGTCCGTTCACGGTCCGGAAGACCTGGTGGGGGTGCTATTTTGACATTGAAGAGTCGAGAGGACGAGGCAAACGCTCTCCGCGACGCGAATGAGGAGGCGCTCTGCACCGAAGGGACCAGTTGTCGCTTGAAGAACGTCGAGAACATCGTCGACCCGGGACCCAGCTCACCGTCATTCGCGTCAGGAAATTAAGCCGGCTGCTGTGATTGGTCAGCGACCGATTCCGGGGTATGACGGTCCGGCTGAGAGAGTGATCCCTCCAGCGTCAAGAAAGTCCAGCCTCGTCTCGACACAGACTTTTCTCTTTGCTCTTCAACCACGTCGGCGACCCTCAAACTCGAGAGTGGAAGCTGGTCAAAATGCTCCTTAATGCCCTGAGGAGCGCATCGATGCGCTGTGGGCACCTGCCTCGCTCAATACCCCGCGCAACGCGCTCGCTGTCCAACACTATATTTTCAATTCCGGCTCGCGCTCACCACGCAAGAGTGCTGTCAAATGCACCCAAACCAAGGTCGGGCATTCTCCGGATGCTCGGGCAGTCTCGCTTGCACTCCTCCGCAAAGTCATCCTCGGAGCAGGCCAGTAGTAGCGCAACCGCGGACGTTCCACCAGTGATGCCTATTCTCGCTCCGCCTGCGGTCGGAGGATGGCTCATGGGCTCGGCGACCTTGGTCCTTGCTATCATCGTCGTCGGAGGCGTCACTCGGCTTACAGAATCTGGTTTGAGTATCACGGAATGGAAACCAATCACCGGAGTCGTTCCTCCTATTACACGCGAGGAATGGGAGGCCGAATTTGCAAAGTACAAGGAAACACCGGAATTCAAACTGTGCGTACATCTCCTCACTCTGAGTTATGTATCTGTTATCTCAATTTTAACTGGCACAGGCTCAACCACTCCATCACCGTCGAAGAGTTCAAGTCCATTTTCTTCTGGGAATGGGGACACCGTGTATTGGGACGACTCATCGGAGTCGCTTTCGTCGGTCCGCTCGCATACTTTGCCCTCCGCAAAAAGATCGACGGTCGAATGACAAGACGCCTCTTCGGTCTCGGCCTCCTTATTGGTGCCCAAGGTGCTCTTGGATGGTACATGGTCAAATCCGGTCTGGATAACAAGCATTTGGAAATACCCGGAAGCGTTCCTCGAGTGTCGCAATACCGTCTCGCGGCTCACCTCGGTACCGCTTTCCTGCTGTACCTTGGTATGTTCGGAACGGGTCTCTCGATCATCAAGGATTGGAAATACGCGAAAGGTGCAGCATGGAGCGGATCGACAACGGGAGACATCAGCAAGATACTTCAAAATCCTGTGGTCAAGCGCATCAAGGTCGCCTCTTGGGCTTTAATGGGTCTTGTCTTTGTGACCGCAATGTCTGGTATGTCCTAAAAGCACAGTGCAACGTTTCTGTGCTTAATCCAATTGATAGGCGCTTTCGTCGCTGGTTTGGACGCTGGTTTGCTGTATAACGAGTTCCCTCTCATGGGTGGTCGTTTGGCGCCTCCTTCGGACGAGCTCTTCGACCCCGCATATGCAAAGAACGCTGACAAGTCGGATCTCTGGTGGAGAAATATCTTTGAGAACCCGACCACCGTTCAGTTTGACCATCGCGTCCTGGTAAGTCGTATATCATTTTTTAATCTGCCCTCAGGATTTAAATGTCTCCCATCCAGGCTATTACCACATACTTAGGCACTACTGCACTCTGGCTTCGAACGCTGAACCCAGCTGTCCGTGCTGCGCTGCCTCCTCTCGCCACCACGGCAATCCGCGCTGCATTCACCATGGCCAACATCCAAGTGTTGTTGGGAATTTCAACTCTGCTTTATCTCGTCCCCATCCCCCTTGCTGCAGCCCACCAAGCTGGGAGCGTGATGCTTCTCAGCGCGATGACCCATGTTCTCATTAGTCTTCGACGACCTGGTGGGGCCGCACGTCTCTGGCGACGTTTCAATGCAACACAAGCCACCGTCAAGAAGACGCAGCCATAGACAGGCAGATGTTCACATAGTTCATCTGGACACTCACGCAAGCCCTTTCTCATATTTATTCGCTGACGCAAAAGCAATCTGGCATTTTTTAACACCCCCACTCCTTGCTATATCTTTATTCAGACATTCCCTCATCGGATAGAATAATCAGAACCGCATTAGACGCATCGCTATTGTACAAGAATTTGAAATTGTTTACTCTGCCATCTGAACGTCCTCGTCTGTTGGTGCTGCAGGTGCTGCGGGAGCTGAGCTAGCAGAAGCGTCACTGTCTTTGGGAATGATAGTCTTCAAGAACGGATCGACGGCTTCGCTTTCCAAAATCCTGAACGATCCGCCTGGAGGTACGTTCTTCTCGTGTTCACTAGCAGGACCGATGATGCCAATGGACGTGTTGTTGATAGTCAACTCTTTATCTTGCTGCAGAGTTTCTCGCAGGGCGTGCAAGCCGTGTCGGACGAGGTCTTCCAATGAGCCTTTTGGCAGATTGAAAGATTAATCAATGCGTCGTCAGTGTCGTAGACTTTGGGGGTACTCACAATCAGCAAAGCTCTCGTAATGTTTCTCCAGGTACGTCTTTGCGCTCTGACTCCTCGCTCCGATGGACATGGCGTAGTATTCGTACGAGTTGCCAGAGGGCGAGAATTCGTATAGGTGGGGACCAGACTTGTCCTGGCCGATTACGAGGAATCCAACTCCGTATGGCCGTCGACCGTATTCTTGGGTATTCACTTGGGCCTCTGATAGAGCACAGAAAGAAAGAAAGAGAAAGTCAGTCCGGGAATTATCATCGGTATGAAATATGACGCACTGTCGGCGATGGCAGATACGAGTCTGTTGACAGGTACGGGGCGGCTGAAGATCATTCTCGAGGACATGGCCTGCTGCCTCATAAAGTTACTGACAATTAAGGATAGACAGTCAGACAGATGCTGTAGGCACCAGAGTTCCTTGATACGCACCTCAGAACACGCGCGTCCGAGGTCAATCCAGCTATCGCAATGCCGATATGGTCATCTATACGGAACATCTTCTGTTGGTACGAAGCCAATTCTCCTGTAGATCGCTGGAACGAGCAAAACATGAATGCATCAGTGACAATTCGAAGGTCAAGAGAGTGTTATGCACCTTCAGTGCAAGCAAAACAGAGTGGGTCTTTGAGCGCAAGCCCACAGCAGCAGATCCCTGCTTCACGGCTTCCAAGGCATATTCGACCTGGTGCAGACGGCCTTGCGGCGAGAAAACAGTGTTATCGGAGTCGTATGTGTTCCTAAACTGTTATCCCTTCTATGAGCAGCCAATTCCTCGAATCCGAAGTTGTCTGGACTTGCCATGATCGTAGGTTTAGAGAGCGTAGATTCCAAGATGACGCGTCGAGCAAGCGAGCTCACGATGAAATTATGGTCACGTGAAAAATAGATTCACGAAACGCGCACATGAACAAGCGCAAAGGCAACAAGAAAAAGACTCGAAATAATTAAAGAAACAAGTATGTATCCCAAATCTAGTCTCTATCGACCCTTCTTCTCGTGTCTCCATTCCTTGAAAATGCCATCCAAACTCTTATAAATTAGATGGGACGGCAAGCACCGGATAATCTCCCCAACCCGGTCTTCAACTTCTCCCTTACCCTGTTCTCCAACCGCCTTCTTGGCATACTCCACAGTCAGTCGGAAAAGCGCCAGTACGGCGAGGGAGACGTGAGTCTGCTGAGCTCCATGCGCAGATCCTGGGGTCAGCGCTGACAACAGGGCACCAGAGATACTAGGGGCCGAGATAGTCGGCGTACTTTGCGAGAAAGGTGTCGCCCTCTCCCCGCGAACAAGGCGCAACAATATCTCCAGAACATTGTCTGTTTCAGTCATATGCGTCTTCAAGAATCGTTGACGCTCATGCAAAAGACCGACAGGCGAATTGCTTGCCCATCCTTCGAGAACAGTCCAAATAGTTGGAGGCTATTATTCAAAAAAGACGGACGTGTCAGGGCATGTTATCTAGGGTGGAAACATTTAACATACCGGGTCAGGGTCCATGACCTGTATCTTCTTCTCCCATCCCTCCGAGGACTCATCCGATTTGGACCCAAGCATGCTTCTCAGCCACTCTTGAACATCGCCAGACTTTGCCCATTTGGGCTCCGAGAGCGGTCTGGCGACATCGAGATGAGCAACAAGGCGCACAGACGTAGGAAGCGACAGCTTGGGGAACGGAGGGACAGTGTCGTCTGCCTCTGCTGTGTGTTCCAAAATATTAGGAAGAGCGGCATAAGATTTGGCTTCAGACAGAGCTTCGACCTAGAGGAACGTCAGAACAACCCGACGCAAGATCGTTACTTGACCACTCACCAAAACACCCTTCAAGCCAGTTCCAGAATTCTTCGCGACGTCAATGGAAACTTCAATCCTACCAGCTTGTCGGAAAAGCTTGAAAGAAGAAACAACATCCGCATCGATCACCAGACGGCGGTTGCCGCTGGCATAAGAAATTGAAAGCCTGTTTCGAGATGGGCATTGACTCGACTCATTTTCGCCTTTGGTGGCCGCAACAGAACTTGCATCTTCATGCACATTTGATACAGGCGACATAGGCGGTTCTGGCAAGTGTTCCGCTTGGAGCTGAGCAGCGTGGTCGTCTTGTCCATTGATCAGTTGAGTTTGCTCGTCGTCTACTTGAGTCGCCTCTTGAGTCTCGATGATGAGAAGTGTCGGTTCCGCTGATGCTGCCTGAAGGGATTTCGCTTTGCCAATTTCCGGTGATCTGTCTGACACCTGCACATGAACAGAGTCAGGTTGGTTAGCGGACGTCTCTTCACTGCATTGAAAAGAAGAGTCAAGATGAGTAAAACACGACGTCGCAGATAGAGAGCATCGGATACGGACGTAGATTCGAAAAGAGAGTTATCGCGAGAGGTAGCATTGGAAGAAATATGGGCATCAGGAGCGCCAGAGGCGTCTCCTTCAGCAGCCTTGGAGGTGCTATCCTCTGCAGACGAGTTCCGAGCCTGATCATGAGACGGAGACGATGGCACATTCTTTGCCTCAGACACCGTGGAAGGCGTCTCCGAGGGATTGGGCGTAGCAGAAACCAGATCGTCGGTAGGCGAGGCCTCCGGATTAGAGGAAACATGTTCAACGGTGCCAGGCAGTGGCTCAGCAGTCTCTGGGGCAGGTCCATCGTGTTCGCCCGCCATATAAATATCATCATCATGATGCCCTTTAAAACCAGATAAGGAAACGTTAGCATTGCGCTAGGAAGGCCGTCTTTCCTCTTAAAACATTGGAAGAAGGCCTCCACACGATGAACTGCCGTTTTCAGACAGAAAGACTGCTCACCATCATCCACAAGGTGTTCCACCTCGCCTTCGGCATCCGCATCAGGATCCTCTTCCACCTCTTCCCCTGGGTGGTGCTCATCGTGCACTGGATGATCTCCTGCCCCATCACCCTCCTCCTCACCACCAGGCTGCAATTCAGCCTCCGCTTGAGCCTCTTCGTCACCTTCGACAATAGCAGCCATGAGCCAGTCCCCTTCACTGGCAGATTCCGCAACACTCGACCTGTCATCGGTCACGGCAGCGCTCATCTGAGGCGGCGGACGACGAGCACGCCCCTCTTCCAAATCTCCATCATCGTCCTCCAACTTTTTCCGCTTGCCTTTCCGCGCATCTGAAGGCGCATCTCCATAACCAGCAGTGGAAGTATGGGGGATCGGCTTCGCATCGTCTGCCGTAACAGGCGTGTCGAAGTATATGCGCATACGCGAAGGCGGTTGCCCACCACTATTCACATCGGCCGGATAACGAATCTCCCGAGCCTGCGATTCTGAAACCTTCTGGCTTTCAGCTCCTCCAGAAGCAGCAGCTTCCGACGAAGCCTCAGCCTTTGGTTCAACTTGCGTTTCCTCCTTGTTGGTGGCAGAAGGTACCTGTAATGCAGATTTGTCGTCTACGACTTCGTCTTTAACGGAAACATTGGGGCCAGAATCAACAGCCTCCTCTTTCACCTCCACCTTGACTTCAACAGGAGGCAACGGGAGATCGCCCCACGTCCAATCCAGCTCCGGAATTTCGAGGCCGACGATCTTGAAGTCCGTCAAAGTCCGCCTGTTCTCTTCCTTCTTGCTGCCAGATGGAGCACTCGGAATGGTCGCGTTTTCTTTGTGAGCGAATGCGGCTCCATCGTGCCGGGGTCCACTACGATTCTGTCCAGAGTGTCCTTGGCCACGATTCCTGAATGATGGTCCTGGGTGGAAGCTGCCAGATGTGAAAGAGGATCCGCCTGTGCGTCGGTTTTGACCGAAGTTGGCCCGCGATCCGTGTCCTCGCAATCCACCTCCAGACTGCCCACCTCCTCGGCCAGCATTTCCGGATCCTCCCATGTACCCGCTTCCTGTTCCGCGGCCGCGGCCTGCAGGACCACCTCGGTTGGCGGGAAAAGAACCACCTCTTCCGCCGCGCTGTCCACTAGGGGGGCCACCTCGGCCACCAGGTCCACCTCCTCTCCCTGTCATTTGGCCTGGGCCGGTAGGAGGGCCACGATTGGCATTCGGACCTGTGAAAGAACCTGCGGAAGATGGCGGAGCCGGTGGCGGCTGGAACTGTGGTTGAGGGGGAGGCGGAGGAGGCGGATGTTGCTGATTTCGATTGGGATTCGGACCATCGAACCGTTGTCGCTTGGCCGGGGGCATGTGCTGAGGGGGTGTATGGTGAAGTCGGGGCTGTTGCTGCGGCTGGACCTGCGGCGGTAAATGAGGGTTGAAGAACGGCTGTTGGGGTGGAACAGGCCCGTATGCGGGCTGAGCAATCGGCTGCGGTGGAGGAGGCGCGGCTTGAGGCACGTATTGCAAAGGGTACCCTGCTGCTGGTTGATATGGATTGTAGCCTGGCTGCGCTTGAGGCGGCTGAACGACTTGCGGAGCACCATGATACTGTTGTGGTTGTTGGTACGGAGGTGGTTGTTGCTGCTGCCGTTGCCAGTGACTGTTCTGGGAACCATAGCCATAGTTCGCATACAAAGCACTCTGCTCGGCGGGGGGACGTGGCGGCTGGGGTGCAGACCACTGCGGGTTGTATTGCGGAGCAGCAGGCGGCTGGGCATGGGGTGCTTGCGCTGCTGCAGCAGAGGCTGCATACCACGCAGAGTAGTCCGGCTGGCTCGGTGGGGGCCCCGGAGGCAAAGGAGGTTGGGGAGGGGTGTACGTCGGTGCGGGCACGAAAGGATTCTTGTTCATCCTGGACTATTGGGAGATGTAGGATACAAATCTAGAGCTGGTTTCCCCGACGGTCAAACGCGCTGTGGTCGTCGCGGGATGGACGTTACTCACAGCGAAAGGCTTGCGTATTATGCAGAAGATGAGATATCTCGAGTCATCCGGTACTTTTTGCTGAAAGGCGTCGAGGCGTGGACGTTGGCGAGGATGATTCAGACGTCGTCCAAGCTGGTCGCGATCCAAGGGGCCTGTGACGGCTCGGCAGCTGAGATATTTTCACCCCCTTTCAAACTCAGCAAGCATATCATTGTCCCACTACATGTACATTCAACGTCTCTACCCGTATCCTCAGTATTTCTGCTCATCCGACGCCTGAATATTCGTATGAGGCACGCCGGGCAGGCGGGGTGCGAGCTCCTTCGCCTGGGCCGCCTGTTTCCGCTTCTTATGTTCAAGTTGGCGCACTGTCAACGGCCCGCATTCAACACCAATTCATGTCGCAAGCACGGGTGACTCAACTGGCATAAAAGTCTCGGTGGAGAGAGTATCGTTCATGAGTTGGAGCGGCCGGCGTTGTGGGTGCTGGAGCTGGAGTGGGGGACTTGGAAGCCTCCTTCGAACTCTCTGCATCACTCTTCTTGTCCTTTCCGTTCTCCTTTTCTTTCCCGTCTTCCTTACCCTTCTCCTTCTCTTGTTTCTTCTTCTGCTTTTCTTCCCATTCCTGCTTTATCTTCGCAATCTCTTCGGGTGATACAGAACTCTTCGCAGCAGATGAAGTTTCCGCATCAGCGATCCGGGTTGCGAAATTGGCGTCGCTGAGATGCCCGGGGCAGGCATAGATAAAGTCAACTGTGTTTATCGTTGCCAGAACTGTAGTTGTTGGCCGATAGCACACATAACATGACTTTGCTGTCCCTGCTGTCTATGGATCGATCGTCAGAGTCGCTCGTAAGTCATGCCTGCCGTCCTACCCTCTTGTAGTAGACATTAGTGAAAGACATGATAGTGGTACTAATTGAACCTGGTGATGATCTGCAGTGCACGCTAATTACGGAATGGCACGGTCCTCTCGGCCTTGCCAAACCCTTGATGATGTAGTTTCCTTGTCAATTGCATCTTTCGAATCATCTCCAGCAGCAGGTTCTGGAAGACGGACCCCCAGGCGGTTGAACTTTCAGACGATGATGATGTAGTCCCATGATGGCAGCATATGTATCCGATGACCGAATGACTAACCTCTGGATCCAAGACCAAGATAAAAAGAAAGAGCACGCACTCGCTCCGCTTTTCCCAACTTCTTGTCTGCGATCATCTTCGTCGACCCTGATAAGCAAGCTTGAAGACCATGTCCGATACTGCTGGAAAGACCATCAAGTGCAAGGCTGCCGTTTGCTGGGGTGCTGGTGAGCCCTTGAAGCTCGAGGAGGTCGATGTTGCCCCTCCTGCTGCCCACGAGGTTCGCATTCACATCCTTTGGACTGGTGAGTACCGCTTTTATATATGAAATGAGGCATGCTTCTTGACCGCGGCGGTCCCTTGTACCTCCAAGGTATCTGCCATACGGATGAGTACACTCGCAGTGGCAAGGATCCTGAGGTGTGTTATATAAAGCCATTCTACCATTCAAGTTCAATATTGACACCCTCGCCCAATAGGGATTGTTCCCTGTCATTCTTGGACACGAAGGTGGTGGTGTGGTATGCGGCCATCTTCCACTACTCTCGTTATCTAAAGTGATACATTGATCTTCAGGTAGAATCCGTTGGCGAGGGTGTCACCAGTGTCGCTGTCGGTGATCATGTCATCCCTCTTTACACTGCAGGTACTATGTTCATCATCCTGTCCTCCATCTTACTCTAACCTCGGTGACTAGAATGCCGCGAGTGCAAGTTCTGCAAGAGCGGAAAGACCAATCTCTGCGGATCAGGTGCTTATCAGCTTCAACATAACCCTCAAGCAAGCACACTAAATTTAAAACCATGTAGTCCGTGCCACCCAAGGAAAGGGTCTCATGCCCAACAACACCAGTCGATTCTCAATTAAAGGGCAGCCTATCCATCACTTCGTGCGTGCTAGACAATCGACCAAAATACCATTGAGCTCAACCATCTTTTTTTAGATGGGAACCTCAACCTTCTCTCAATACACTGTTGTCGCTGATGTCTCCGTCGTCGCCGTCAATAAGAAGGCTCCATTGGAGAAGGTCTGCCTTTTGGGCTGTGGTATCACCACCGCCTGGGGTGCCGTCGTGAAACAACCCGGAATCAGTGTGTAACATCCCGACCCGTCTATTCTGTGCGTTTGCTGAATATAGATCGTCGCCGTTGCCAGAGGACTCCTCAGTTGCCATCTTCGGTGTGGGTGCCATTGGTCTTGGTGTCATCTCTACCGCAGCCGTCACAGGAGCAAGCCGAATCATCGCCATCGACACCAACCCCGGCAAAGAGTCTTGGGCAAAGAAATTTGGTGCAACCGACTTTGTCAACCCGCTCGCACTTCCAGAGGGCAAGAAAATTCAAGACCATCTTGTTGAAATCACGGATGGTGGCTTGGATTTCACTTTTGACTGCACTGGCAATGTAAGCCATGCAATGCTGGTTGTTCTCATCCAAAATGAAATCTGAGCGAGGTTCCTAGGTCCAAGTCATGAGAGCTGCTTTGGAAGCTTGCCACAAGGGATGGGGTGTGTCTACTATCATTGGTGTCGCGGCGGCGGGTCAAGAGATTTCCACCAGACCGTGAGTTACTCCTTGGGCACTCCCACCGAAGAATTTCACACTGAAAATGCTGCTTTACTAGATTCCAACTTGTAAGATCCTTCTCAATCTTCTCCAGGCCATAATTCATTGGTTCATTAGGTCACCGGGCGGGTTTGGCGTGGCTCTGCTTTCGGAGGTGTGAAGGGAAGGACTGAAATCCCTGGCTTGGTGGACGGTGCGTTTTCTTCACATAAACCTTAGGCCAACAATTGACATCCCTCAGACTATCTCAATGGCAAGCTGAGAGTCGACGAATATGTGACTCACCACAGAAAACTTGCAGAAATCAACGAGGGATTCCATGACATGCATGTAAGTAATGGCCGATTCTTGGTAGAACGGGAAATACCTAACCTTTCACAGGGTGGCGAGTGCATCCGTTGCGTTGTCGATATGGCTTAAAAGTTGCCAGAAAATATGAAAAGGAAATACCTGTGGTTTGTAACCGTTATTTGTATGTTAATTCGGTCAGAAACAAGTTCCTGGAGGATGTATCATATTGAGGATCAATGAAGCTATAAAACCGGTCACCTTTCGATGGATGAGCGAGCGATGAGTCCTACAAATGTTAAAGAATCATCGAGTACTATACAGCGTGATCTACCATGGTTCTTGGGCGTCTCGATCCACCAATCAAAGCCCTCCACAGCACAACAAGAGCAGCCTTCACCTCCCTTCTCCTCACACCACTCCTCCTCCAGACAGCGCCTATAACTGCCACCACACAAACCAGGAAGGATACATCGAGAACGAGCCTCCGCACGATCATCCTGGCTGGTGACCGGTTCTCGTCCCGAGCAAAGAAAGTCGCCCAATCGCGGACATGGTCCATACCACGGAACAGTGGGTTCAGCACCAAAGACCACAGCCCAAGGTCATTGACGTCCCAACGAGGGGCATCGGGGTCTTCAGGTGGAGAGCCGTTGTTGCCAAACCACCGGGGTGAGTTTCCGCCCCCTCGGGGGCTCACGGATGCACGGGAACGCGATAGCATTCGGTTTTCCAGTGATTCGATGCGCTCGGTTAGAGCGGCTAGATGGGATTGGACGTTCTCGATCGCGTATTCCAGTGTTGGTCGTGATGGGGGTCGGTCGTGTCCATATTGTCCCCGGAAACGAGAGTGTGGGGAAGGACTGAAGGAGTCAGGGTGTGCAGTGTAGTTGGGAGCAAGGTGACTTGGGTATGAAGAGGAGACGGGGGGTGCGAATGCTGATGGGGTTTCGAATCCGGGATGAGGCTGAGTTTGAGGGAGACGGGTATCTGGGGGAGGGGACATCAAAGTTGAGCCGGCCATTGGGGTCCGGTAACGATTCGAGGAGAGGGATGATTGGGGTCGGTTGTCGTAGCTAGCTGGGAGACGGGAGGGAGGTAAATCCCGAGCTTCGTCTTCATCCGTTTCCTCCCCTTCGGAACCGGACTCTTCGCCTTCCTGCTCCTGCTGTGGTCGTGGGACGTTTCGAGTAGCGTTGTATCTCTGAGCGTCGTCCGTTTCGTCGCCACCGTCGTCTGAGGCTGTCGATCCCGTTGTTTCCGATGCAGAGGACCTCCCGAATGAACCTAGACAAAGGGTAAATGCCTAATGTAGTAGTTAGGATAACAGCATGACGCACGGCTCATAACTAGGTTTGAAGGGTCGCCTCCGTAGGACTCCAGTTCTGCTACAAGGTCTCGGGCAATAGTTTTATCTGAGTACTTCCTAAGAACCTTTTATTTCTGTCAGCCTTGTTCACATGTGAAGGACAGTGGGTAGGACCAACCTTCAGCAGAGCTTCCACGTACAACCACTTCGCTTCGAACGAATCAAGGTCCTTGTGCTTGGCCCACGCGTCCCTATTACAGGTTTGGGTGTCAGCTAGCGCAAACGAGCCAGCAAGCTTGAGGGTACCATTTAGCGCGCCCAAGCATATCGAAAATTCCAGGACGTGGACTCGTTACGTTGCCGACGGTGGCTGGGGACAGGTTGTGTGAACAGGCACTCAATTAATTGGAGGATATCTAATTGCAAAGTACCTTGCTTGTACAAGCTAGCTTTATTATTAGTAAATTGTTGAGCATGAGGTCAGGAGCGACCATCGTACCTGTACATTTCAAGCTTTTCCTCATAGTCTGTCTGTATAGGTCCGGTCTTCGGTAGACTTTGTACAACCTGAACTGCCCGGTCAAATTGGGCGTCAATCAAGGTATGGGAGGCCATGTTGTGGCGTATATCGTGCTGTCGTCTATAAGGAGAAAAGAGTAGAGGTATCGAGGAATAAAGAGAACGAGATTGCCAGAGAAGGTACGACCAGGACCAAGTGCTCAGAACAGCCTTTGATATGACGCTTCGAAGGTCCGCGCCTCGATGTCCTCGACACGTGAAAATGAATCTCCGAGTCACGTGGGAGTCCCGGGTTCATCGTCGTCCGAAGCTCCGAGTCCGAGTCCGACGTTCCGTTGACATTGACCTGCCATGGTCGCAAATGCCAGACTCCAGCACTACAAAACTCTCCCAGTAGACACCCATTCCAGACTTTGTCGGTGGAGGTTGACATCATTTCAGCTCCAGTCTTCCAGCTGTAAACATCTTTGTTTTTCTCACTGGGGAAGGCTAAAAAAGTGGACTAACCATGCGGACAGAAGTCTCCGAATCGTTGTGATTTCTTCTATTTCTTCTTCTTCTCCAAGCCCGGATGTTCCTGTGCGTTCATCTCTGGCCCCATCTGCAGATTTGTGCGCGTAATTATTCTTATGCCAGCTGCCCCCCTCGATTTCGTCGGGGCCTGACTTAGCATTTTACGACATGATTTTGTGGATGACGCTGATATACAGAAGTAAACCAAGGTCACCAGGTGAGCCCCTTGTTCTACAAAAAACCATGTGGTTCATCAGGAATACCGCGTTGATTAAAACAGTCAGAATTGCACTCTCGCTGTGCATGCTTCTTTATTTTCAGCATGGTTTTTACGGGCGCAGACCAATGAAGAGCGCTGAGCAACGTGCAGGCTATTATAGCCGCCTCCCACCCAACCCTCGAGGCCTATTTTTCCGTTGTATTATCCCCCCTGTCTCCGATCTCTTCAGCGGCTGAGCTCCTGGAGCAGACGGACTCGAGAAGAGGGAGGGTCACATTATCGGACTGATTATCTTCGCGAAGGTGGCAATTCTGTTAGAATGATCCTGAACGTCTACTTTTCGAAACTAAGTCTGTTCTTCTATGATACTGGAACAACGGCAGTATCGAAGATCTCACCGTTTCTTGGCCTTGGTCAGTCTTCTCATCATGATCAAGATATCAGCTTATTGACTCTATCAGATGAACATAGAGCATAGGTGAAGTTCATTGACAATTCATTTGCTCCAGTTTCTAGAAATAAGGCCTGCATGTTGTTCTGTCGTCTTATCTCAGAATCTACGCGTGCACCAAATCTGACTTCTCGTAACACGTTGTTCGCAGATATATTTGTTTGGGCCTTCGGAGTGACTGGTGGCCCGAAATGTCGATCCTCGCAGGTTCTGGAGTCGACTGTGGGAGTTTTGCAGGACTCAACTCGGCAACCTTGAACTTCTTCGACTCAATACCGCATGGGCGAGCGCCAGTCGCAGGGCAGGCGGCATCTACTTTCGTCCAAATGCTTCTGTCTATCTTGTGCCAACCCACTCCACTGTGTCTGAGTGGCGTACCAGGAAGACGGCTTACCGATAAGAAAACCCTATGCTCCTGTCCAGGTCAACATGCTCATCCGCCCGCTTTCCGACCGAATGAGCGATTCTGGTACCGTAAACTTGCCGCTTTCTCGTTACGCGCCTCGCTTGTGGAGTGATCCTCCGGGTGGAATTTCCTTAAAAAACCAACAAAACGCCTGCATATTATAATAGTACTTCCAATATCTACGGACCGCAGGAAACTGCAGCACCCGGTGTCAAGGCAATACTACGGCGTTTCTTACACAGCGTCGTAGGTTCCCTTGCGCCGGCCTCAGTTCAGTCCAGCTGCGTCACTACTTTGTTGTTGTCGAACTGGTGTTCTTTCTTGATTTCGCTGCAGCTCTTGGCGACCAAACTCGAGTGGTTCTCAACTGGTGGTTTGACAACCTGCTTCTATTTGCTCACACGAGTGACGAGGCATATGGATAACCTCAAGTGCGCTTCCTGTACCTCTCCTGCTCACAAGGCCTGTTGCTATTGCATGTGCGTGGTTTACTATCACCCTTGCTCCATGCGGTGTCGGGTTTTATCTGTTCTATGTCCATACGATCTGCTTTGCATGATTCTTTTATGTTATGTCGGATCCGCTAGCGTCTGGAAGTATAAAAGCTAGCTGGTTCCGACGAGATCGAGCAAGGCACCTAGTCTTTCCTCAGTCTCTCTACCCCAGCTAAAATGCAGCTTCGCTCCTTTGCTATCGCAGCAGTTCTCGCGGCTGCTTCTCTTGTCAACGGGTAGGCCTGTTCACCCGCGCTTTTCAAGCTCATTGCTGAACTGTCATTGCAGTCAGAGGGGATGCGGTACCAGCATTTCTGCGTCGCAGATCAAGGCTGCTGAGGCCCACTTCGCTGCCAACCAGGTCGTGCCTACCGAGAGTTTCGCCGGCCTCGCACCCACCGTCAGCGTCCACTTCCACGTCGTCACGGCTGGTACCACCCTCGCCCAAGGCAACGTCCCGTGGGTACCCTTTTCGGTTTACACCATTCTCCGGCTAAACTCTCGCCATCAGCGACTCCCAGATCCAGGCTCAGATCAACGTCCTTAACCAGGACTATGCCTCGACAGGACTCAACTTCGTCCTTGCCAACACCTCCCGCATCACCAATGCCGGTTGGTTCAACAATGTTGGTCCCAGCAACTCTCAGCAGACTGCGATGAAGAACGCTCTCCGAGTTGGCGACGCCAGAACTCTCAACGTCTACACCGTTGGGTAGGTGACTGATATATCAGTGTAGTGCTAAGTTACTCAATGATTGTCTTGTAGTTTCAAGTCCTCTTCCACCAGTGGACTTTTGGGATATGCTACATTCCCATCGAGCTACTCCGGCGCCCCCAAGGATGACGGTGTCGGTAAGTACCTGCAATTCACGGTCTTCTCCAAACTCAATCCCTGACTTGGTCTTCAACAGTCATTCTCTTCTCCTCTCTCCCTGGAGGCACCACCACCAACTACAACGGTGGCCAGGTTAGTCCCATCAGTATACTGTTTTACCGAGTTGGTCTAATAGCTCCGTTAGACCTTGACCCACGAAGTCGGCCACTGGGTCGGCCTCTACCACACCTTCCAGGGTGGTTGCTCTGGCGTCGGTGACCAGGTCGCTGATACCCCCCCTGAGGCCAGCCCTGCTTCTGGCTGCCCCGTCGGCCGTGACACCTGCTCTGGTGGAGGCGTTGACCCCATCCGTAAGTCATTGGTTTCAAGTTGAGGTTCTTTGATAGAAGCTAACAGTAACCAACAGACAACTACATGGACTACTCCTACGACT
This sequence comes from Candolleomyces aberdarensis, assembly GCA_004126415.1. Classification (NCBI taxonomy): domain Eukaryota; kingdom Fungi; phylum Basidiomycota; class Agaricomycetes; order Agaricales; family Psathyrellaceae; genus Candolleomyces; species Candolleomyces aberdarensis. Next base: position 147,010 of record SDEE01000001.1, on the reverse strand, counting down.
CCTGCATGACCGAGTTCAGCGCTGGCCAGACCACCCGTCTCCAGTCTCAGATCGCTACCTACCGTGGCTTCTAAAGGAGCGCCGGTACTGATACAGTCCAAGTGTGAACTTTTTACGATTTGTATTTCAAAAAGCGGACAGTTGTATGAGTTATTCTGTATTTTTGGTGGGATTTTGGTGTATTTTGTTGACAGTGTAATTTATTTGAAACTGTGTAGCGATGGCCATCGGTTTAGAATAAATACTTGCTTTCTTCACATACACATTTGTGTATGCCCAACAATCTTTTGAGCAAGGTGCCCACTGTCGGAGAGGGAGACAGCGAGACTCAGCAAGTCCAGTCGTGTGATGTCGGACTCTTATGTGATGCAGGCCATTTCTGAGTAGAGTTCCAGGTTGGTTCCAGGCATGAAATGGATGACGTCTCTAAAATTCCATCCAACTATGCAGTAAATCATTAGAGGTATATTACGGGTAGTAGGCTAGGTTTGTAAGTGCAATGTTCTCCAACTACAAGGGGACGATCAAACTCACATAGATGGTAGCTGGACACACAGCTCATGAGCTACCCTCGGCCCATGAATACTTCAAAGCGCCCCGTATCCGCTCCTCTCTTGGGCTCACATTTTGGCCTAAACCGTTTGTTAGGCTCAACAAGCCGTGACATCACAGTAGCAGTACACCAGGACGCACCTTTCCAGTAGAGATGACCCCATGCCTTCCCATGGCTCCCTTCGCACTTGAATTTCGATCGCGTCACGACCCAATAGCAGTCGTCAATCTGCTTCCCCTTCCATCGAAGCTGGTAGACTTTCTTGCCTACGCCTCCGGTTGGTGTTCGCGACAGCACTTCATACAGGTTGCCGACTTTAGGTGCCAAGGATGGCGGGAGGTCCTTGGGAAGGAGTCTTTGAATAGATTCAGCGACACTTGGCGCTGACCGTCGAACGAGAGAGGCAAACATGGTTGAGGGAACGAGTGCAAGGTTGTGCGTCACTGGAAATGTTGTCGCGGCCGGAAAAAAAGTGGTTTCAATCTCCGACGCGTACCTCCGAGGTCACTTCGTTCATTGACCTTTCCAACGACCAAATGTCTTTTCTCCATCGTCTTTCCCGGAGCTCACGAAATGCTTTACTTCATGTCCGTCAAAACCACCACTCCTCGTCCCGCCGCATAGTAGAAACAGACTCCCTGGGCATGCCTCTCAAGCCAACTTGGTCGGTCCACGAACTGCTTTCGTCATATCCGTCCCCCAAATTGCCAGCCGAAACGCTCGACAAGTTGTACAAGCTTTCAGCACTTGTACCACCGAAAGAGGGAACAGCAGAACACGCAAAGGTTACCAAGCAGCTCGAAGAAATGATACGCCTAGTCGAAGCAGTCAAACTCGTCGACACCGAGGGAGTGGTAGTTTCGGGACGGGGAGAGAAAGAGGACATGGATAGGAAATACTACGGAAACCCAGAAGACGTGGGCAAAGATGGATATGGCCAAGAACTACTCAAGCACGCCGCTCGCACTGCGGGCGAATTCTACGTCGTGGAGGCAGATAGGACTCGCAGGCTTCCTACCTCACAGAGTTGACTATAGCATCTTTCGAAGGTGCGCATTGATCTTTATACATTGCCATTTTTTATAGGTAGATTATTCACTAATATATACAACAGCACACGCAAGAAATGGACGTTCAAGACGAATGGGTACCAAAGCTAGCGAGCGTTTTACAGTTGCTTTTCCAAGAGGACATGTCCACCAGTAGATCCAAAGCCCCCAGCACCTCGTGCTGTCTCTTCGAGATCCTGAAGAGTCAAGCCGTACGCGTCAGAAGGGAAGAAAGCGAGAAGTTCTTGGGTATAACAACGCACCTGGACTTCCTGGACCTCGGGGGTGTAGATTCGCTCGATAATTAACTGAGCAATACGATCGCCTTCGTTGACTGTATGGAGGAGGAGCTGTTATTCTCCGTGTTTCGTACAAGTGTGGCAACCATACTTACCCTCAAAATCCTTGTCGGATAGATTAAAGAGCAGCACAAAGACAACCCCTCTATAGTCGGCGTCAATGACACCCGCGCCGGTGTCAATCATGAATTTGGAAGCTACAAACGCGTATATCCCAGTTAAATGGATATAACATCTTGAATGTGAAGGAATACACGCGTACCGAGACCGCTGCGCGGTGCGACGCGTCCATACGTGCCAGGAGGGACGGCAATCGAAATCTGGGTGTCAACGAGAGCCTTGCCATGCGCGGGTATGACTTTCTTCTCAGCACTATACCCTATGTTTAGCCAACTGCCCAGATCATGGATGAATACGTGTTTGTAAACTTACCTGTAGAGGTCATATCCTGCAGACAACGCTGAGCCTCGAGTGGGCACACGTGCCTTCTCCGAGAGACGCTTCACGAGTAGGTTTGGAAGAGGTGGCACTGGCACGGCGCCATTTCCGTTTTCCTGAACACCTTCAGAGATAGAGACCCTTCTTTTCTTGGTCTGAGGTACGCTTGCTTCCATTATGAGGATGAGATGGTGAAGGGTTGGTTATGAAGGGTTATGAATGCAACGTTGACAGCTCAGAAGGGTTTGCCCTGTTTATTTATATGTAAACGCGAGGAACGCGTCGACTGAGTTTGAACAACCGTGTCAACTCCGCGAAATTAAACGCGTGCCCATCATTACGTCTGATACCGAAAAACAAAAGTCTACTACAGAATGGCAAAAGGTAATCAATCTACTTCAACTTCTCAAACATCGCCTTCGACTGCTCGAGGGTAGCAATCTCAACATTCAGTGTTTCCCTCTGAAATACGATGATAGTCAGCGCTAGCTCTCAAAGGCTAAGTCAAACAAAGCGCACCTTCTCCTCGTTGGCGAGTCGAACGTTCTCAGGGACAGTGGTCTGATAATCAGCCTGCGACTCGACCTTCAAGACCTTCGACAAGTTCAGCTTCGCCAGGTCCAATTTCTTGTCGCACTTGGCGATTTCGACGTCGAGGTCAACGAGTCCCTTTATCAAAATGTCAGTCAACCACCGAAAGGTTGGAAACCATTTATCAAGACCGACCTTGACAAGCGTATGCACGGTGATGGTAGCCGTTACAACAGTGCTACCACAGCCAGCTGGAAGTTCCGAAGTATCACGGATAACTTTGGCGCTCTTTCCACCTTTGGTCAAAGTGACAATGGTTGGAAGCTGGGATTCGAAAAGCTGAGCATCTGCATCGGACTGTACTTGGATGAAGACTGAAAGAAGGATACAGATCAGTTCCGTGCGCAAGATATCACGAAGACAATGCAAGGCTCACATTGAATGTCGTTCTGGAGGTTGTAAGAAGCAGCGAGCGAGCGACCAGCCTTCAACGTCGTGAAAACGAGGTCAAACTGCTTCACAGCGTCGGCAAACTCAAAGTCCTTGTCCTACAAAGAAAGTCAGAAACACAATCGTGCAGACATTGATTGAATGGGGAACGCACATTCGTAGGATATGACGAAACGACGATGGATGGCGTTGGGTCATTTGGCCTTCGGGGGAGACGTTGCCACAATTCCTCCGTCACGAATGGCATGAAGGGGTGAAGCAACCTCAGACCATAGTCCAAGCAAGTATAGAGTGTTTGTTGAGCAGACTTCTTGACAGAGGCCGGAGCATTGTCGTCGGTCATGGGCTTCATAGCTTCCTGTTGAACGTCATGAGAAAGTCGACCTATTGAAGATATTTGAATGTCACTCACGATATAGACATCGCACAATTCGTAAAGCCAGAAGTTATACGCAGCATTAGTGGCATTCATGAAGTTGCGGTCAGCCAAGGCTTGGTTAATCTCAGTAGCAGCGACGTTGAGCTTGTGGAAGATCCACTTTTCAACAATGCTTTCGTTGCCTGTCGGCTTGGGAACAGCCTCTGGTACGAAAGACTCGTCGAGCTTGAGCATAGCAAACTTGGTGGCATTGAAGATCTTGTTGCAGAACTTGCGGTAACCTTCCACACGGAGGATCTCCAAATTAATATCACGACCTATAGCAGCTTGTCAACCCTCCTTTTCAGTACGAATCAGGCAACCAACTTACCTCCTCCGGAGTAAGCGCAGAGCGCGAATCTCAGGGCGTCAGTTCCGCACTGAGGGATACCCTTGGGGAAGTCCTTCTTCTGCCCAGCCTTCGCCTTGGCGATTTCCTTCTCGTCCAAATTGCCTTCATGCAACTTCTGGTGCAAATCTTCCAAAGAGAGACCTTGGATAACATCCGTGGGGTCGATGACATTACCCAAACTCTTGCTCATCTTTCGGCCATGAGCGTCACGAATCATAGCATGGCAGTAAACCTCCTTGAACGGCACTTCGCCAGTAAGGTGGATACCGAGCAAGACCATGCGAGCTACCCAGAAGAAGAGAATATCCCATCCAGTTTCTAGTACAGACGAAGGGTAGAAGTTTTTGATATCTTCGGTCTTTTCAGGCCAGCCCATGATAGAGAACGGCCAGAGACCAGAGGAGAACCAAGTGTCGAGAACGTCTTCGTCTTGTTGCAGAGTGAAAGGCTTGCCACCAGCGAGCTTTGTGGCACGCTCCAGCGCTTCTTCGTAGGTTCTGCCCACAACCCAGTTCTTGTCATCGTTGGCCTAATACACCGATTGAGCCTCGGCTCGTACAAGTAACAAGGATAGAACCGAAAAACTCACGTCTTGTTCCCGCCCTTCGATGTTAACGAAGTAGGCAGGGCAACGGTGACCCCACCACAGCTGACGCGAAATGCACCAGTCCTGAATGCCTTCGAGCCATCGGTACCACTCGTTTTCAGATGTCTTGGGCTGGATCAGCAGCTCTCCTGCTCGAGTTCGCTATCGCCACAATTAGTCAATCAGCCACAAGCCAATTTTTAATTTGAGGTAAGCACCTTGAGGGCCTCCTCAGCCAAAGGCTTGCAATTGACCCACCACTGAGGCTTCAAAAGAGGCTCAATAACATCCCCAGATTTACTACAAGCGACCCAGGATGAGCAGTGAACTACCACACGAGTTCTATCACCACTTACCTGCAAATAGGAATTTGCATGGGGTTATCCTTCGTTTCAACAAAGAGGTCCCGCTCCTTCAAAAGCTTGACAACCTCATTCCTAGCATGGAACCTCTTCATACCCTTGAAGATGTCGCCAGCGTTGGCATTGAGGGTACCATCGTCATTCAAAATATTGATGAACTCCAGATTATGCCTTTGGCCAACTTCGTAATCGTTGGGGTCGTGTGCGGGAGTGATCTTCACAGCACCAGTCCCGAATTCCATGTCGACAATGATAGAATCCAGAACGATAGGAAGGCGCCTGTCAACGAAGGGATGCACAGCGAATTTGCCATGCAAGTGCTGCAAAAGGCGCGGTATTAGGTTTCGCTAGAATGCATTGATTCAAAACACTCACCTTGTATCGAGGATCATCGGGATGAACGGCAATTGCAGTATCACCGAGCATTGTTTCAGGACGGGTGGTGGCAATGATAATCTTCTCGTCTGCCTAGAATTGAGTGGACATACTCAACTTTTCGAATACTGAAGCTCACCGGATCCTTCGATGGGATATGCAAAGCTAGTGATGACACCAAACTCAAACCTCTCCTTAGTATCATACCCGGGGACGTTGAGCAGGGTTCGTCCAGTCAATTGCTTTTGGTCGACCTTATTTTGGAGGTTGTTATGAGTCATGCATAATAAGTCGCAAAGGGTTGTTCTCACCTCGAGATTCGACAGGGTGGTATTCAGCTTTACGCACCAATTGACGAGACGGTTGGCACGATACAGGATACCGTCTTCATGGAGACGGCAGAAGGTTTCGATAACAGCTTTGGAAAGTTTCTAAATATTGGTGAGTCATAGAGTATGAGTTGGTTCGAGTCAAATTCGTACCTCGTCCATAGTGAATGCTACACGGTCCCAATCGTAGCTTCCACCCAGACGGTGAAGCTGTTTGGTAATTCTCTCCTGATATCTGAAGAGGTGAACCCCGTGAGCATAATGTGTATAATGCGTAGAATGCTTCGGCGTACTCATTCTTCCAATCCATGACGGTCTCCAAAAACTTTTCTCGTCCCAGGTCGTGTCTCGTCTTTCCCTCCTTCTTGTATAGTCGCTTTTCTACAACACTCTGCGTGGAGATTCCAGCGTGGTCGAATCCGGGCACGAAGAGAGTTGACTTTCCGAGCATGCGATTCCTGGTTCCGTCAGTAGGAGGTAATGATGCGGAAGGACGCGACATACCATCGAATGAGGGAGTCCTGGATGGCTACGGTAAGACCGTGACCAATATGCAGACTACCAGTGACGTTGGGAGGTGGTGCTGGGATGACGAAGGTGTCGGCTTTTGGTTTGCCGTCAGGACCAAGTTGAGGTTTGAAGAAACCTTCGGCAAGCCACCAATCATACCAGCTGGCCTCGACAGCGAGTGGATTGTAGCCAGCAGCCATAGGCTTGGAAAGATCTGTTCCATGGTGAACATGTATTTCTTGGCGCAATGGGTGAACCATACCTTTCTTCTGACCAGGAGGAGTGTCATCGACAAATGCCGGTTCCTCCTCTTTCTTTTCCTTCTCAACTTTTGCCTTCTTGACGCCTGCTGCTGCGCCAGAAGCTGAGGCGGCGGCATTCTTCAAGGCCTTTGCAGCGAGCTTTGCTTCCTTTTCTAACCTCTTCGCCTCCTTCTTTGCTGCATTCCGGTGTCAGAGAACTGACGGTGGATAGAATTAATGACGTGGTTACCTGCGCTTTTGGAGTTCGGGNTCGGGGGTATTGTTTCCGGAAGACTTTGGGGTTGGCGACGGTGCAGCGTCGGGTGACTCATTTGAGGAATGCACATTTGCGGCCGATTCCCTGACAAGGGCTGGCTCGGTCGGAGCGTCGGACATGGCTGGAGCAGAACGGGATAATATTCTCGAGTAGATTTTTGGCGGGAATGCAAGTCCTCTCGATCTACAAGGGAGGTTTGGCGTCCGACGGAGGGCGGAGACGACAAGAAATCGATGCGGAAGGACTTGCATCCACGGAAATTGAGAATATCGATTATGAGGATGTGATCATGAGTCAATTCGGAGAACTCCGATGCAAAACCTGTATTGATCCAGCTGATAAGATAACGCCGCTAAGATATCTACCCCACACTGAACCTTGGCTTGACCCTGGCTCGACCATGCCAATCTGGGTTCAAGCAGCACTAGACCGATCGGTCACCGGGCTGCTCGAGCACATCAGGCCTCCCGCTTTCCTCCATACAGAAATTAAACAGCATCCTGGCCGGATCTTTGAGTCCCTTTGCAGCGCCCATCTCGTAACCCCCTCGATGTTCCCATGTTCTCCAAAGGTCAAGTGCATAGGCTAACCCGGCCCTGCACCGCTCGAGACCGTCTTCGTCGGCCATCTCGAGTCAACGAGTGTCAAGAAGAGTTTCCTAGAGAACTAGCCCGCATAAAGGCCGCACTGGATGAGCTATACCCGATCCTATTACGAGCATTTGTTAGCAAAGAGCCGGCAGCGATAGGCTGTTCGACTGGAAAGGGAAAATGGTGGTGTGGCGGTGGGAATCGAGCATGTGATTACCTAAGCACCAAGGAGGACCGAACCGGGATGGGGACCTTATTAGATATAGTCCAGAGACAAGCTTTGCCAACCTCCTCCACTTTCTCACATCGTCGTCGCTGTCCGCTGGTCGCCCCCGACGCCGTCGTCCACGATGAAGGGCATCCACTCGAGTCTGTATCGGGTCAGGTCCAACTCGTTGACCTCGGCTCGCCCTCTCCACACTGGCAACAGTGTGATAGCTGCGCTCCCATTTTTCGATTCACCCCCGCCCCCAATTCGCCCCGGGATCTTGACAACCTCCAAGGGTTTGCCGACGGAGCAGCCAAATCAGAGCTCTTCAACACAACATACGTCACACTCGCACGGCGGGCATCCACCCCTCCCATTGGCACTCGGGACGACGCCGTCAAACTCTTCACATTCTCAATCACAATATGCAATGTTTACGTATACGGCGTCCCCTCCAAAGACCCACTCGCATCCTCATCCCGCTCAATCTGCCCATGAGCCTCCTCTGAGAGCCCCCAAGAGACAAAGGCTCAAGTATCAACTCGATGTCGGCGCGTACGGTATTGCCAAGCGGTGTAGATCCACACCTCTGCGGCGCGACCTTCACACTCGTCTCTCACCTGAGCCCCCGGCTAATCAAGAGCTCGGTCTTGCCGTGCAAGTGGGTGAGGACGCTTATTTTGTCCGCGACAATGCAATGGGAGTGGCAGACGGCGTTGGAGGTTGGGCCAAACGACACAATCAAGGTATGCAGGGAGAAAATTTTAATTGCATTTTTAACTCACATTATATTTCAACTAGATGGTCAGTCACCAACGCCAAGCGCTCTTTTTGCGCGAAGGTTGATGCATTACTGCTCTGAGGAGGTTGATTCGGCTACCTGTTCTCGATCGACATCCCCAGCACCACCTGCGGCCGGGCCTGTCCCCTCCCATTCGCGGTTCTCATTCGAACATCAGTTGAAACCCCGCTCTGCACCAATTCCTATCTTGTCACCTCAAACCTCCTCATGGCTCTGGAACGAAGCAGAAGAAGAGAGGCTCCGACAGGAGGAGCTAGAACAAGAGCTTCAAGATTCCCTCGATGACCTTTCGGAAGGCATCGATGTTTTACAAATCCTCGAGCAGGCATATGATCGAGCGATAAAGGCTCATGTTGCTCCCCCTGTGGACTCTTCGTCATCTGCGGAGAGTTTGATCGATCCTCTCCCGAGAGCGCAGCCTTCTACCGGCCAATCATCTTCCTCGACTTCCTCATTTTCATCCCCGCTCCTCGCCTCAAATTCACCGGCCGAACATGTTCCCCTCATGTCAGGGTCCTCCACAGCCCTCCTGGCAGTCCTCGACCATGCTCCCCGTCATACGGCACCCGTCAGCGCTGCGAAACCCAGCCTTGGAATGGATGTGTCTTCTTCTGGAACAACCCCTGATGCCAACGCAGCGTCGGCAACAAAAAGCGCGCCAGTCGCAAACTATGCAGCTGGGACTTTGCATTCTTCGATTACCCTCAATCATGAACAGGACGATACATGCGATGCTGTGATTCGAGTCGCACATATAGGCGATTGCATGGGCATGCTGGTTCGGGGAGAGGAAATAGTGTGGAGAAGTGAAGAAATGTGGTGGGATGTGAGTACCTCTCGTCTTGATATGACTATATTTGCTGATTGCGAAATTAGTGGAATATGCCCCTGCAGCTCGGACCTGTGACCCATCCAACAGTGACTCCCTCTACAGCCGCCCATTATTTCACTCTGCCAGTGCGAGCCGATGACATCCTCATTCTCGCGAGCGACGGCCTCAGCGATAATTTATGGGACGAAGAAGTACTCGATGAAGTCATCAAATTCCGAAGGAGCTTCCTCGGCGCCTCATCACAGCCGGAGGCTGAACCTAAAGGGACGGCTAAGAATAGCGAAAAGGATCGTATGCTTCGTCGAAAGACACTAGCTGGTATGCTTTCTGAGGCGCTTTGCTCTCGTGCAAAGAAAGTAGCAGAAAGACGATGGTCGCCCAAGTCGAGTGGGACGTCGTCCCCTGCTGATGGTATTTTCTCGTCCTTCTCGCAAGAAGAACCCGATGAGGTACCGTTCGCTCGACGTGCCAGGGAGGCTGGAAGAGTCTTCCGAGGGGGGAAACAAGACGGTAAGGAGCATACTTATCACTTTCTTAAAGACTCTCTAATCGTCCTCATCCTCTTATAGATATCTCAGTTATCGTTGCAGTAATCTCTCCAGCTGAGGACGGACCAGTCATGCTTCGAGACAATGCATGATCCCCCCTTGGGCATCTAGACTGACAGCATTCTGCTCTCTTCCGTTCCGTGGTACACCCTATTTTTATTCTACATTTATATTTTTCATCCCGTCGTTATGTGCACATTTTTACTTTGGAAATCCTGAACGAACCCAAGATGTACTTTTATATGTTACTCATCCACATGCCAGTGCTTCAAGTTTTGTATTACATCGGACCCTGTACAAGTAGAGGAGTAGTAGATGGCATTATTATCGACTACATGTAGGAACAATGCAGATGTTTTTGAAGTTGAGATCTCAGGAAGTTGACCAGGCCCATCTAATCATCCGGCGGACGTAACCGAGGCTGTGCTGCTGCGAGGGCACGGACGCGATCCATATGAAGGGATCGTTCTTCATCCAACCTTCAACTTGGATCGCGCCTTTTCTGCACATCTAACCTAATACGCAACCATGGAAGNCTGGAACAAGATTGCCTCGAGTTTGGCCAATATCAACGTTTCAGGGGCGGGGTCCAAGCTCAGCAAGGGCTTCAGCTCGAGTGTCCAGGCGACCAAAGAAAGGCTTGGGCAAATTGCTCCTGAAGATATCACAGAATTGCCCCAAGGTCTGTCTATTGGCGTTCCCGTTCTTTTCTATTGCAGCGATCAGCCTCACTGACACTGTCGTTCTGCGATTGACGTACGTCCTTGATCGTGTAGAATACAAGGATCTCGAAACCAGGGTCGATGCACTGCGTGCCGCTCACATCTCTCTGCTCAAGTGAGTCGGCTATCTTTCATAGATTTCCAACGAGAAACTGAAAATCTAAATTTCTCAAAGGATCACCAAGGTTTACGAATCCGAGACCTATGACTACCCTGTCCAGATTCAAGAATCGATTTCCGAGCTCTCCTCCTCAATCGGCTATAACATCACCAGTTTCGCTGCGAACAACTTGAAAGGAACGAACCTCCCCGTTCCCACTTCGCCCACCCAGCCTCCTGTGCATCCGCACAAGACGCTCCCCCATGCGCTCGCCCGTGCTGCGACCTCCGCAGCCACCGTCGTTGCTGGGCCCGGTGCGGCGCCACATGAGAGCGGCGATAAGCTCGGCAAGGCGTTGGCTTTGTATGCTAATGGGTGGGAGCGGATCGCTGGAGCCCGACTTGACCAGGATGATGCTATTTCGACCAACTTTTTGGCGCCTTGGCAGCAGACTTTGAATACCTCCATCTCGCTTGCTATGAAGGCGAGGCAGGCTGTCCGGGTTAGTCGGTTGGAGCTGGACTCGGCGAAGCAAGCGTGAGTTACATATCTCTTTCGCACATCGGGAATCCTTGCCCATCTTTTGGATGATCGCGCTCATTTTCCCCCTTTTTTGTTTTTTTGTGTAGGCTTAAGACTTCCAATCCGTCGAGGCAGGAGCATGCTCGTCTTGAAGTTGAGAATGCCGAAGACGACCTTGTTCAGAAGACTGAGGTTGCTATCACGTTGATGAAGACCGTCCTTGAGAATGTGCGTTTTGCTTCGATTAAACACATCGTCTAAGAAACTGATCCCTATTTATTCTATTCGTAGCCCGAGCCTATCAAGAACTTGAACGAGCTCGCCAAGGCCCAATTGCTCTTCTTCTCCAGCGCTGCGGAGGCCCTTTCATCCGTGCAGGGAGAGATCGAAGAATTGAGCGTTGCTGCTGAGGGTGAATATAGGTATGTGGTGCCCATGCCCAGGCTTTTTCCGCCCTTCAAGTTGAGCGTGCCTCTGACTTTGTTTTGTCCAGGAAATCTCGCGACCACTGACTTTTGTTGACTGCCAATCGATAACTCTCTGTACTGGGTGTATGATATCCGAACTTTTTCCAGCTGCTAGGTTACCTAGCTCTTTTCCCTTCGATCATCTGTTTGTAAAGAAGCTCGATTATGCGATCGATATATTACATGATCTTATAGCCTGGTGCAAGCTAATATCTCTGTGACCCGAGATTCGGTAAGCGCTCAGCGCTCGGGATTGCCATTCCGCTCAGATCATATATATAGGCACATGCATACACGTGAAAGGTCCCTTGATTCGTTCGTCCGCCCGACTATCTGATTGTCTGCTTTGTTCCGAGTCATCTCCCGAAAACCATCTTAATCGTGTCGCAATGCTCGACCAGCTCTCTATATTCCCTGCTACCCATGCGCAGGCCGTTGAATCAAGGAGGCAGTCCTATGAGGAGTGGGGTAAGAGGAGAAGTCACCCCTTTGAAGACTACATCGATGAGTCGAATACAATGGGAGGTTACGAGATCGCAGCTGATGGCAGGTGGACGGTATGGTATGCATTATGCTTCGCTGCTCCTTCACCTCGATATTAACGGCACATTAAACAGGGTTCTTGCTCCCCGAAATGACCCAGCCACCATCGATTTCATGTGCTCATGTGAAACGTAGGTTGTTGAATCTGAATTCGCTCGAGCCGCTTCATTAATCTTTACCTACCTACTCTATTTTAAGCCTGCGCCGGGAGGTCTTCGTTCTCAAAAGGGCACCTTCTAGTGACGAATTCACCCCCGAAGAGGAAGTAGGCTACGGGATCGCCTCTGTGTATACCCCTCCAGAGAAACGGGGGAAGGGTTACGCGAAACAGATGATGAGCCTGCTGCATTGGGTATTAGGGCCCGCGTCATCTTTCCCGTCTGCTTTCCCTGAAGCTTGGGGAAAACCTCCCACTGTACCGGAAGGCTTTGGATCGGGCATTGTGTCCGTTCTCTACAGCGACATCGGGCCTACTTTCTACAAGGCTTCTGGGCCTGCTCCGCGTGTCGATGGTTGGACGGTTAATCCGTACACTGTGTCGACTTGGGACGTTAAAGCAGTCCTAGAAAGGACTAAAGACGAGGCCCGAAAGGACCAGTGGACTTTGCTCAATAAAGAGCAGACCAAAGAATGGTGGAACCAAGACTCGGAGCTCATCTTGCAGGAGGCTCCTTCGAAGCCGCAGTCATCCACCTCGACTGCATTCACGTTCCTCCCTCGAAAGGGCGTAGCGGAATTTCTGCAGCGCAGGATAGAATGGTTCGTCAACTGCATGGAACGCCCACCCCCATATTATGGTGCCTTGCTCTCATCTCCCAGCCCGTCAGACGGCGGACCTAGCAGCGATGGTTTCGCTTCCTGGGCATTCGAACTATACCCTGGTTCACCAAAAACCTTGTTGATCACTCGGTTGAGGTGCCCGAAGGAAGAACTGTTGCATTCATTCTTGGGTTGCATTGCAGAGTATGCAAACGACCTTGGAATTGAACGGATCCAGGTGTGGAGTTTACCGGGCGAGTTGAAGGCGGCAGGCGAAGATTTTGGGGGCACGACCGTGCACCCTGAAGATCACCTACCCTCGGTCAAATGGTACGGAAGCGGTCCCACCGCCGAATGGCTGTATAACGAAAAGTGAGTACGCTCAACTTTGAGGGAAAGTTTACGAATCGACCATGACCGCTTGCTTTAGGTTCGCATGGTGTTAAACGCTGAGTGGGGAGTAGCGGAAGTAGTAGTGGAGGTTAGGGTACTGATTACCACCGAAAACCCTAAAGAGCACGCATCGTCCGTTCAAATAAATTTAAACCTTGTAACGACGCTTCGTAAAGAACGTCTGTAGCACATAGACTTGGAATCTGGATAGAAGGGTGAGTAAACGACCACGAGAGTAGGAAAAGCACCTACACACCTATTCCAATAATCGCCAGCGGCCACTGACTTCTGTTGGCTGCCGGCGCCAATCGATAACTCTCTGTACAAGGAGACCAATTAATTATGCGATCGATATATTACATGATTTTATAGTCCGGTGCAAGATCGCTTTGGCCCGAGACTCGCTAAGATCATATATAGATACGTGCCCAAGGTCCCTTCATTCGACTATCTGATTCTCTGTTTTGTTTCAAGTCATCTCCAGAAAACCATCTTGATCGCGTCGCAATAATCATGCTCGACCAGCTCTCTATATTCCCTGCCACCCATGCACAAGCCGTTGAATCAAGGAGACGGTCCTGGGCCAAGAGAAGAAGATACCCCTACGAAGATTACATCGACGAGTCGAATACAATGAGAGGCCACGAGATCGCAGCTGATGGCAGGTGGACGACATGGTATGGGTTATGATTCGCTCCTCCTTCACCTCGAGAGTGCACCTTGTTAACGGCACATTAAATCAGGGTTCTTGCTCCCCGAAATGACCCAATGACCTTCGATTTCATGTGCTCATGTGAAACGTAGGTTGTCGAATCTGGATTCACTCAAGCCGATTCATTTACTGTCTACCTACCACTCTATTTTTAGCCTGCGCAGGGAGGTCTTCGTGCTCAAGAGGGCACCTTCCGGCGAGTTTACCACCGAAGAGCAAGTGGGTTACGGGATTGCCTCTGTGTATACCCCTCCAGAGAAACGGCGCAAGGGATACGCGAAGCACATGATGAGCCTGTTGCATTGGGTATTAGGGCCCGCGTCATCTCTCCCGACCGCTTTCCCTGAAGCTTGGGGCCAACCTCCTGTTGTACCGGAAGGCTTTGGATCAGGGACTGTGTCCGTTCTCTACAGCGACATTGGGCCCACCTTCTACAAGGCTTCTGGGCCTGCTCCGGGTGTCGATGGTTGGACGGCTAATCCGTACATTGTGTCGACTTGGGACGTTAAAGCAGTTCTAGAAAGGACCAAAGACGAGGCCCGAAAGGACCAGTGGATTTTGCTCAATAAAGAGCAAACCAAAGAATGGTGGAACCAAGACTCGGAACTTATCCTGCAGGAGGTTCCTTCGAAGCCGCAGTCATCCACCTCGACTGCATTCACGTTCCTCCCCCGAAAGGGCGTAGCGGAATTTCTGCAGCGCAGTCTTAGGATAGAATGGTTCGTCAACCGCATGGAACGCCCACCCCCATATTATGGTGCCTTGCTCTCATCTCCAAGCCCGTCAGACAACGGACCTAGCAGCGATGCTAGCGCGTCCTGGACATTTGAACTATACCCTGGGTCACCAAAAACTTTGTTAATTACTCGGTTAAGGTGCCCGGAAGCGGAACTGTTGCGTTCATTGTTGGGTTGCATTGCAGAATATGCAAATGATCTTGGAATTGAACGGATCCAGGTATGGAATTTACCGGGCGAGTTGAAGGCGGCAGGCGAAGAAATTGGGGGCACGACCGTACACCCTGAAGATCACCTACCATCGGTCAAATGGTACGGAAGCGGTCCCACCGCCGAATGGCTGTATAACGAAAAGTGAGTACACGCAACTTTGAGGGAAAGTTTGCGAATCGACCATGACCGCTTGCTTTAGGTTCGCATGGTGTTGAACACTGAGTGGGGACGGTGGAAGTAGTAGTGGAGGATAGGGTACTGATTACCACTGAAAACCCTAAAGATTACACATCGTCCGTTCGGGAACCATAAATCTAAACTTTGTAACGACGGCCGGTCTTCGTGAAGAACGTCTGTAGTACATAGACTTGGAACCTGGAAAGAAGGTGAACAGACGACCACGAGAGTAGGAAGAGCACCTACACAGCCATGCCAATAATCGCCAAGCTCTCGAAGACGGCATACCAGAACAAGCGGCTGAGGGAATGTCAAATGAATTCAAAATCTACAGCAATAAATCGAACTGACTTCTGAGTGGACTTGACGACGGAGAAGCCTCGACGTTCTTGCGTGTGGTGACTACACAATGTTGAGACAACGGAACACGAAATCGAGTTACGACTCACTGTTTCTGCATACGGTTGATATTCATGAGCATTCCATTTAGTTTGAATACGCTCTCCTCCAGGGCGCTGGTGTGTTCCGCGATTTGACCTGGCTTGGCAGGGGGTTCTCTCCGTGGCTCGCTTTCCACCATGATGTCGAAGTCGACGAGCTTGTCGGTCAATGTAGACATGTCATTTTCGAAGCAGAAGGAGTATTCGCCGACGGTGTTGCCCGTGAAGACGTAGTCGCCTTGTCGCTCGCGCTTTCCATCCAGCAGAACTTTGTGGGTCGGATCCTTGACATCCCAATCAATGTCGAATGCACCTCCAGATTGCACCTTCGGGGACCGTTCAGAAGACATGTAGATTTATGTTATAGCATGGGGACCTACAGCAAAGTAGAACTGGGATATGACGACGTTAGTCCTAGTAAACGGCGTAGGTCAATTGGAAACATACACCGATTTTCTCTTTAGGTTTGTCAACGTCGGCGAAGAAGCATGCTCGTTCGTTAGGAGAAAGTGAAATCGTCAATGCCGCCGCCCGCGCTGTCAGAGACAGATAGAGAAGAAATAGTAACGAGCAAAGGAAATGCCAGGGCTCCATGCCAGGCGTAAATGGGTGTTGGGATGCACGCGATGACGGCCACGTCTGGTGTCAGTGGCTCGGAGGGCTTTGCCACACAAAGCCAAACAACCCTCATAAGCGCGCGCTCGCCTAAAATCCTCCCCCTCAGGGCCTCTGCTAACCATGGCCGCTACAACTGACTCTACTGACCCTCTGCAATCTCATCACGACTTTACTGACTGGCTGCATCTGTCCCCTTGCGAAAATCAAAGCTCGCCGCTCCAAGATATCTCGTCTTCCTCTAAAATCAACGCCAATCTCGCATCCAATATTCCGTCTAGCTCCTTATATGCGTCAAAATTTCATGCTATACCTGAAAATGAAGATCCAAACTCGACTTCTCACCAGTTTGAGTCTTCCTTCTTCCCCAAAGGTTTCACGGCCGCACCTACCGCACGACTCTGCTACACGCCTTCACCTGCCTTCACCGATCGATCGGCTTCGCGTGCAGGATTTGGCGACTCTCAATCTCCGCTCTTGCCTCTTCCCTCCGTCTCCTTTGGCTCTATCTCTTTTTCAGACAGTCAAGCCAGCTACGACCTGAATCACTCGCCTCTTGCTACCTTGTTCCCTTTTCGCGACTTTCCAGGAAACTTTGACGACGACATATCTCCCGTTCTCCGAGGAAGCCAGGAACACATACGTTTTCCATTGGAACTCAAGGAGGAAACCAAAAGTCAGAATTCTCACTCAGTGAGTAGGCCTGAGAGGCAGAATAGAACTCGCTTTGTGGATCGGCTTGTCTCCATGGCGCATACAACTAGAGTTGATCCTCCGGTTTCTTCGACAACCTCTTCGACATTGCGCTCGCCTTGTAAAATTGCGACGCCGACCTCCTACAGGATACTCAGAGCATCACGTGCAGGCCATGACAAGTCTACGATGGTTCGGGACGCTCTCCCCGCGACCGAACCCGATTCTATGCTACCTGCTGCCAGAAAGAGTCCAGCAGCGCCGACCTTTCCTTCGTCTCTTAGAACGCTCTCTGGTGCTGCGTCACCTCCCATCCCGGCTCGGCTTACGGTCAAGATACCCAAGCGCCGGAGGGACGAGAATTCCACTCCGTTGCCCGCGAAACGTCAACGGAGTAGCTCTGACGAGCTAGCGGAGCCTACCTTGCCGATAGTCCAGGAGAGCCCAAACCGTCAAGGCCAAACGCTCTTCACTACTCGGAGCTTCCCTGACTCTGTGGAAATCTCGGCGAGCTTCCCTCTCTTCTATCGTCGCTTCCCGGCCAGTTCTTATTTTCAGCCTGCTGACCAGAGGTACGCTGAGTTAACACTACTTGCTGCGATATACGACCGGCAGAAATTGACTGCGGCTTCCAGTTCGCCCTGCACCTTGTTTGGTGTCTCCCATCCTGGAGGCACGTACAATCCACCGAGGAACACCTTCGATCTTTATACGCCTCGGTTCGTGAAGGGCCGAGGGGCGGATAAAGTCGGATTGTGTCCAATTTGTGTCGAGCCTCTCGAAAGAGGAGGGCAGAATAAGAAAGTATGGTTGGCTATGAAGTATTCTGCGTTCAAGTGGTACGTCGGTCCCCATACCTTGATTTGCCTGTTGTAAACTGACCTTCTTGATAGTGTATTGTCGTTCAATTACACATGGAAAAAGCTAACCTATGCTCTAAAGCTACCACATGCAGTATTCTCATGGTATGTTTGCGCATCCGTATGCATGCCATTCATTTGACGAACGATCGTTTCAGGTATCTCGGCGGCGAGTGGAAAGCCCTTCTCTCCGCCTCTTTTGTTTAGGATGGTTCCTCGCAAGAACCCAGCCAAAACAGACAGGAAGGAAATTCGGCAGGGAAAATGCCACAAATGCTCGAAATGGGTTGCAGTCGAAGGAGTGAAAGATATAGAATGCAAAGTAAGGAGTCCTTTGTGGCATATTTTGTCATACGCTCACTCTGCCACCTGGTACAAAGGTCAAAGAATTACATTGGTTCGTGAATGCTTTGTGTCGTCACTGGCATGATCTGACTAGAGTTTAGGTGGAAGCACGCTGCCTCTTGCCACAACCAAAGCACGATTACGGGCGAGGAGGGAGTATGGGAGGAGGATAAGGTCTACAAGCGACTTGTCGAGCTATAGCTAGGATTCATAGACGGATACCATTGACCGATAAAATTAGAGTACTAGTGAATCGTACGAGCCTCTTAGTCGTGGAAGTCAAGCAGTGTTTGCCTTGCGTTCGCCCACTCCAGTCAGTAAGGAGACCATCTAAAAATAGAGACGGCAAACCGATCGGCATTTGCCGACAAGTGCCGAGATGCCCCTGTACAGTTGGTGCAAGCCACCGTGGCTGTGCACTACGCTCCTGGAACTGGGGACATTGCGCTCGACGAGTTCAGCATCGCGCCCGACGACTTCGACATGGCCAAATCAAAGAAGTACGTTGCCCAGGCCATGAAGTATGCCAGGGTCGACCGCTTATGCCCTTCCTAGCCACACAAATCACAACCAGAACAAAAAGGCCCATCGCAATGGTATCAAAAGGCCTCAGTCGCACCGGTCGCCTTCCATGAAGGGTGTACGTGCCCTTACTTTGTTCTATGTCGAGATTATCGTTTGACAGTGTCCTTTGCTTTCAGGTTGACCCCAAAGTCAGTTTCTTCGAAGCCATTTCTGTGTCATACATTAATAAACGACTTGAATCTAGTTCCGTCGCAACGCCCGATTCGCTCTTGTTGGCTCCGTGCGTCCTCAATCGCCTTTCATAGTCTGTCCTTTTTGTGCTGACGATTACAACAAACAGAACAAGGCACGAGCAGAGCAAAGGAGTGCTGCTAAATCATGATTGCCAGAACCGCGCACCCGATCATCCCTGCTATACGCTCCCCACTAGGTCCACATCATGCCCTTTCTGTATGCAATATACACCATGCCGCACGTTTCCGATCCAAATAAAACCATTGAAAACACCCGAAAGACGCCCCGCCGTGGTCAAAGTGGATCTCGCTGCGATGAAATCATATTCCCGTGGAATACAAGCTATTGTACAAAGTTTCGCCCCCAAGACTCAGCGCTGAGAATTGGAATTGGTGAAGGATTTAACATTACGATCCAACGTCGCTCTCAGACGTATGGCCTGCGCTCCCGAATTAGACGCGAAACGAGAACAAGAATGAGAACGTACAGCAGCATCCTCAGGACGCAATGCGCCTTTGGCCATGTTATGCTTCCCAGCCCGTAGTTTCTGGTTCCTATGCAGCGAACTCGATTTTGTCGAATTCTCGCTGGATGCCAGCAAGGTCCTGCATTCCTCATCGGTAGCAGGATGCCCTTCGAGGACAGAGAAGAACTTGTGGCGTAGGATGGACTTGATTCTTTCGAAAGAATGAGACGTGTACCATCCGTCGCGTTCCTGTCGAGGGGTTGAGGAGAAAGAAACCGGTCACAAATGTGAGGAAGACGCACATCACAGGTTTCACGAAGAGCATCGGGATCCTCTATCATTTCCTTGAGCATTGGGTCAACGATATCGCAGAGTTGGAATGCCGCTGTCTCTTTGGACACAGTTTTGCCATCGAAGATATGCGAGCTCCTGAACAACCGGAGGTTCATGAATGAATTCGCTCTGTCTCCATGTCGCAACGAACATGGACTTACTTTCTGTCTTCTCCGCCTTCGAAATTGCGGATATGAAGATTGACATTCGCTCTATCTTGTCTGCGTGTTGTAACGGAGGGCCTGGATATTGGGTGGTTTGCGTTACGGAAGTATAGCCGCTGGTAGCTGCATCATGGATGAGCGAAAGTATCGCAAGGAGTAATCCATTTCTGAGCACTCACAATCGGGCATTGCTGTCGGAACGAGGGTCGTAGCCAAACTTCACAAGGGTGTCTCTCCATGGACCATCTTGGAATACATAGCATACCAGAGGCAACATGACCTTGGAGCTACGCAATTCTCAGTTAACCTCTCGTTGTTCATGCAGCACGTTCACTCACTTGAGAATTTCGCGGGATTCAAGAGCAGTAAACTGGTTGAACAAGGACATCCGTGTCCATATCGGTCTCGTGGCGAATAGCTGCGCCGAAGGTCAGGATGGGGTTTCGAACAAACCCTTGCAGACAAATTCTGACCTCGTGCAGCTTCTCCAAGAGCTTCGGGTTGGCTTGATCTCTCCCCTTTTCGACTGCGTCCGGAGGGTTGAGGGGAACCTGCATCAACAACTATAAGGAACTCAGGCGAGCAAGACCAGGAGTACTTTCTTTACCTGAGAGTCCGAAAACATGATAGAAGCTGGTCCATATCCTTTCCAACGCATCTTGTTGATGAGTCGCTTCCTTTCTTCTCCAGTTTCCTCGTCAATAGTGGTAGTTACAATCGATGCACTGTTGGCTTTGAAACTGAGAAGAGGTAAGAGGATCGTCACTAGGAGCGAAAGGTGTAGGCTTACTTATAGCCCTGTGGTATCGTTTGCCGACTAAACAGCGGTGGAGGGAACAATCTCAAGCTACTGCTTGACGGAGAGGCCACGGTTGAGGAAGACGTTCCTCCAAGCTCTGGGTCTATGTTCATATCGAAAGGCCCTGGAGATTGGTCTGTAGAAGGAGCGACAGGTTCGTATGACCTCTCCTCAGGTATGCGGTATGACATGATAGCGTCCACTGTAGAGTAGAAAAGCAATGAGATGCTGAGCAGTAGGAGTAAGGCCGATATTCCTCACCGTCCATCCGGTCCATGGCAAGCCGCAATTGGGATATTGGATCATTCATGTCAGGAAGATACTGAAAGTCAACCATGCCTGAAAGGAGGCGCGCGGAGGTTAGGTCCACAAAAGTTGGACAAACGTATAAAATTCGTACTTCGGAAGCGCACTGTTTTCGTGGTGACCCCGACGATCTCTGCTTTGTATTCTCCGATAACACCGTCGTCTGCATCCTGCCCTGGGCGTTTCTTACGCTTCCTTTTCGTCACTTTCAATACCAAGTTATTCGTATTGACAACATCCCCGGGGATAGGATGCGCGAATGGGTTGTCCGGATGCAACGACAATTCGATCAAGGACTCGGTTTTCGGTGCCATCCGTTTGAATGCGAGATCTATCCTCGCTTGTCCTCCTAAATTTTGAATGGCCTTGGGAACGGATGCATCTTGCACGTATCCCGGGTATTCGACCGAGTAAAACTGTCGCTGAGGCAGAGGATGCTCCGGGGCTTCGTTTGACCTATCGGTAGTCACGTCTTCAATGACCTCGTTGACGGGTGGTAATTGAGATGTGGATGCTTCTGACTGCATTTCAAGGGTCTGTTAGGGGATGGGATTCGGCTATTGTGCCCTAGACATGGAAGTGGAAGGAAAGGAACATGTATTTGAGAAACAAACAGCCGAAAATACGAGTTACGCGCGCGTCACGGACTAAAGCCTCCCTGGCACCTGCTACCCAAAAATCCGTCATGGCTTTGGTGGTGGTGAGGCTATCGACATGAGACTTTTCATGAGTTCCTGGAAAACAACTATGAGCCAGGTATAGGTTAGAGACCAGAGAATTGCGTACCGGGTCTTCCAAATCGAATCCTGCAGCCTTCATTTCGGTCTTCACCCGGACAACGGCGTCTCTGAATTCGGTATTCCTGGCAAGCTTTATCATGTCGCTGAGACCAGGTTGTTGGCCAGAGCCCATGTTGATGCCTATTGAATAAAGCTTGGGTCAGAGAACGGGCCGGCACAAAGCCTCAGCACATACCGTTCTTCATTAGGACCTCCATGAGATTCTGGAGTGCTTCGAGGGAGCCGGGATGGGTTGCAACCTTCTTCCACTGCTCATTCTTCATCATAGCCTCCGTAACCGCCTTGATCCTTTCCTGAGCATCACCCTCCGAGATGTCGGTGGGTTGGGATGATTTGCCCCAGTTGCCAAAGAGGCTCCGACGTTGACATGTAATAATCGGAGCAGAGGGTCGTAGTCTTGCTACCGTGCGAGGGATGGAAGAGACCCGTAGCTGACGGGCGACTGAAGAAGAGAGGAGACGTGCAGCGGAGAGGGACATTGTTGTACTCGAGACCGACACTCTTCGAAGGAATGCGCGAGAGAGGAGGACGGCGAGCAGCGACGTCGACTGCCGGCCCGCCGCTGATGTCAAACCGAAACGCGGGGGCGTCACAATCACGTCCTCGGTTCGTCACATCTCTCGCGCGTCCATTCACGATGGAAAACGACTACTTCTCGGTGGAGGCAATATTGGCAGAGAATCAGGTATTCCCCATGCAGATATCACAGTTCTATAAGCCCTGACAACGACCAGAAAGTTCAATGCACATTCAAACACAACATCCCTAACATGGGCCACCTCGGTGGTGGAACGGAACGCGATGTACGCTCAGAAGCTGCTTCAATACGCGTTGGTAACCCTGTATATTAGATTGCGGCACTAAGCAAACTCCAAATCCCTATGTGGCTCGCCTATATCATCATCTACTCGTTCGTGAACATCTGTTCAGTGCCCGTGATCTAACTAACGGCGACTACCTAGAGATTGGGCTGATTTCAATATCCCAACACCATTTGGCCTGAAAGTGCGGAATGCCTTGAAAGCGGAAGCTTGCAGTGTACGATTGTCGAGTCTTGTCGGGGCTGGTGGTCTTTGGTACGGCTTTGGGAAGATGATCATGGATATGTGAGCCGATTCTCGACCATGAGGAAGACCCATTGCTAACGTTCCGCGTGCAGGCTCAGCGAGGAGCAAGCAAGTGAGATGTCAGAGATGATGACCAAGGTATGAAGGGGGTATTTTATCTAGGGAGTTGGATTATGACGTTTTGGCAGGCCTTCAAAGCGCGGGTGGTGGAATTGGTCGACCAGGCTCAACACTTCGCAGCCATCGGTGCAGGAGGTTCAGGGGGAGGAGGGCCATCTGGAGATGTTGCACAAGCTTTCCGTGAAGGCTTGGACGCGACCGAGCGCGAAAGTGAGTCTGTGTTGGAATACAACTTGGTTTGTTTGATAACACCCGTCGCCCAGTTTTCTCCCTCGCACAAGACAGTGCTAAACGGATGAAGAAATGGTATGAGGAGAGCGATAAAGCGAAACAATAACATCCTACACGTACCAGAACCACCACACACCTCACTGGTCCTTCTTTTCTTCCGCTTCGGCTCCATTTGCACCCTCTGCTCGCGCCTTCTTCAGCTCGCTCACGAACCTGTTGTAACACTAGTCAGGACATCGTCCTCATGGGAATTTGTATACTTACCATTTGACACTCGCCCAAAGACCCAACTCTATCAACATGAGAGCGAAAATATGAATATTTCCCGAGGTCAAGAAGGCGAGGATGGCCAGAATTACGAATAGTGCCGCGAAAGTGCCATCGACAATAGCCAGGAACGATGCGTTGAGCGATGACCCTGGCTTCAAGATATTGTTGAAGAATGTCTCGAGTCCAGACTCAGCGTTGGGGCTCTCTGCAGTCGGAACGGGGGCTTCAGGCTCGGACATTGTGGTTGAGAGTTGTGCCAAGTGCTGGCAGCTGCGTTCTTACAATGAGTACATAAGCAGTTGATGGTTCCGCAGGCCGTTACTAGTTGCGACTAGCAAATCCTCAGGTTGTATTTCTCCTGGTATATCGTACACATCTCGTCTCAAAAATTCTACTCAAACCCGGGGGAATCCAGACAATCTGGGAATCCAAGGCTGCCCCATCCCGTCCAGCTAGGGTGACACGCACGGAAATGAAGGGTCTTGTCAATTTCATGCAATTCAGCGATTTCCTCTTCAGTGAGGTCGACCAGCTTGTAGTTGCTCTCGATACGAGCTGGGGTGACCGACTTGGTAAGGACTGGAATCAAAATAAGTAAATCCGATTTGTGTATTACTGCTGCAATAATCTAGAATCCTCACCGTTGACGCCTGGACGATTCGCCTGGAGAGATATGAGAATGGTAGCGGGGTGCACGCCGTGCTTGTCAGCGATCCTTTTGACAACTTTGTTGATCAAGAGAGGAGAGTCGTCCGATCCCAGAGGGGAATACGCCTGTATAGACAGTTTTAACATAATCCCCATTCATTCGCCAATATGAAGTAGACGACTTACCAATTGCACGGAGCTTCTCCGGGTGAGCCTTGTAAAGTTTAGCCATCTCTTTCCAAGTATTCAACCAATCGAGCTAGCGGCTAAATAAGTTAGAACCACGGGGCTTGGAAGATAAAGTCCGACTAACAGTTTTATCGGGAGTCTCATCTGGATGCATAGGCGCCGGCCAGTGCATGAGCCCTATCAACTCTAATATTAGCACAATCAGAGAAGCACTCAAGTGCAGTAAACTTACACAGGTCCAGATAGTCAGTACCCAGAGCGTTCAACGAGTACTCCAGGGCTTTGGCTGGATCCCCATGGTCGGTGTTTTTGAGTTTGGTGGTCAAGAAGATCTCGCTCCTGGGTACACCAGATGCCTTGATCCCCTTACCGACCTCCGATTCGTTTTCATAGGCAGTTGCAGTGTCGACATGTCTGTAGCCAAATTTGAGAGCATGCTCGACAGCTCCCTCGACTTGCCCCGGCTGGGACTTCCACGTTCCTGATAACATCCAGATGCAACAAATCTGTCAGTTCCAACTATGAAGCAGACCTTGGAACTCGGCTACTCACCCAGGCCGACGGTGGGGATCTCAGCGCCAGTATTAAGCTTCATATGTTGGCCTGCAAGCATTCTGATCACCGAAGTTGTCGAAAATCGATGAAAGCCTTCGAGGAATGATTAATTCGAATGCTATCTTCATGTATTTTTGGACAAACAATCCCACCTTCGTGTCTATGACTCAGGTGGAAGATGCCACCTACGCCGCCACTACAAAAGACTCCTTGAATATGTGTCCCGCGCTTAACGCAACCCCAAATCCGCGGGCGCAGATGATTCATAGTGAAACGACCTTTTGTTGGTGGTAAGTAAAAAGTATACTACTACAGTTAGTCGGTAATGGTAAGCAGGAACGCGACGTGAGATGATGCATAAGCCCGGAAGTTATAGATACAGTTCCACGAAAAAGAAGATCATAAGAAAAGAATTGTGAGTGGATGGGAAGAAGGTGAGTAGGACAAAAAATCATTGGAGCCGCTGAGGACACATAATGCAAAGATGAATTGCTCGGGGATGAGGAACAACAACTTGAATGCAGAGCTTCCCTCAAGAGTCCGTATCTTCCCCGGGATCGGAGTCGTCAAAGGTGCCCCCGAGCCAAAAGATTCGGTAATCTTCCAACCCCTTTCGACACCACCCGTACATACCGGCCTCTTGTTTCAGCATTGCTGGCACATCGTCCGAATCAACGGCGTGGATGGATGACCCGGACATTGAAGGCGCGAAACTCTCTGCCCTATCCAACCCCGAGGAGTACAGTTCTTCGGCCTGGTCCCAGTTACCCCCGGACTGCAGATGCCCAACATCACCTCCAAGGTCTTCTTCTGCTCGAATAAATTCGGGTTGCACAGCCCTACTTTTGCCTTTTCCATTACCGTTCGCATTCCGATACCCGTCGTACAAGAACGTGAGCGGGGTCTCGTAAACCTCGATACCAGCTTCCCCAAAACTGATAACTTGAAGAAATGGGAGTTTGGAGAGCGAGTATCGCGGTGGTGTTGTTAAAGACTCTCGCGTAGGGCGGCACACCCGGGCGGAGACTTGTTTTGGGGTATTTTTCCAAAAGATGACGTGCAGCGGTTCGACAGACGCAATTTTTGTCGGGAGTGGATTCGAAAGGATATGCGTCCTCCTCCCCTTCGTGAGGAACATAACGGACTTGTGATCCATCGTTCTTGTGTATGGGTCGAACACTGGGAGGTCGCATCGCACAGGAAGAGTCCACTTGGCAACACTCTCGCGGATATCGAAAGATAGCCTAGCACGTGTTCGTTGAGTCATGGAGCTTATCGATGGGGTCAAGCTATCTCGAGTGGCTAGCGGTGTAACGGGAGGTCCACCGTCGTCTCGAAGCTCAAATTCGCCTACAGCAGAATCTGCCAGACGAATCCACCCAGCCTTTTTGTCAAATACAACGAAAAGGCAGAGTTGAACACCGTAGTCAATTCCACCGGAGTTGGATTCAGCTCGTGAATGGCTGCTAGTGGAGCCTCGAGCGCCGTTGCTGTCGGTACGCCTATGCCTCGAGCTTTCTGACGGGGGTCGGCTAGCCTCATGAACATACTGGTGGAAGAAACACATGTTCTTAGGCTGCAAAGGGGCATAAAAGTCCTATAGAGACATTTTGTTAATTACCGTGGCATAAACCCAGTAAACCGATTCACCTTGACGAAACGGTACGCACGCTCCCCCTTAGGGGACTCGTATAGCAAGATGCTGTACTTCGTCGCGATTGCAAGAAGCTGGCCGCCAGTTGATCGACGGTTTCGGTCATACCACGTTGCGTAGAAAAGCGCAGAAGTATTGCTTAAACGCGACCCAGGGGAAGCCAGAGGGACGTAGTCTGTGGCCCACCGCAGCGGTAGGTCGTCCACGATATCCCAGGTCGAGTCAGAGGAATCGTGTCTGACAGGACTGATACGGCCATTGCCTGGAGGGCCGTGAGCAAAGCTGGGTCCACTGCCGGAAGGGGAGGTCAGCAACGATTGGTATGATGTGGGATGTTCGGGTTGTTGTGGAGTAGGATCGATGAAAGACTTGATACTTCTTGCCAAGCTTCCTTGAGGACGATGGCGTCTCGGAGGAGATTGGTGCTGAGCTTGCCAGTTGGATGGTCTGTGTAAGTCGAGAGGCCGTGCCCCTTTCTGACTGACAGCCCAACGCGCTAGACTCGTCAAGCTGCTGAGATTGTACATTCGTAAATGACGGAAATCTGTATCTCTGCTTGAGGGTGATTCGGGGTCTGGGCCGACCAGTGCCAGGACAACTCCTTGAGGAGTGCCTTCACCCGTATCCTCCATCTCAAGTATTGTCATTTGGTACACCCTATGAGACTGGGTCAGGGACTTGAGGCGTGTATGAGTTAAATGAGCAGACATACGCCTCGCCTTTCCAAATGGGATACGACAGAGCCTCGTTTGGCTGTTTTACGGAGATGTCTCCACTATCAGTCCAGTCTTGAGGAAACATATCTAGCACTGATAGGCCTTCGTCATGGCCAATGAGCACCAGGCGATCAGCCAGAAGAGGTAGGATACAGCGAATTGGTGATGTAGCATGAGGCAAGAATCGAGAACCGAACTGGTTTATCTTGAGATGGCTGGGTGGAATGGCCTGGCTAACGAATGGTAGCTGGAGTTCACACGGAGTCAGTGGTCGAGGGGAGTAAGATTCATTTATCGAAAGGTTGCCGGTCTGGATATGCAGAGAGTCCACTCCACTTGGTGCTGCTGGGGTACCTGTGTAGAGAATAGGTGGTGGTATAGTGCTTTGACTGGTCTCCTCGGGCTAGAGAGGTGTAAGTCCATGAGTTGCTCTATAATTCAGTGCACGTACTTCTGGCAGATCCCAACCGCGCTCTCTCCTCCTCCGTCTTTCTTCTGGGGTTATGTCTGTGTATCTCTCGAGAGCCCTGGGTCCAGGCCGTTTAGAACAGTAGGAAGCAATGCACCCAAGGAACACGCACCTCTTCTCGATCCAGCCTTTCCATCTCCCAAATCTAGGACATCATATGAACATGAGAAGCCAAGCCTACGAGGCCTATTTTAAATGAACGAACCTTGAGTTTGGCCCATTCTGCGCTGCAAGATCATCGTAGCTAGGAAGGCCATCGTCGCCCGAGGCTGCAGCGTTATCTCGCTCTACGTAAGGATGCTCTGCAGACATTACTGAGAGGCACTAGATGAAGTCGAAGTGGGGGATAATCAATACACCCTTCAAACCCGAGCATGAGTGCATCGCCCTCAGTCAATGGCGGTGAGCAGAGCCATAAATCAGTCACGTGAGAACCGCAAACGGCAGCTTTGGGAACGGCAGCCGAGATCGAGTGTCCCACTCTCGCCGGGTTTTAAACCCCTTTCATTCCTTCTCGTGGTGGTGGTGTGGAAGCAGCATTATTCGTCTTCACATCCTTCACAGCTATGCCACTCTTAGAGCGATTGAACCACACGACTGGACTGGAATACCTCCCGAAACCATTCTGCCCGGCATTAATGGGCCCCTAATCAGCCTACATCCTGCACAGCTAACTTGTCGGAACGCTGTTTGCTGTCTTCTCAGCGTGGCAGCCTCTCTGGACTGTTTAAAAGCGCTTAGGCTTCGCTTATCTGCCCTACCCAGAAACCTCTCCCCTCATCATGGTTAACTTGACGAAAGCTGGCCAGAATATTTCGAGGATCGCTGCTTCTCTATTTTCGAGCAAGTCCAGCAAATCTCAGAAATCTTCTCTACCTCCAGATGAAGAGTTTGCTAAATCTCATGATAAGGCAACCTCTGATGATCTTCCTCAGTCGTGGAGTACCAACTCCCCTCCCCCATACTCAGAATTGGACATCAAGGGCGACGACTTGAGCTTACTTTCTCAGTACGACACCATCTTTTTGGTCGACGACTCGCTGTCTATGGGTTTCTCGACCCCAGATGGAAGAACACGCTGGAACCAAGTACTTCTTTCTCCACTTTTGTTTGATATTCGAATTGAATTTTGGGTGGCAGGCTCGTGACTGCTTAATGAAATTCGCTGCAATCGCCGCCCAATATGACAGCGACGGGATCGATGTCTATTTCCTCAACAACAAGAGTGAACAGAACCAGAACTTGAATGTCAGTCAAAAGCCCTTGTGATACGCTGAGAATTTTGGCGAATCCTCATGTTGCGTCTGTTTAGGTCTCTCTTCACGTCCAGCTTCTGTTTGACGGTGTAACCCTGTCATCGGGTAGTCAAGTTGGAAGGCGCTTGGCTGAACTTACAATGGAGTACTGCCAGGAACTGAGCGCGTGTGCGGGAGCTGGTCGTCAACTTCCTCGACCAAGGAATTATATTGTCATCACCGATGGCTGTCCAAGTAAGCTGGTGTCAGCTACTCACCTTGGATTTAGAAACTCATAGCACCCCTAGCTGACCCAGAGGACCTGAAAGCTTGTCTGGAAGACACAGCGGCCATGCTGCACAAGCTCAATTGCCCCCCGTCACAAGTAAGCTCCATCCGGGCCTTTCACTTCTGCACGAGGCTGATCGATTGAAGCTTGGCTTCCAATTTGTGCAAATTGGCAACAGTCGTAGTGCCACCAAGTTTCTCCAGGAGCTGGATGGTGACAGAAAGAAGCTTAAGCGAGTATGTAAATTTGAGCTCAATACCTTCTGTTCATCCAGTAACCCCGTTTTAGGATATCGTCGACACTGTCGCGCATACCCCGCAACCGCCTAATGCTCCTTTGAGCCATGACGATTTTCTGATCAAGAAGATTCTGCTTGGAGGGATCAATCGTTTCTACGATCGCAATACCGAGGTGTTTGATCCTTGGACACAATCGATCTAACGTGTATATTCACTCTTTCCTCGAGCAGGAGCTTGCCTCGTACTAAATTCAAACCCTTATGCATAATCCTAGCGAAACCAACGATGTCTGATAATAATCTTTCTCCTGTCAACCGATTGAGCCGGTCCACTCGCTCGAGTCATATCTGTCTAGTTTTTGACTCAGTTATATAGTCGCTACCGACGTCCCTGAACATCTGCCATCCGTGACGTGATCAGCTATAATGCATAAGGCCCCTCATTAATGATATCACACAACACGAGGTTACTTCTAACGCGTATAAATACCTGCATGAACACCACCACTTCTGAGTGTGGTCCCGATTCCTCTCGAATAACGTCTACGAAGATGACGACCCTCGTTAAAGCCAGTTGCCATTGTGGCCAAAATTCCTTCAAAATTCCCTTCACCACCTCTACCTTGCCCAAGACGGCCCACATGTGTCATTGCAACATATGCCGACACTGCACTGGAACCATGAGCGTCATCGACCCCAACATGGACGGTGAACCTCTCTCCCCAGAGTCCACCGAAGACAACCTCATTCCGGGAGATCTAAGCAAGCTCACAGCCTACCGGTCCTCTTCGATGCTCACGCGCTTCTTCTGCACCACCTGCAGTGCACACATGTTCTTCCGCAGCAACGTGCAAACCGAAGCCGACAATAACACCCCAGCAAGTTGGACAGTCATGTGGGGTGTCTTAGAGAAGACTGACGGAATAATCACAATCGAGGCCCACATATTCGTCGGCGATACTCTCGATGGCGGAATTGCAGATCACATTCCCTCATTTGCAGGAAAGCCCATAAGACGCCTCAAAGGCTGGAAAGAAGGAAACACTGAAGAAGTTGCACTCGGCTGGAAAGCCGGAGAGGGATATAAGAACCCAGAAACATTGCCCGTGTACTGCCACTGCAAGAACGCTTCCTTCAACATCGCGCGTGCAACCAAACCCAGCGACAACCCAGCTGAGTACTGGCTCGTCCCGGGCAAAGAGCCTACGGACCCAATCAAATTCATAACAGCCCACTGCCTCTGCAATGACTGCCGCTTGTGTAGTGGGAGCCAGATCCAGACTTGGACCGTTGTTCCGAACGAACTCATCCTCGACCCGGCAACTCAAGCGCCCATCGACCTCGTTGAGCCCAGCAAGCGTCCCAAGGGGCTGAAACAGTACGTCTCAAGCGACGGAAAGCATCGCGAATCGTGTGGCACTTGCGGTGCGACCGTCTTTTGGTGGAGGGGGGTGAAAGAAGGAGAATCGGCACACATGGACGTCGCCACCGCTCTCATCGACCAAGCTGCAGCTGGAGGAGCGAGAGCAGAGTCTTGGATTTCCTGGTACAACAAGGTGATCTTCAAGGATTCTGCCCTCAGCGCAGATGTCTCCAATGCCTTGGAGGAAGGTGTGAAGGCAGCAACTGCTACGGCTTGATGAAGAGGAATTGTGGATATCTTGGATCCGAATTGTAAATTGAATTTGATATATTGTACACCCACCACTCAAATGGACTATAACTTCGGTGCAGACTCTTCCTCGACAACCGGGTTGACTAGGGTTCCAATACCGTTTCCAAGGGAAACCCTGACCTCGTCCCCATGCTTGAGATAGATGGGGGGTTTGCGAACGAACCCAACTCCCTTGGGTGTCCCGGTCAGGATAATGGTTCCCGGTTCGAGGGTAGTTCCTTGAGAGAGGAAAGCAACGGTCTGTCTGACATTGAAGATCTGGTCGCTGTAAACGGTGCATTAGAGGAAGACAGGGCCGCGTGACATAAAGCTTCACACCTAGTGCTCCCGTCCTGTAAAGTTTGACCGTTCACAACAGCCTTGAGCGGGATGATCTGAGGGTCAGGGATGGCGTTAGCTGAAACGATGCAAGGACCAATAGGATTCGTGTTGTCTATCAATTGCATTGAGCAACCATAAGGAATCCGAGGAGGCAGGTAATACACACCGAATCCTTTCGAGAAGCCCCACTGCGATACTGCCATTTGGTGCTTGCGGAACGACACATCGTTCGCCCCGGTGTAACCGAGCACGTAATCCAATGCATCTGCCTCGGAAACGTTCTTCGCAGCCTTACCAATAACGATGGTAAGCTCAACCTCGTAGTCTGGGAGATGCTCTTCAGGCGGCTGTGCAGCCCGAGGGATGACTATGGGGGCATTAGGCCCTATCAACGTGGTCACTGGCTTGAGGAATAAGATTGGGAAGCTGTAAACGTGGTTCATAGTGGGCTTCTCAGGTCCCCTCGAATCTGCCATCATTAAGAGACTCACTCAGGTTTCGCAATATTTGCTTCAGCCTATTGGGAAAGCATCAGGATCAAGCATCCAACGAGGGGGAAGACGACGACGCACTGCATGGTCTGAGTAATTCAGCCCTAAACATCTGACAACCTTGACTTGCTCTCGCGACAATGGCGACAGCAGCGATTTCACCGTTAGGACGGATTGTGTCAGCTGTGCTGCAGGGTCCAATGCAGAACCTGTTATTTCAAAGGCTTGGATCGGCTTGCCCTGGAACGCAGCGAGGCCCACTGCACAGAACGAGCAAGCACGTCAGCAAACCGAGGCCAAATCTCGTTTGCAGGAGGTTCACCGTCCAGCGCTGGNTCCACCGGCTGGCCAATGTGCACTCGTGAGGTCTCGGCGGCGACAAAGCGGATGAGCCGGGTCCATTGCTGCAAAGAGGAGCTCAACAACCCTTGTTGAATTAGAATATACGATTTGACCTACAGTCCTTAACAGTGTCATCCTTGGCTACTGTGTCAAGGAGAAGAGTAAACCAGTGTGACTGGGAATATCTCTTCACACCCATCTTACATATCGTGATAGCTGGAGGGAGAGGTGAGAATTGATTGTGTGAATTGGTCGTGCTCGGCCGTCATATATGTTCTTTCGGCTGGGTAACCATGGGTAATGTAAAGGCGCTTCGGAGCGCTCGTTATCGAATGTGCATTGTGGAGGGATCTATCGTACAGTGGATATTAGTAGACTTACAAAGGCGATAGCGTCCTGAGTACATGTACAAGAATTAGAACTTGGTAATGGAAGAATAGAACGAAGGGATTCAATCTGACTACACTGTATGCTTATGTCACGTTATCGGGCGACGTAGTCGTCGTCGTCCTCGTAGTTTTTGGTTTTGCGCCTCTTCGCTGGACGACCGTTGGAAGTGCTACCCGTCGAACGCGAAAGCTTTGAGGCCGACAAGGAGGCACTGGGGTTTCGCTCAAGCTGCTTGACATATGACCAAAGAGTTTTGGCTACTTTGTTATTCGTCCTGATATCATCGTGGACTGAGCGGATCGCGGCTCTCATTTCACTTATTGCCTGCGATTTGGTCTCCAGGTCGTAGTCCCGTAGAACATAGAGGAGAACGCCTGACAAACCAGTGAGTAGTGAAACGAAACAGAGCACTATTTAACGTACCAATAAAAATGAACTCGACGGGAGCTAATCGAGGTGCCCCAGCCGCAAACGAGGACTTGAGGCTTCTGGTAGTCGCAATTTGCCACAAATCCTTGAGTACTTTGTTGATATCGGCCTTGAAAGCCGGACTCGGTTCAACAGTACGTTCGAGCCATTTCGTGATGCCACCGAAAGAAGTCCGCTCTTCTTCTGGGTATCCATCGCAGCAGTACACCATCTGCATGATGTTATGGAAGGGTTTTCCTCGTGACAAGTCCCAAGTCAGAGCATCGGCAAGACCCTCATCTATGAGGACATGCTGGTCTTCTAGTTGTGAAATCCACCTGCAAATACTCGTCAGAAGCGGACGAGGACGCTGGAGGCACACTTACGTCGCTGTGGGAGATGAGATTGCTCGCAGCTTTTCTAGAGCAGAAGAGAGCCTTAGTGCATCTCGAAATAAATTGTAAAAATGTATTACCTGCAGCAGTCAGAACCATGCCAAGTTGTACACGTCGAAACATCTCGCGTTCGTAATCTTCGGTTAGGTCATGGTAGATATCGCATTTCACCTGCTTTGCGAGGAAGATATCTTTATACTTTTTCGGAATTTCAAAGTTGTTTGGCTTCCTCTTATCTGGAAGGGTGAACCACCAGACTTTCTTCCCGCTCTTATCTGTACCCCATGAGGACATTGAAGGTCAGTCAAGTCAAATGAACGCACATGGTATCTGTTCAAGAATTTATTGGTGGTGGCCTGTGTGCATTTACATAGAAGAACTTACTTGACCATCCAAGAATCTCTGGATCGATGTTAGACGCTGGTATGAAAGTCGCCTTGAGCGATTGCGGAATAATCTGAGAGCGAACTCGATGGTACCTGTTTTCCATCGACACAGACAAGCATCTCATCTCCCTCTTCATCCTTTTGCGAGACAAAAACAATGGATGGGATATGATAGTTCATCCAGAGAGAATCTATGAGCGAGGTCTGTTTCGACGAAGGCCACACGACGTCTTTGGGGGAGTCGTTAATAGCTTGACCGCCAGAGAATGGGAACGAGGCGTGCCTCTCTGGTACGGTGCATCTAGCGAAATCTGCCCTTCGTGGATTTTTTCTGGAACGTAGCAGGATTTTGAGTTACTATTCACTGCGCCAAGGTTGCAAACATACGGTGCAAGAGCGTGGTGGTGAATGTGGTGTGCTGGGGTGGGTTTAACGGAGATCCCGAAAGGCGAAATGACGCCTCTCCCTCTTCGTCGGAGCTATAGTCGTCGAGAAACAAGTCATACTCTGAGGAAGACTCTGAGGCCTTGATGTCGATTTCTGTGGCCATCAGTGTGGAAGGAGAATGCCTGCAGGCCAAGCGAGAGTCGCGCGCGTTTTGTGGGTGATAAATCACATGATGCCCATCAATCGACGCGGCCCGGGACGCGAGCTAACCAACGGAACCGACCTGCCACTTCCTCCGTTCCGACTCCGAGTCGCCTATGCTCGTCCGACTCTTTGTGCAACGCCAGTTCATTGCTTGCAGGCACGCTCGTTTTCTTCACAATCTTCGCGAACCAAAAGGGGACCCTCGATGGCCTGGCTACGAAGTGGTGATAGGAATCGAAACCCATGCTCAGCTCAAGTCTCGTCATAAACTCTTCTCTCGTATGTTCCTTGCAGCTACACTTCAATCGTGCAATGAACAAAAGTAATAGACGCATTGACATCCGGACCAAAGGACGAGCCCAACACAAACGTGTCTGCATTCGACGCGGCCTTCCCGGGAACGCTACCTGTAAGCTGAAATCGAGCAACTCAGAGCCAGGCCTCACACTTTGCCAGAAACTAAACCCGAAATGCGTCGACTTGGCCCTGCGTACATCACTTGCGCTCAATTGCGAGATTCAGAAGCGTTCCTCGTTTGACAGGAAGCACTATTTCTACTCAGATCTTCCCTCCGGGTACCAGATTACACAACAGTATGGTGAGCAAGCCAGAGCTTTGTTTGCCTAGCGTTCTATCAATCCCCGTATCAGCTCCTCTGGCAAAGGATGGTAGCCTGGACGTCTACCTCCCCGATAGCTCAACACCGGTCACAGTACGCATCAAACAACTCCAACTAGAGCAGGTACTTACCATTCTCTTTCTCCTCAGAATATGTCACGACATTTTCTTACCAGGACACTGCCAAATCAACATTCAGTCCTCGCACATTAACCTCCAATATTGACCTTAACAGGGCTGGCACCGGTCTCATGGAAATTGTCACGCTACCCGACCTTCGTTCGCCAGAAGAAGCTGGAGCATACGTTCGAACGCTCCAGGCACTACTCCGCGCAGTTGGTTCTAGCGACGGAAATATGGAAGAAGTACGTCTCTCTCCTGAAGCCAAACTAATTTTTTACCAACTTCTCTTCCAGGGTTCCCTCAGATGTGACGTGAACGTCTCCGTGAATCGCATTGGAGAACCTTTTGGAACTCGATGCGAAATCAAAAATTTGAACAGTGTCAAATTCATGATAGCAGCTATCAGTACGGATTCTCTTTACCCACCAATTTGACATTCCTGACCTGCCTTCTAGTACACGAAATCAGTCGTCATATAGATATCCTCGCTACTCAGTCGTCTGTACCTCAAGAGACCCGCGGATTCGACGAGAACACCTTCGAAACCTTCAAGCTCAGGTCAAAAGAAGATGCTCCTGACTATCGATACATGCCAGACCCAAACCTAGGCACTCTGGTTTTGAGCGAGGTGAGTTCATCCAAGTGGTAAAATTTGCCCGGAAGTGATGACCAGTGTATTTCCAGGAACGAATTACTTCCATCGAGTCGACAATGCCAGAGCTCCCGTGGCAGACACGCAAACGCTTGCTGTCCTCATACGGGCTTTCCGAGAAGAATGTCGATGTTCTAATCAAACTCGACAGTTCTAAGGATGTTCCCGTTGATGGAGACAACTCAACTACGCCTGGCCCGATTCAATTTTTCGACGAACTCTGCCAGGGTAACAAGCGTGATCCTAAAGTCGCCTTTAATTGGTACGCCATTGACCTATCTGAAATGAGTTCGCTGTACTCATATTCCGGTAGGATGGCACATGAACTTCTGGGCCAGTTGACTGCCAGGAAACAGTCATTCCAGAATAACACTATTACCGTGCAACAACTCTCAGAACTGATTGACTTGGTCCAGGAAAAGCAGATAACAGGTAGGCGTTCTCGACGCCATCCCTTTGGTGTTACTTTACTAATCCCTTTGTAACAAGGAACTTCTGCAAAGTATCTTCTACGACATATGCTTTCTAATCCCTCCTCTAAATCGACGAGAGAAGTTGCTGAGGAACAGCAGCTGATGTCGTTTGCATTCACAAAACCCCTGGCTAGCGCTGGCAATGACCTCCCCGCCTCTGCCTATCCTCCTTCTGGATCGCCTTCGACTTCCACCTCTTCGACACCACAGACATCTGAAGGAGAGTCAAGTAACGGTCTTGACGTCCTTGTCAGCCGAGCACTTGCTGCAATGCCAAAAGAAGTTGATGCCCTACGGGCAGGACATAAGGGTGTGATGAACAAGATTGTCGGATGGGTGATGCGGGAGAGCCGTGGTCGGGCAGATGCACGGTTAGTGAAGGAAGAGATCGAGCGAGCAGTACGGAAAGATCTAGACTGAGCCGTAAATACATCCATGCTGTTGGTTTATACTTATACTGTGCACATGTCCGGCGCTTCTCGTCACCACCTGTCCACGCGTGAGAGCATAAGCTTGTCTTTCCCTGAGAACTGAGGGATGTATGTGGTTAGGAAGCGCCAGCGCCGTGGTATATGGAGCTTTATGCTGACAGCAGTTGATACCGGAAGGCAGTCCTTATAATACTCAAACACTGTGCAACCGTGTTCGACCGAACTCCTTCAACTCGAGCTTTTGCAGCTGAATACTCCCTTTCGTCACATCATGTCTCCGTTGTCAATTCTAGGATTCTTTAGCAGAATCTACAAGGTGAAGGGGAAATCTTTGCTCTTCTCACTCAAAAAAAGCAAACAACAGCTGAACTCGAACAAAAAATTCTTTTTCTCTAGATTAACAGCCCACCAGCGGCAACCAAACTTGAAGCTCAGGGTGAAGGTGC
Organism: Candolleomyces aberdarensis; assembly: GCA_004126415.1. Taxonomy (NCBI): domain Eukaryota; kingdom Fungi; phylum Basidiomycota; class Agaricomycetes; order Agaricales; family Psathyrellaceae; genus Candolleomyces; species Candolleomyces aberdarensis. The sequence continues at coordinate 109,911 of SDEE01000001.1, read as the reverse complement.
TGGTAGTAACCGCCCGCTCCGGTTCGGGATACTCGGTGCAGCCAAGATTGCCCCGAACGCCCTAATCCTACCAGCTATCTCCCATCCAGAGGCTGTGGTTTATGCTGTAGCTGCACGAGACCCACAAAGAGCGCAAGCCTACGCCCGAAAACATGGGATACCTAAAGTGCATACGAGTTACGACTCGTTGCTACACGACCCCGAGGTCGACGTTGTGTATAACCCGTTGCCCAATGGTCTGCATTACGAGTGGACCTTGAAGGCCCTAGAGGCGGGGAAACATGTCTTGTTGGAGAAGCCGGCTGCCAATACGGCTGAGGAGACGAGGGAGATGTTTGAGTTGGCGGAGAGGAAGGGATTGGTACTTTTGGAAGCGTTTCATTATCGGTGAGATGCGCACCTGTTTCCAAGCCATTTGTTCGTTCGAGGACTAACAATTGTGATATAATGGCATTTGTTACAGGTTCCATCCCGCTGTTCAACGCGCTAAAGAGATCCTCGACAGCGGTGAACTCGGAAAGATCAAGCATTTGGAGGTTATCATGAACATCCCGCGAGGCGTCTTCCCCAACGATGACATCCGGTTCGACTATAACATCGGGGGTGGTGCTTTAATGGACTTGGGTTGTATGTTGTTCGATCTCTTTTTTCTTGAAGAGCACCACAGCTCATTGTCCCTTCTTACAGGCTATGCTCTTCACTGCATTCGCTACCTCACCTCCTCCAACCCAACATCCGTTCTGAACGTCTCCCACACTTTGCTTGAACCCGCCAATCCCCCAGCGGACTACAAGCGCAATGTGGACCGGGCAACTACCGCCAGCCTCGCTCTTCCCAACGATATCACAGCCGAGTTGACCTGCGACTTGCAGCAACCACTTGCCTGGGGCTTCATTCCTCGACTCCCCAAGTTGAACATCCTTGTCGAGTGCGAAGGTGGCAAACTGGAAATGTTCAACTTTGTCATGCCATCCTTTTACCACAGCCTTACTGTCACCCCAAAGGCCCGCCAGTCAAGGAAAGAGAAAGTGTATACCTTCTCAGAGGGTGATTCTAACCTTGGAGAGGACTGGTGGGCATCATATAGGTATCAGTTGGAGGGATTTGTGAATCGGGTAAAAGGTCGGGAACCTCAGACATGGATTACCAAGGAGGATAGCATTGCAAATATGGAATGGGTTGAGAAGATATATGCTGAGGTACGGACGTTTCTTCGCCAGGATTTCAAGCATATTCTAACTATCATTTCAGAAGGGACTTGGTTCTCGTCCCAAATCTGCCTATGTTCATAACGCGTAGCGAACTGAGTCATTGGTCTTGTTTACCACAACAATAGATTCTGTAGCTATCCTCGATATTGTTACATTCAGTGGCTCAGTACAGGCAAAAAAAGCTACACAATTATTTCAGTAGAGAACTACTAAGCTCCCAATCCTCCAAAGGTGATCAACTTTTCGTTCAGATATTCATTAATCCCATGGCCACCTTCCCTGCCCAACCCACTTTCCTTGACACCGCCAAACGGAATAGCAGCCTGGCTAATCAACCCAGTGTTGGCACCAACCATACCGACCTCCAACTTCTCGGCAACTCGCCACACGCGACCCACGTCCCTCGAGAAGAAGTACCCAGCAAGCCCGACGTCGGAATCGTTGGCAAGACGAATGACTTCCTCTTCCGTCTCGAACTTTGTGAGAGCTGCGAGAGGACCAAAGGTCTCTTCTTTGTTGATGAGAGCGTCATGGGGTACGTCGCTCAGGACAGTTGGGATGAAGAAGGAGCTGTTGGGGAGCGCTTTGCCTCCAACGAGAACCTGAGCACCCTTTTCAACTGCGTCGTTGACATGACGTTCAACTTTCTCGACTGCACGGGCATGAATGAGCGGGCCGTGTGTGCTGGGCAAGAATTAGTCTCTCTGCAAATAGAGTACTCCTTCAAGATGCTCAACTTACGTGTCAGCTTCAAGGCCATTTCCAACTTTGAACGCTGCAACTTTCTCAGCTAAGCGCGAAGCAAATTCAGCGTAGACACCGGATTGAACGTAGATGCGATTCGCGCAGACACAAGTCTGTCCGCTACCTCGGAACTTGCAAACAATGGCAGCTGGGAAGGCATTCTGAGCTACAAGCTTCATAGAGGGGGAAAAAATCTACCTGAAACAGCTTCTTCAATGTTTGCATCATCGAAAACGATGAAAGGAGAGTTCCCTCCTGCTTCCAGAGATATCCTACAACGGGTTAGCATGATAAACTAGGAGGGCATAAAGTACTGACTTTTTCAGAGTAGAGGAAGAAAGGCTGTAAAGTAGCTTGGCTACAGGCGTGGACCCAGTGAACGTGATCTTCTTGACAATCTTGCTCTCACACATTTCACGACCGACAGCCGAAACATTCTTTTGTGTTGTGACCATATTGATGGCACCAGGAGGGAAGCCAGCACGGGTGGCCAACTGCGAAAGTAATTAATCATCAACAAACGAGTATGAAGAATAAACTTGAGAAATACCTCAGCAAGCGCTAGTGCCGAGAACGGGGTCTCTGGAGGCGGCTTGATTACTGCAGTGCACCCGGCTGCAAGGGCGGCACCCAGTTTCCGTGTGATCATTGCTGACGGGAAGTTCCACGGAGTGAGGATACCACTAGTGGACGCAATGTCAGAATTTGAGAGGCACGAAAGGGAGGATGAGAACATACACAACTCCAACGGGCTGTTTGATAACAACGTTGCGCGTCCCAGGGAATGCAGATGGAACTTGCTCTACGATATGTGTTCAAAACCACTGTGGCAACAGGCTCAAGGGAAGGACGAACCTCCATATGTTCTAACCGCCTCTTCAGCTGTAAATGCATATATGTGAGCATTGAACATCAAAAAGGGACATTCTAGACGCACCGAACCACTATTTAAGTATGTTGGCTCTGGTGAGTCGACATGGCAAACTCGCAGCTGCGACGAACCTCGATGAAGGAAGCACTGTAAGTATTCTCTCCCTATGAAATGATTAGCACGGTATGCTGAGAGACCTGCAATAGCAGCATACCTTAGCCTCTGCGAGCGTCTTCCCATTCTCCAGAGTCTACGAAATTGTTGGTCTGTCATGACGTCAGGACTGGGTCAAGAGAGCTTACAATGAGACGCGATAAATCTTCATGGTGCTGCTGCATAAGTTGGAATAACTTGACCAAGAGATCATGCCTGTACTACGGAAGGATCATAAGCACAAACTGGTGGAGCATGCAATGGGCGAAGCCAACCACAGATGATACCTACCTTTGCAGTCGTACGGCTCCATTCAGGGAATGCCTTTGCAGCAGCGGCTATGGCCTCCTGAGTCTCCTCAAGTCCCATTTCTGGTACGCTGCCAAGTTCATCATTGGTTGCAGGGTCTAGAAAGTACTGTGAGCATCGCACGGAGGTCAACGGACAGAGTAGAGAGTGGGAGGAGCTACGCACTGGTAACAGCGATCTTTTCACCGCTCTTCGCGTCAACCCACTTCCCATCGATATAGCCTTGGAACTTGATCAAACTAGGATCTTGGAGACCAAACTGCATGAAAATTTGTTAGCAGGGGTCAATACAGGGCTTTAACTGGGCACTGCGAACCACTTCGGCTTGAGAACTGGCCATTCTGACCGCGAGAGACGGGAATCTGGGAGGTTTGAGAGGCGGTATTCGATACCTGGCCTGCTTGGGGGCAAAGGAAAGACGAATGAGCGTTGAGAAACGCATCCGGGTTCCTAAAGGCTAAATCCCTTGTCGTTGTACCGGCTCAACCGTTTGCAGACTGTTATCGGCGCCAATTCCGGTCAATTGCTTCCCTGTCACCGCCGCTGATGGTCCACGGGCCGGGTGCTATTCTGGGTGCTATCTGGACCAGAGGGCCAGGTTTGAAAAAAGGTACATGAATTCTCCTGAATATGTATACAAAATTGCAGCATGTTATCAATGTTTCTTCCCTCTACCAACGTGCTTTTTAGACTGCGGTTCATGGTCGTCAAGAAATCCTCCTATCTCCAGAGCGTTACGAGCTGCCTGATTGATATGTTTAAATCGGTCTGGTCCCAGATGAATACCACCAAAGTATCGAGTAACAACAACCAGTACGTTGTTCACCTCCTAAATTACAGTGAGAAGAAGCGGCCATGGAAGAGCCAGTGGCATACTTACCAGGATTTGTAGTAGGTGGGCGATACGACCACCAGCAGCCGTCTCTCCATCGTCGTCATTGTCTGCCGACCCAGTCTTCAGTATATGTGTACAGCTTGAGAGAGGTAAACTCACCTTGGTGTAAAAGATTACCCACTTGGCATCTCCATGCATTTATGACCGGGTGAGCAGCACGGGCAATGCGCTTATCGGATACCAAGTGCGCCAATATCACTGGAACCTATCAGTCTGAAGTCAACGCAAATATATTAAGGAATCATTGGTATTTGGATGCTTTACCTCGGAAGGGTTAGATATATGACAAGCACGGCCTATGAAGATGCTCTTGCGATCGTGAATAGGTTCAGCGACGTGGAGGACGATTCCGGGTGGCATTTCTGCTGCTAACGCTTGCGCATCGGTGTCTGGTTCAGATGCTTCAGGTTTGCTAGATTCTAGCCGTGTGGTAGAGGAAGAAGACGCCTCTTTGAGTTCTTCTCTAACCAATCGTCCAGCCTTTTCCAAGCTCAATTGCTCTTCATACCAAGCCACACATCGCTCCAAGACGTTTTGCAGTCCATCGAACACGCAGACCTGATCCTCAACGAACTCGACCCCGTTCGAAGACATGTATGTTCGGATGACCGATCCAAACAGACTCGGGTCGATGGCATAGGCACCAATGTACCGTGAGAGGAATTGGAGTCGCGGAGACGAGGAGGCGGGATAAGTCGGTGGCAAAGAGACCAGTACTTTGATAGAGATATCTTCATAGGGCGGAGGGAAACTGCTCTTCGTTATCGACAACCTTGTATGAACGTGAAGGCTGGACTCACCTCAAGTTTGCCTGATATCGTATGGTATCAGGGTCAAGTTTTCCACCTCCGTGACCCTCACCTGGATGGAAGAGACGAATAGCAGTGTCCCCGTATATGGATTGCAAAACTGTAGAGGAAAATGAGATTGAGCTCTGGGCTCTGAAGCGTTATCAGGGTCATACCTTCGATTTCTGATGCTACTGGCTCCTTATCTGGGTTCTCCAATAGTTGGAGAACAAACTGCTGGAGCTCTTCGACATATTTGCTGTCGTCATCGTGGTCGGAGGAAGGTGAGTGGTCCATCATGTCCATCACGTTGACTGTGATTTGGCCCTATCTTTATGATGTCAGTACGGACTTGGCTCGGAGTACAGATCTTATCGTCTCTGCAAACCCTTACGCTCATTCAAAATATGGCAGCGACACGTCTTGCGAAGGATTGCTCCGTACTCACTATTGCTGGGTCAGACTGCAGCGGAGGCGCAGGCATACAAGTGGGGTTGAAAGTTGAATTATCCGGCTCCAGGCTTGACTGAACAGACTGTTTAAATTTTATCGTCAAGGCCGATTTAAAAACATTTGCTGCTCACGGATGCTACGGCGCTAGCGTCCTAACTGCCCTGACGGCCCAGAACACAACGGGAGTCAAGGATGTCTATCCCATCCCCCCTTCATTTGTCTCCGACCAGGTATGTCATCAAACCCGTTTACCTTCGATAGCATGTCTTATCTTTTTCTTTCTTTCTTTTACAGATTCGTTGTGTGCTCGACGATGTCGAGACTCACGCCATCAAGACAGGCATGCTTTGCAATGCCGAAATATCTGCTGAAGTAGCCAAAGTGCTCGCAGAATACAAAGGGAAGGGAAAGCTCCCTCCCTTTGTCTGCGACCCGGTTTGCGTCTCGACTTCGGGTCACACTCTGCTCAAGGAGGACGCTTTGGGTGTACTTTTCGACCAACTATTCGCTCTCGCCACTGTTATCACTCCGAACAAATCTGAAACGGAACTGTTGCTGAAAACTAGTGGTTCTCCAATGGAAATATCGACACTGGACGATATGCTGCAAGCGGCCAAGAAGTTGTCTTCCTTCAGTTCGACCTCCGTGTTGGTCAAAGGAGGCCATCTGACATCCTCGCTGCAGGAGGTAAAAGACTTGGTGGCGAAAAATCCAGGACTCGAGATAATCAAGCAGAACATATTGGACGAAAACATGGAGATCCTTCTTGTGGCTTTTGAAAGCGAAATGACCTCCCGAGAGTTGGTCGTCGATATATTATTCGAACACGACGGGCGTACGACCGTGTTCGCAAGACCCCGGATCCATTCAACGAGTACCCATGGCACGGGATGTACGCTCGCGTCCGCGATCGCTTGTGGCTTGGCCCAAGGCATTCCTCGTGCGTTTTATACATGTTCTTCGATTGAAAATTTCACCGCCTGACCTTGAGCTTCCAGTGAAGGACGCAATCGCAAATGCTTCTCTGTATACCCATATCGGGATTCTCACTGCTCAGCCTATAGGGAGAGGTCATGGGCCGCTGAACCATCTCCACTCGACTAATCTGGCTACCGTCGCACAGTAAGTTTCGTCCTTCTTTGGCTTTGTCACTCACGTTGATTTTGAATTTAAATTTATAGGAGGACAAAGACCAATCCGTATCCGTTCACGTACTTCCTGATACAAAATACGCGAGAAGCATGGAAAGAATATGTCGAACACGACTTCGTCAAACAGCTTGGTCGAGGTGTCTTAGCAAAGGAGAGATTCGTGCATTTCATTAAGTAAGAATTTTTTGGCTTGCAACTATTGAGGCTTATCTCTCATCCCGTGTTAGGCAAGATTATCACTATCTCAAGTACTACGCTAGGGCATATGGGTACGCCGCCTCACCATCTACTGTTTATATTATCTGACACTTTCTCTCAGCTTGCTAGCGGCCAAGTCGTCAAGCTTTACCGCAATAGCCAGCGCAACCCAAACTATAATCAACATTATAAATGAAATAGGCACTCACAAGGCGTTCTGCGAGACCTTTGGAGTGACTGAGCAAGAGCTAGAACACACTGCAGAATCCACTGCGACAGCGGCCTACGGTGGCTACCTTATTAACATCGGCTTACAAGGTAATCTTCAAAACTATCCAAGGGGTTGCGAACTTTGAACTCAACCGTATCATTAAACCTCAGGTGACGAAGCGAAGCTCATCATGGCGCTTATGGCCTGTCTGTTGGGATACGGCGAAGTTGGTCTTTGGTTGAAAAAAGAGGCGAACCAACCCAACACTTGGGTAACCCTGGGTGGGAATCCATACAAGAAATGGATTGAAGACTATTCCGGGGAGCACTATCAAGGAGCTGTTAGGATTGGAATAGGTGAGTCTCTCCGATTCTGAGTATGGATCCGAATTGCCACTGCTGATCGTGATGATTTATAGAATCTGTGGAGAAGCTGATTGTTGCTGACCACCCGTCTCCTGCGAGACTAAAAGAATGGCAGGAAGTTTGGCTGCGTTGCACTCAGCTTGAGAAGGGCTTCTGGGATATGGCCATGTCGCTGGCCAATTAAACGAGCCTCACAGTGGTGGGGTAGAAATAGGGGGGCCGGATCTAATCTAATCTTATCTACCTATGTATGTGACCGCGGACTGTGTTGAATCATTGAATGGGTTTCCGAGTCGCCTCAAGTCAGTATTGAACTCCAACCTCATCCCATGAACAGCACTGTTCTCAATTCATGATTCATGTCGGCGCCATCGATACGCGTCGTCGTCCGCCTTCCTGGCAATAGGCCAGAGAACCCCATTCCAGACCCACCCCAGGTATGTTCGGTCCTGGCTCGCAGGTGCTGTTCTGACCTCATAGTTCTAGATAGAATGGACGCCAGAGAAAGCAGACATTCTTTGGAAAGTGATAGAAAGGTCTCGCTCGACGGATAGTGGAGGTGCCGATTGTGAGTGCCACATCGCCCGCGGCCTGGAGATACGTACTGAACATGCTTAGGGAAGGGGCTTGCGGCCCACCTCGAGGTTCCTTTACCCTACTTGCTGTATAGAGTCAATGCTAGATTTCAAGAAGAGATTAGGGGTCTGAAGGACATCCAGGATATACTCAGTCCTACATCAGGCCAACCACCTCCGTCACCATACGCCGCGGAAAGCACGAGCCCCCGAGCGGGAGAGCGGCCGAGTGCCCTTCACAGACTTCAAACACGTATGACGGGGAGCACACGACTGTCCTCTTCGACGAAGCTTAATACCCCTCTGGGCGTCCGTGCACGACTAAACTCGCTCACCAACGCTTCACGGCCGACGAAGAAAGGAGTATCCTCTTCGGTACTGACACTGCAAGCTTCAAGTTCGAAAAGAGGTCAACCTGCTCTACGGCCAGCTTCTCCGTCTGAAAGTGACGGTGAATCAGACAGCGAGGAGGAGGCCCGGAAGGAGGAAGAAGCTGAACGTGCTGCAGAGGAAGAAGAGTCGCTAGCACGCAAGCTGGAGGACCTACAGAAGATGATGACGAACGAAGCTATTGGGCTAGTGTCCACCGCAAGACCGAGAAGAAGGAGCCTGCACCTCGATAGAGGAAGACTTGGCGCGCTATCTCCCAGGTCCGTTGGGAGTAGCTACCGTCCTGACACACTGTCATCCAGTCGCAGTGGTAGTCAAAGTGTATCGGACGCCAGCTCCCCGCAGGGTTCTATCCCTGATATCCCTTCACCTCCTGCGGAGAACTCTCAGCCGCATTCGCCTCATGGTAGGCACTTCTCAGTCGATAGAATGACCAACTCTCCTGCTCGGGTGGTACAGAATGGTCATCGAAACTATGTGCATTCCGACGAGTATGGAAGCAGTCATGGGTCTGAAGCATCGAGCTTCACCGATTTGAGTGGTAAGTTGCCCTTTGCTGTTAGCTGTTATTTCACAAGTGTTATTTACGTTTTGCTCGTCCAACTAGACGCGAGTGTGTCAGCCTCCGCTCTTGAGAGCGCACTGATGTCCAACATCCGGGGCACGGGCTCTCGATTGTGAGTCGCTTTCAATTTCGCTAAGCTAATATGAATTTTCTAATCCTTCTTGCAGTTCCCAATTCACCCCGAGCAGAGTCATCAACACCACTAGTAGTCGGAGTAGCCGCCTCCCCCGATAGCCCCTTTCTTCGCGGACGCGCGTTTGAACCGCGTAACAGTCAGGTTACGCGTCTCCTTTTGTCTTTTGTATTCTAGTCTAGTCTACGAATCCAGTTTGTTCTAGCATGTTCGACGTCCCTGCTTTGTTATCTCCCAAGCGCTTGTCTGCACTTCAGCTGTGACGCGTCTTTTATAGCAACTAGTATAAAAGGTATCGCCCTACCGGGGTGGTGTTACCCCAGTTTACCCTTTTCTCGTTTTGTGTTTGGATTCCGTAACACCGGAGCTTATCACGAACCCACGACATTTGTCCTGTGGAAGCTCTGCACCTACCTCTAATTTACATAACCTCTTGGTGGCTGCACACACCGTTCTATAATTTGCTCGGCACATTCCAAGTTCTCTTTCATTCCAACGTCAACCATCAACTCGGGTTCAACACCTTCGCCTTGGCTGTACCACCGACGACGCGATGGAATTGACGTTCCTCACCGACTTGGGTCAGACTTTCGTAGTAGAGATTGACCCAAATATGGAGCTCGAAAACGTCATGGCGCTACTGGAAGCAGAGGTATCTATCTACTATCTTTCACGATGAATACCACCATCTATCTCCGTTATTTGTTTGCTAATTCCTGTTCTCCTTTTTTAGTCAGGAGTCCCTGTAGCTGAGCAGAGCATATCCTATGAGGATCGGGAACTCACCAATCCAAAAGCTACGATTCGGGAGCTTGGGGTGCAAGGGGAATCCGCGATGTTGGTGTTGAGGAAGAAGGTGGCTCCGAATGTGGCTGGGGCTGGACGGTGTGTTGCCTTTCAATATTCATTTCCAGAGGGGAGAGTGAACTGAGGCTTTGGGGTCTGGATATCTTTCTAGGGCCATGCAACAAGACTCGGAGATGATGAGACTGCAGCTTTTGGGCGATCCCGACCTCATGAGGCAGTTGGACCAGGTCTGTTCCATCGCATTGCCCTACCCATCCTTTCACTCATTTAATGGCTTACCATATTAATTGTCCATTGGAATTATCGCAATACAGGCTCAACCAGAACTCGCTGCTGCAGCACGATCTGACCCTGCACGATTCGCTGAACTGCTTAGGAACACCAGGGAAAGGCAGAATGAAGCCGAAATGGCGAAGCAGATGGAAATCGAGCGGTTGAATAGGAACCCCTTTGATGTTGAGGCGCAAAGGAAGATCGAGGAAGCTATCAGGCAGGAAGCTGTCATGGAGAATATGCAGCATGCTTTAGAGTATTCGCCGGAATTCTTTGGGAGAGTTACGATGCTTTAGTGCGTACTCCCCTCTTCTCCATCATATATTCACGAACTGACTCGATATGATGTTTCCAGCATTCCAACGGAAGTGAATGGCTATCCTATCAAGGCTTTTGTCGATAGTGGTGCTCAACAGACAATCAGCAAGTGTCCTGCTCTCTCTGTAAATGACTCCTAACCAGTGGTATAAAAATAGTGAGCCCGGAGACCGCTGAAGCCTGCGGGTGAGTGCCCGTTACCCAATCTATTAATGACATTCTCCTCATCGCTTCTTTCAGCTTGATGAGGCTACTCGATTCGAGATTCGCAGGCATCGCTCGTGGTGTCGGTACCGCCAAAATCCTGGGCCGTGTTCACAGTGCTCAACTCAAAGTCGCCGACCTCCACCTACCCTGTTCATTCACCATCATGGAGGTAAATTTAACTCGCCCTCCCTCCTACCTACCCTACGCTCTCATATGAACGCGTTGACTGATTGTTATTCATTGACATACAGGGACGCGACGTCGACCTTCTCTTCGGGTTAGACATGTTGAAAGCTCACCAAGCATGCATCGACCTCGAGAAAAACTGCCTCAGGATCCAGGGGAGGGAAATCAGGTTCCTTTCCGAACACGAACTTCCAGCCAAAGCTCGCGAAATGGAAAATGCGGGCGAGGAAGGATCGTCACAGCAGCAGGGCTCGTCTTCCAGCAATGCTGCAGCTTCTTCGTCGACGCCGGCTCCAGCTGGCGGCCAAAGTTCGTTCCCCGGTGGTGGGAGGACTCTGGGAAGTCCACCAGTTGATTCACCTGGTGCTGGACGACCGGCTGGGAGGCAGCCTCAGGCGTCGCGCCCGGCTTCTCGGTTTAGAGAGGAAGATGTTCAGAAGATCATGGAGTTTGGAGTGACCAGGGAGGTTGCGGTTAGTGCGCTAGAAGCTGCTGGGGGGAATCTAGACGTTGCGGCGTCGATGCTTTTCTGATCATATTTTTCTGTGGGGACAAAGAACGAAGAGCAATCTGTGGACTCTATCTTCGCAAAAAAAGAATGAATGCGGCTGATACACGACCCATACCTTTACGACTTTGGACAATTTGCTATGTAAAAACGAATCCAGATGTACAGTAGCCAAAAGGGTTTCCAAATTCCAATGACCAAAAAGGACCTGTGTATAAGATAGATGGATGCAGTGGGTATGGTACAATGTGAATCTAAAGGTACAGTATGGTACAGAGCGATGCAGCAAGTGAGTGGAAACGCGAAACGAGTCTTTCTAGATGAGACTGATCCTGGTCCGGACAAGTCCACCTCGCCAATTATGCATACCCGCCGACCGACGATGCGACCACTCGTTTTGCATTCTCGCAAAAGCATCCTGTATATGTTCAGGTCGCAGGGCCGTCCGGGCTTCTGGGGGCGGCAAGAACAAAGAGTTCACTGGCATCGTGTACTCTTCCTCGTCGGCGTCGTCTGCCCGATTTCGTTTCTCAGGTGGACCCCCAAGAGGGTTGTTGGCTGCTTTTCTCTTGCCCAGCTTGGGAGCGTTGTAATCGTCTCGGAGAACACTCTCTTCGAGTGATTTCTTGACGGCCAAGCCTGCGATGGTGAGCGAGCGGACCATTTCGAAAGCGAGGAATCCGACGATGTCTACTGTGTCGTCGTTGGCTCGTAGGTCGAGGTGTGGTGGGAGGTTGAGGAATTCGCGGAAACGTTTGCCTGGATACGCGTTAGTGATCTATGAAGTTCATGATGGGACATGTCAACGTACCCTTTCGATAGGTGAACGAGGCCTGTCTGCAGTCGGAGTAGTGTTGATACTCTTCCCTCGTCATTTGTCTCGTGGCTTCGTCAGCTTCCTGGAGTAAAATATTAGATCTAAGATATACATAGAGATACAGCAGGGAACGCACTCTGAGACGCTGAATAGAAGCTTCGTGTGCTTCAATATCATCCTCGTCCTCTTCGTCGTCGGATTGATGGCCGGTCTCCTTAAGGACCTCGGAGTAGATAGTGGAAATTTCCCAAGATAATTTAATGGTAATCTTCTGGGCCTTTGTTGTCATTTTGTCTACGATATTCGTTAGAAAGAGGGGCGAGTAGCCATTCAGCAAAGGTAACGTACCATCCTCCTCAATTGCATCGTCCACAGCACCCCCGCCGTCACCTCCAGAGTCCTTTGCATGCTTTCGGACATCCTTCCATGAGAGATACGTCCGAAGTCGGTTGACCTTTCCTCTGTCATGTCGAATGAGGAAGATAAGATCCTCCATTGTCAGGAAACGTGAGCCTCGTCGGTTCGCCAAACCGCGGGCTTGAACAATCTAGTCTGGGAATGAGTTGTTGCCATTCCTTCACGACATGGAGGTGACGTACCAGTTCGATAAGCTGACTTCTCACAATGTCCTCGACCAGATTAACTGTCTCTGGATTAGGCTCTTGGACCTCTCCAAAGACGAACATCTACGAGTTGAGCGTCAGTATTGTGACAGCATCTGAAGCTTCAAGCGAGCTCACCATTTGGGAGATTTCTTGAGAGTACTTGTACTCCCGGGTTGCAGGGCCATCCCCGAAGCCTTTCTTGCCTATGGTCATCATCTTGGGCGGTGAGGGTGAGCGGTCGTTGAGAACTGGGTCCAAGCGGTGCCGTCACCCGTCCGCATCACGTTGGCAACAAGGTGGAGCACGTGACTGTGATAGGCGCGTTCGAGGTAACGCCCACCCAGAAAAGGTTGCCCCAGTTGGAAAGCATCCAAGACCCTGAGTTCCCCCAACCCCTCCATTTTTTCAACCGCAGGCCACGCATTCCACCTTTATCGCAGAGCAAGGATGGAGGATGGGCTCTGGAAGCTGAGGGAATCGCTGCAGGAGGCGCTCGACCAGGTATGTAGCTCCTGTCGTTGCTGGCGGGTCTTGCGCTCACGTTGACTCGTGGTGACAGATAGCCTCGTCACGGTCGTCTCTAGAAATTCGCTCCAAGGCCTTTGACACCATCGAGCGACACCTGGCTAGCGCATTGTCCAAGCAGGATGATAATGAGACACTAGACCATTTCCTGGCGCTGCAGTACACCTTCGAATGCAATGGTGCGCATCAAGCAGTGTGCGAGTATGTTTTGCGGTGATATTGACATGGGCCCCACAGTACCTGCCCGCCTTCTGTCCTGGATTACGACCGCAGCACAACAGCTCGATACTTTCGCGAAGGGATTGACGACCGGCTCTGACTCGCAACCTCCAGAGAGCCACAAGCTGGAATTGTTCATTCTTACCGACCAAATCACCCAGGCTCTGTCTCTGATCCAAGGAATATCCTTATGTCATACAGCGAGCAAGGACTCCCTTGGCCGCAAATATGCTCTCGAGGTTCGTGACGGCTACCCCCTCAGCTACTGCAATGCTCATCCTTTTTTATCCAGGTTCTTGTCGACTTGCTTATGGCTTCCCGGCACCTGCCCACCGTCCCTAATGGCTCCGATCGAGATCCCGCCCGCAAACTCAGGTCATCCGCACCACCCCTCACGTCGATTGTCCTTGACACCCTCCTATGCATCCTCGTCGATTCATCAACAGCCCTTCGTGCTTTCGAGACTGCAAACGGGCCACAGGCCGTCGTTCGTATTTTGAAGCGAGCGGGTACCCCAAGAGAGGTTAGGTGAGTGTGATGTTTTCCATCCCACTGGATCAAGACCCCTGACGTGTTCGGCAGGATGAAATGTCTAGAATTTCTCTACTTCTATCTGCTCGATGAAACCAACCCAACGACTTCCACAGAGGATCCTGAACCAGAACCTGCCCCTACACCCCCACAATTACCCACTGCACCAGCAACCCCCATTCGCCCTACAAAGTCGTATGTCGGAATGAATGGGACACCTAGACGTCCTCCTTCGTCGGTTTATGGCTCCTCAACATATTCATTTTCAGATTCTTCAGGTCAATCCTCGCGGTCGGCATCAGGAAGTTCAACATTATCATTCTCATCGACGTCATCGAATGCCTCGTCGTCAACCGCTGCGAGCTCGGTCTCCTCATCCCCTGAAAAATCGGCTGCAGGGCGACTACCCTCACGGTCCCCTAGGAAACCCGCGTCGAGATTACCCTCTGAGCAATCCACGGTTTCTGAACCCTCGGAAGGATCCCCATCGGCCGCCGGAACACCATTCACGAACTCCAAGGGACAACCCTTCAGGTTCCCAGCACCCGCCGCGGCGCAGCCGAGGATGATGATGCTCAAGAAGGAGGTGGACTACGAGCCCATGAGTCCCCAGAAGCCCAGTCTCCTTCCTCTCTTGGTGTGTCGCAGACGCGACACCAGGCTAAAAGCAAGAGCATGAGTAACGTTTTGTCTGCTGGTCCTTCTCCAATAGAGAGAGTCAAATCGAGGCTGGGCTCGGCCGCGACCGTTCCTGACATTGGGCAACCCGCTGAGCGGCCTTCTGGTTCTAGACACATGGGCGGGGATGCGAAGGACAACGTGAAGAGACGCACGACGGAAGAGAAGAAGGAGTTGTTAGGGACGATGTTGGGCAATGTGGACGCGCTCGTAGAGGGAGTGAGGAAGGCTGGGATATGGGGTTTAGGTTAGCCTGGTTGGGTTATATGTACAATGCTGTACTATTAGTATGTAGTCTGTTGTAGTAGATCTTTGTCCGTTTGCTTTGTTAACTGCTTTGTGATTGCTGTCGACTCGTATTTATTTTGCTATCGCTTTCATCGTTTTGAATCAACCAGTCTTGCCTCGAAAGAAATAGTTCGGAGTTGAGATTTAGCAAGTAGTCATATAAGTAGTAGGCACCTGCCGGGTGCACGGTACGTTTTTCTATCCCGGAAGTCCCTTCATGATCTGCTGCCTCCCATTCGTCCAACGTTGTCCACCGAAGGCGCGCCCGACACGACAGTCTTGGACTCGGGATCCAAAACTCGTGGCCACCTCTTGTCCAGAAGCTGCAAGATTCCTCGTGGTGCAGGCGATGGCGATGTTGGTGGTGGAGGCGTTGTAACAGATGGTAGTGGCAAAGTCCCTGGCAGGACAATATTCGCGGTAGCTTCAGCAACGGCTGCAGCTGCGCTGGGGTTCGGCACCGGCAAAGCAGGTGCAACAGGGACTTTCTCTCCTTGCTTCCCCGATGCATTTGCAGCTCCGGCTCCTAGGGCTTTAGCTTCCTCGTCCACGTCGTCGAATTCGTCTTGCTTGACGGCGCTGATAGAGTATGCCCAAACGCCTACTGCAAAGGCACCCAGCCCAAGCCCGACCAAGGCGTTTTTGATTCGGTATGGCTCTCGAGCGCGCTTCAAGCCCTCTGACATTGCCTATTTTAGGTCAAAAATAGTCGTTATAAGCCAGAATTTGGTATTCTTGAGGAAGATACGCACGCCAGAGGTTGGCCGGTAAGATTTCGCGGCTTGTTTACGGTCGACGTAGTCAGAGGACATGATGGGATTATCTATGTGATATTCCGACTTTTATACGTTACGTGCGAACGGGCCACCTGGTTTGAACGTCGCTGAGGCCTTGAGGCTGCAGCGAGGCGGAGAGGATGCTGGAAGCAGAGTAGAACGAGTGACGATGACGGGAGTCGGTCGGAACGTCCGCAACTTTGGCTCCGATCAATTCACGCTCTCCCCATTTATCTCGCACCCCTAAGTAATTTTCCAACAATTCGAGCGTGGATGTATGTATCATAGACTACAAATAATTCAAAGATCCCAATCCTCCAAGGCAAAAGCAAGCACCTCAAAAGTAGAAGCAACCTCACTAGTCCCTCCGGCTAAACCCTCGACTCCACGACGCACAAACCTCACCAACCCGTCCAACTCCTTCGACATCTGCTCTAACGTCCCAAAGAAATCTGCCCCAGCCTCAAGAATGGAGTCGTCCATAGAGAAAGATGGTTCGGGTGGGCCCGAGTCGCCTTCATGAAGAACGTCTTCTTCATCAGAATCTTCGTCCGAGCTCACGACGGAGGGAGTAAATGGCTGAGAAAACCCAATAACGTTTCGCTGCTGTCGTTTCTGTCGACGACTCCTGTGCTTGAGCGTCATGGATAAACTAGAGACATCGTGCGTTGCTGTCGCGCTACCTGCGAAGGCTGTGAAAACGCTGCTGAAGTGAAGACACATATCCAGAATTGAAAGGATGGTTCGATGTAGGGTAGCGAGCTAAAGGTCGAGTTAATAGACATTTCAGGAGGAAACAGGGGAAACACACATCGTCGTCCAAGAGGCACCGAGCTTGGAGCTTCGACACGCTGGGGATGTCTCAGCATGTGGCGAGTAGCGAAATAATAGGAATACTTACTGTTGGTCATGCACCTGGATGATTTCATCCAGGGATCGAGCCTTTCCAAGTTCCTCGTGGAATGCACGCACTTGTATGTGTAGAACCTGCAAGACGTTCTGTCAAGCTGATGCCCATAGACCAAATACCATTTGAACACTCACATAGGTGGTCAAGAAAGTCAGGAGAGTGCTTCAAAGGGGTCAGCCAAGATCAAGCAGAAACAAGAAAATGGGAAACATACTTGACAAACCAACTCAATCTACTCCTCATTGCATAAAACAGCTTCAGCTCCTCCTTGAATCTATTATCCCGCTCCCTATCCCCCCTCACAAGAATACGCTCCAAAACATGCTTTGCTCGACGAATCTGGAGCAGGAACACGAATATTTCGCTGTATTTCTGCACCACATCTGGCCGAAATATGTAGGTCAACGGGAATGGGACTGCATATTCAATTTGGAGTCCTTCAATGGCCTTTAGGGTTCGATTGATTTGCTTATCTGAATCCCGGTGCCCGCGGTAGGAAAGCCGAACGAGAGAAACTTGGATCCACTCTTGTACGCCTACTTTCAGGGTGGACCGGACGACATCCCCGAAAGCCTTGTTGAGAGAATGGAAATCACCCCAGGGTTGATTGGAGTCCATCTACAAGCAATGCATTAGTATCAAGTACTCTTTGAATAAATGAGGAGGTTCGCATGTACCTTGAGAAAAATAAGGTCGATTAAATGACTGAGAGCATCCCCCTTTCTCATCAGGAAGAGGTCCTCAATCGCATTCAGATGTCGCCAAAGCTCGCAGTCGTCAACGATGATGTTGACAACCCAGTCCCCAGTTGCCTCACAAACAGGCCAGAGCCAGTCATACACAATCCTGGACAAGGAGTCGACAGAGACACTGAAGAGTGCCGACAGCCTGTCTTTCTGGGGACCGATTCCATCTCCGAGTTCACTGTTCAAGCTGGAATAGATGACGTCTGCGAAAGACAGCCACCTTGAGAGCCCTTGAGAAGGTTGCGACAATCCCAATACGCGGGCCAGCCCAATGGCCTTCCCGGTTCCCAGAATTGGATCAGCTATATGGTCCAAGAACGATGGGACAAGCCGTTGTCTTGCACTCTCCCAATCTTCTCCAACCACACCACCGGGAACAAGCTGGTCCCTGAGGCAATAGCCCTCGGTCCAAAAGTCAGGATCAAGCAATCCCATACTCATCATCCCAATCCCAACCCCGCTCGACTCGATGAAGAACTCCTCGTCTAAATCCGACGATTTTTCCCCATGCTCTCCGCTCTGTACGTTCATCCCATCTCTCAACCATTTCCCCACCATCGCCCAGATAGGTTCCGCCGTTCGAACGAAAACACGCATAAGCGTCCGACTGACAACTGTAGAATTGCGCTCTGCGTGTTCCTGCAAAGTCGAAAAGAGGGTATCGAGGAGTAACGTGGAGTGTACTGCAGGGGATCTTTTCGTTTGGACGACGTGAATTCCATCATCCGCGTCTCCGGATATGTCAAACACCTTCTGCACAATCTCGTGTAAGACCGCAAATGTCGTGTCAAATTCGTCTGAGAGGACACTTTGAGTTTCGAGCAAGCTGACAACAAGAGGCTCTTCACAAAGTCCTTGGCTCGCTCGACACATTTGTTCCTCACGGGCTGCACACCATGCGTCGAAGGTGCGAACCTCTTGATCAACGGCATCTGCGAAAGCCTCAGATGTCCTTGTCAAGGAAGAGCTTTGATGGCTGGCCGGATAGTGGGATTGGGGTTGGGAGGACGTCTGTGTCCAGCAGGAAGAAAACACTCCTTTGGTGAAAGATCGTAGTGAATGCACGGTACTAGCGAAGCTGCCTAGGGTCTCGAGGATCGAAGTTTGGGAGACGATGCTCAGGTGCACCAGGCGGGGTGTCGAAGAGGTTGTCTGTTTTAAACGGTTACCAGCTATTTCGGTGACCAGCGTCTGTGAAAAAACGCACTTGAAAACGCCCATTTGCGAACGACAAGGCAATATTATCGCGTCCTTGCAATGCCATCAGAGCTTCGCGCACCATATCTTCCTCGTCTATGTATCTCTGAGTCGACAATGAGAAGGCATTTTGGGAAAAATTACAAAATGGTTTACCTCCGCTATAACAGTACTATGGGGGAATCGAGTCCTCTTCGCCTCGGACGCTATTACATTCAGGGATGGACCTAAGGTCGAAGGGTCGCCCAGATCAAATGGCTTGGAGTCCTCAATATCCGTTTTCCATTCCTTTCGCCAATATTGTCGAGGGGCGAGCTCTTCAAACAGCGTACCGTCGGGAGCCGGGTACGACGGCTCCGACTCTTCCAACGGGACAGGAGCGGATAGTGGGTGCGGCCGCTTACTGGGCCTCATTGGAGGAGACCTAGCGCCATAATCGCTTGAAAGCGAGTCTTCATCGTCGAGTGCTAGATCATCGGAGTTCAGAGGTGATAGCGAAGGCGTGCTATCCCAGTCATCTTTAACAGTAATTGGATCTAATATCCCTTCCCAATGTTCCCCTTCGAATGGGTCATCTGCAAGGATTTCCGCCCATGTGAGGGGTGGTGGTGCAGGAGGCGGACTCTTGACATTTTCCATATATACGTCGGAATAAGCGAGGGTAGAAGCAGATGGCGGTTGCGACAGCGCAATCTAAACGAGGTGTGAGCACCCTGTATACGACTGAAGGGTAATCAACATATACCAAGAATTGAAGATGATCAGGTAGACGGCTGGTCTATACCAATGGTCAGCTTGGATGCATGACAGAAACAATGACGAACAGACCTTGATATCAGAGTCCAAATCGTTATCCCGTTTCTCAATATGGGTCTTAAGCTTGCTATAGCAATGCTCCAAGCCTTCAGACACCTTGTCTTGCAGATTTACCCTAGCCTTCAAAGCGTGTCTTCAGCGCAGCCATGGTCAGTCGACGAATATCAGACATCGAAATCAACTAACCCACTTATTGCTCGGTCAATAATAGGTATGTCTACGCTCGCAGCAGCTTTGTTCATCGTCGTCCCGTCCAGCTGCTTCGCAACATTTTCCGATAAACTCTTGAGTCGTTCTCCGTCTTCCCCACTATCATCTTTCAACCCAGTCACTTGGGTAACTAGAGTCTGGTATTGCGGCACCAATCTCGACCGAGCCATCCTAGATGGTGGCCTACTCGAGAACCTAGAATGCGGTCGGTAGGTAGAGGCAGCAGATGGAGGCCTAACTGTGAGGCTCGAGGGTGGGCGTCCATGGGAAACTCTTGAGGATGGCCTTGGTGCAGAAAGGCTGGAAGATGGTCTTGACGATAAACTAGACGGAGGCCGCTGCCCAGCTGAGGATATCGACTTGCCAGAGCTATTTGGTGGGTTCATCCTCGAATCCTCCTGTTTTCAGGCTTTGTGATTCCTAGTTGGAAAGCGTTACGATGTAGAGGACAAGATGAACATTATTGGCTTTGGGTGAGATTCAGCCATGGGTGACGCGATCGCGTTACATGCGGCACATGATTTGTGACGATCGCGTCGCTGAACAGGGGCAGCTGAATCCGCGTTTCGCGCAGACTTGATATCGAAGGGATAAGGGTTATACACAAATGGTACATTGTTAACCCCTACTGATTACAAGAACATTGCAACTACAGATACATGTAATCCCATCCAAGAAGGAACATTAAGAGACACTTGAACCGTCCAATAGAGTCCAGAAGAACGAGTATACAGACTTGTGAGAGTAATGTACAGTAAAGTAGCGGAGCCGATGGCAAAGTCCTCAAAGGTCGGAGGCCAGAGTTGGATTTTCCAAGAGAACGTGGATCCGTCAGACTAAGAGGCTTCTGAAATTGAGACAAAGTGGCGACAAAGCGCTAGAATCGACAACGTGGACGTAATGGAGTAAAGGAAGTGAGGAGGATGGAAAGTAGATTTTCCACCGCCACTGAACGGGGCCGATGGACGTGGAGCCGTAAACCGCGTCGGAGTGATGGACCGGTTGTACTGGACGAGAAGGAGCTGGTCGACGTATAGAGGTGAGGACGGAGGGTGATACCAAGAAATGAAATTGGTGGCAGAAACGACGGGAACGCCCGACATGAGGAATGGACTCGACTCTGAGGGAGAGGTGCCCGCCATGTTAACCTCTGTCGACCTCGGAACCGAGGCAAACGACACGCGATTGGTACATGCAGAGCAGATCAGCACCTAGCATCGCTATCGATGGGGTCGCATAGCCCAAGGCTATCGGGGATACAAGTGCTTCAATTAATCAATTAAGCGAGAACGGAGTGGTGAAAGTCCGGTAGAACGTGTGGCAAAAGAAAATCCTGAAACGAGAACAATAAATGCGGTATGAGTCCTCTGGGTCCTCTAGAATCTAAATCTGACAGACGACTCACAAGGATAATCGAGCGGCCCGCGAGTTCTCAAGAAAAGGCTAATCCAGCCCAGGTGCTAACTGCACCAACAACAGCACCTCCCGCCACAGCCTTGAAAGTGGATCCGGAAGTCGAGGACGGAGCTGACTTCTTTTCCAATTTTTCTTGTAATTTACCCTGTCCAGCTAGTTGAACACGGGCGAGGAGTTTGTCGACCTCAGCATCATTCTTTCCAACAACGAGAAGGGCTTGACTATCTTCCTCATCGTCATTCATGACGATATCAGCGAGGAGGCCCATGTCACGAGCCTCTTCCGCAATGTCCAGGACGTGGGCCTTCGGGAGTACGTGAATCATGGCTTTGGACGCGCTTCCAATCTGAGAAAGGAAGAATTCACGCTGTTCAGTACTCATTGTCCGAGCAAGAGGTTTGGTTTTGGACGGAGGTGGAGAGTCTGAAGTGTAGGATGGGGTTGGGGATGTGAAGATGATTTCAGGCCCGACTTCCTGCTTGACTATGGAAGTCTGAGATTCAAAGAAGCTGGGATTGGGCGTATACAAAGTTCCTGGCATGTGAGACTGTGGCGAGGACTTGGGCCTAGTTAGCGCGAGGTTCGCGTTGGGGTTCGCCGGCAATTGCACAGTTTCTTGCCATTGAATGATACGGGTGTTTCCCCTGCTAAGCGGCTTGAATTTAGGCGCGATGTTGTCCTCCGGCTCAGTGTCATCGTCCAAAACACCAGGCTTGAGAAGTATCCCAACTATTTCGTTCGAAGTGGTTGAGAGAGAACGAAGGCTATCGGAAGCCTGGATTGTTGGAGCTTGCGATCTCCTTCTGCCGCGAAGTGTGGCTTTGAGCTCTTCCTCCGTTTCGCGGGGCGATCCCTCACGAATATGCAACGAGCCCATAGCTTCTGTCAGGTTCAGCTTTCGGCGACCCGGCGTGGTCGGTACAGGTCCAGTAGATTGACGGTGAGGAGAACTGTTCGGCGAAGAGGCTGCACTTCCAGGAGCATCAACGTAAGGACAACCACTACGGGGGTGCCCCGCCCTTGGCCTTTTGCATTTGGTGCAATGAGGCACTTTGCGAGGGGTCGTTGAAGGACTATCCGTGTTAACATCCTCAGCCCCCAAGTCGGTGTCAGTCGCAGTCTTGAGCGTGTTTGTTGAACGTGTCGTCGGTGCCATGGTGTCGATTCGATGTAGTCGAAGCTGGAAGAAAATGTGGAGGTGCCCTGTGAAGCCCGGCGATCGAATTTATAGCAGGGCGTGACCACTGTCGAAACAATGAGCTCCTGCATCCATGCCAACAGAGGACAAGAGACGGTGGCATTACCTAACTCAACGATATTATACTTTTTTTCTACGAGCCTGAGCTCGAGACGGTAGCTGCAGTAGACAAGGGTCGGTGACCATGGTTGAGTCAGAAATCATGCTAATGTAGCCCCAAATGTAGCCGCTGCGGCTTGTCCTCGAACCGCCACCAGGCGATTCCACACACACACATATCCTCTTGATGTCATGCACTGAAAAGACACAATATTCATTCCACCTGGACTAGAAAGAATAGGAAGCTACTTGGTCGACACTGGATTTCTGTCCCAGCCAAATGCTTGCTAGCAGCGTCTACCTGAGGCGCTATTAATAGTCACTGTTCTCGGGGACATCTCTGGGCGATCAGTCTATTCTCGCTCAGGCTTAAGGCTCTGCCGTTGCTTGCCCATCCGCATCTCCATCGGAAATCCAGCAGATATCTGCGACTATCAAATCCCACAGGACAGCGCCAATTTCTTGTAAATCCTGGCAAAATTTAATTAGATCTACACTGCTTCTTGTAGAACAACTGGAGGGGACCCCGGACAAAGATCAATGATAACTGTATACCGTGGTTTCTCGATTACACAACATGGACGTCAATCATGGCGAGATTCTCGAATTTCTCAAATCGAGACGACACTGGCCTATCCTCCGTCTAGTGCATCTTCCGAAGTTGATGCATTCATTGCCTTCAGATACGAGAAGCAGCGCAGCAAATTCATTCCTCTTGTTCTCAGCATCGCGGTGCTTTTCAATCTAGCTGTTAGAAACATCTCATGATCAATGAAGCCAGCGCTCCCCGAGCCCCTCAGTTCCATCTCGTACTCGTCTCATACCCGTGGGGCGGTACCAGGTGAGAGTGTTCATAAATACATTTTACCGACCGAACGGGAATTGGAGCTTATCTCTCCAGATCTGCATGTGGATAGTGCGGTTTGAACTTTGCTCGGTAAAGCTCATTGAGCGTCAGGCTACACAGGATGTACCGTTATTATTATTAGAAGGTTCGAATGCACACAACTGAAACGCTCATTCTGAATAGGTGGGGCCTACGGATCATCAGTGACATTATGAAGTTTGTAAAACAGGCTTAATTCGAAGCAGGGGGTAGCACCTGGGTCCCAGTGATCCAAGTGAAGGCAAGTGAAGACTCGAGGCTTCATGGAGATGGAGGGGCCCTAATTGTGAAACGCATCTTTACGAAGTCAAGGTTGACAGGACCAATCAATCGTAGTCTCTCCCTCGTCCAGAACGAGCGGGTTTCCGATGGGACTCCTCGTCGTCGGAATATCGTGAGCGCTTCCTAGAGTGGTCGTAAGGTTCAGGAGAGCGGGAGGCGTGGCGGCGATGCTGATCCGAGTCAGGGCGGGAGCGGTGCTGGCGCTCGTCTGGACTCCTTGAGCGAGACGGTTTTCTTCCCATATCAGGTTTCCCGAGTCCCTTGAGCAGATTCTCCACCGCTCTCACACCTTCAGACTTTCCAGCTTTCTTCGCCTTCTTCTCCTTCTTCTCCCGCTTCTTCGCCTTTCTCGCGGCTCTTTCTTCAGGAGTTTCATTTGAATGTTTGCCTTTGGATTTCTTTTTTCCCTTGTCCTTCTTCTTGGCCTTCTCCTCCTTGCGTTTGGCGATCAAATAGTCCCTCATGGGATCTTCTGGGTCGATTGATATTGCAGATGAATCTGAGGAGTCAGACTCTGCTCCATCGTCTGAAAGTCGGGTCAGGCACATTGGAAGTCTCGATCTGGACAAGAAGTGGTACCTTGAATCATTTCCGGCTTCGCGTTCATACTCTCATCCTCTGGGTCAACCAACTCGCCGTCCTCGTTTTTAACTTTGGGTTGCCGGTACTGCTTGACATGATCCACTCTCAAGGTTCTGTCGAGGACCTTTGCGCCGTTGAGATTGTCAACAGCAAGGACGGTAGAACGTTGATCCTCATACAGAAGAAATGCAAAGCCCTTTGGACCGCCTGTCTCCTTGTCACGGGGCATATGAATGTCCATAATCTCCCCATACCTAAATAATGGGCATTTTGAGCTTGGATAGACGTCTAAATCACGAGTATAAGCACTCACTGCGAAAATATGGTAATGACGTCTCCCTCTGTCAGGTCGTTGTGCAGGCCACCAACGAAAATGCGAGCAGAGTCCTTGTAATCATCGTGCCACGAAGCTGTGAGCCCTAGCTCGAGCTCCTTTGTGTTGATGGAGTTGATTTCCTTGACTACGCTGTCGATACTTAGCCAAATTGCACTTGGATTCTGGGAGGAGAGCGGACGTACTTCATGGCTCGAGGCAAAGCGGTATAACTTTCTCACGATTAGGTACAATGATTGAAACCCAAAAATTTCTGTAATCAGCGTTTGCAGTTATCGTCCATCTTGTTCAAAGATGTCCTCGTTTTCGCTACCACCAATCTACGACAGCCCAGATGGAGGCTGGGGGCCCTCGACGTCGACAAACTTCCCTGAAGAATTCAAGTTCAAGGACATCCCCTATGCTCCCTTTGCAAAGTCAGATAAACTAGGCAGAGTTGCGGATTGGAACGATCTCTCTGCTGATAGTCGCCAAAATGCTGGGTTACAGTCAACCCAAAGCAGAACCGGGCCCGCTGGCCGCAGGAGGGACGGGGCTCAGGCATTTGGAAGTGGTACTGCGAGCGCATTCGCGTATTTCCATGTTGAAGATGAATCTTCGTTCTCGCTCGTGGACAACAAGCCTGCCGCTCCTCGTCGTGGAAGTGGATTCAGCCGGGGTCGCGGAGGTGCTCGTGGTGCTCCATACGCTGCTCGAGGGACGGCCCGAGGAGGAAGGGGCGGTGCAACTGGGCGAGGAGGCTCGGCCCAAAGGAACATGGCAAGCGGCCGACGAGGCTGGAGAGATTGGGAAAAGGTTTGATCTTTCAAGTTGATTACACTAAAACATTACTCAACGAACGAACTAGAATAATCGTTCTCGAGAGTCATCGGTGGTCATCTCCCCATCTTGGCAGGTTTTGGAAGAAATCGAGTTCCATCGACTCTCCAAGCTCCGCCTGGAGGTTGACGAACCCGATGAACTGTACGTATTGCCGTTCGGTACCTGATCAAAACCTAATTGAATATTACAGTGAGACTTACGGTCGTATCTTCGCGTATGACAAAACCTACGACCGTGTTACCACAAAATCGGAGAGGGCACTGCAATTGGTTGACCGTATCAAGTACAACCCGACTACTTCTGATGACCCTGTCATCCAGCAGGTACGTATTGAAAAAGATAATCACAAATATTTTCAAATCTCATGTTCGCTCGCCCAGCTTGCAAGCAAAAATGTTGCAACTGTATACACTACCGATATCATCTTGTCGGTCTTGATGTGTGCTCCCCGATCGGTTTATCCTTGGGATATTGTTATCGTTCGCGAAGGCAACAATTTGTTCTTCGACAAACGAGATGGCGGGCCATTCGACACCGTCACTGTTAACGAAAATGCGGCAGATCCCCCTCAAGATCCTACGCCTCCCAATCCAAACAACCCTTCTGAGAAGGCTTCCGTTCCCGAGGTTGCGGCCATTAACACTGCGACCTCTCTTTCTCTTGAGGCGACCTATATCAATCAGAATTTTGGTTTCCAGACTGTTATTGAGACACCGCCACCGCCCCCGGTTGACTTTGCCAATCCCAATCCTTTCCATGGCCCTGATGAGACGGAACCTCTCGCATCGTGTGGTTACCGTTACAGGCTATTTGATTTGGGGATCACGGAGGACGAAGATCTCAAGATTTGCGTCCGCACTGAAGTTGATGCGTATATTCCCGGTGCTGGGAGTCCTCGCGAAGGGCAGGGTCTCGCAACCATCCGTGCTCTGAACGAGTTCGACCCACGGGCACAGGGTGCGGGTGGTGCTCCTGATTGGAGGACCAAACTTGACTCTCAAAGGGGTGCCGTTGTGGCGACCGAAATGAAGAACAACAGCTGCAAACTTGCCAAGTGGACCGTTCAAAGCGTTCTTGCTGGCGCTGATCTGATGAAGATCGGGTATGTTTCTATTCTTCATGATACTGTCTCATCTTTTCGGCTCATCATATCCGTTTTCAAGTTACATTTCTCGAGCAAACCCTCGCGACAATGCTCGTCACGTTATTCTTAGCACAACTTCAATCCGACCGACCGACTTCGCCGCACAGCTCAATGTCTCTCTCGCGAATGGATGGGGAATCGTTCGTACCGTCACCGATTTGTGTATGAAGATGCCCGAAGGCAAATACGTACTTGTCAAGGACCCCAACAAGGTATGCTCCTTTTCCCCGCTCTGTGGAAGCATCAATAGTGATATTCGGTATAGCCTGTGATTCGTCTCTATGCTGTCCCAGCTGACACCTTCGCTGCCCCAGAAGAGGGATCAGAAGAAGAGGAAGAAGAGGAGCAAGAGTGAATCTAACCACACGTCCATTGTAAAATCGTTGACATGGCTGGATTGAGCAAATACATCTATGTTTCAAAATGATCACCGCTGCGAAAGCAGTAATGTCTCCACTGCGGCTTCGATGTTTGGGCTGATGGTGGCAATTTCTTTAGTATTCTGAAGGATAAGGAGGAGGTTAACTACGCATTCTCACCTTCGCTGCAATGCCCCAATGACGACTTGGCGATCGAGATCAGGAAAGATATTGGTTAATTGAGTTATCTCGTCTTCTGATGGGGCCCTTACTCCCGCAGTTGCGCGCTCTGCTCTTCCCGTGAGCTCGTCTACCCATTCTCTCATGACAGAAGGATTGGAAGTATTGGTAGTCGGAGTCGGGGAATCGGGATCATTGAAGAATCTGGTGGCAGAAGCTGTGCCTGTCGGTCTCGCTGTAGTTATTACTTCATCGTTGTCTGGCAAGGCTGATGGTGCTGTGGACCGACTACCGTCATCTGGCAGAGCTCTATTTGTCCTTCTTGGAGGTCGCAGTGACCCGATGAGAGGCAAGAGAAATTTTCGGGAGAATCTAATGATCCTTGGTGAGAGACGGTAGGATTTGAGACCTGCCAGATCTGAGCGGTAAAGTTGGCCAGTCAGGGTGCCTATGACCGCAACTGCGGCGGAGCCTGGGAGGCGGCTGATAGCAAGCTGTCGTTACTATCAGTTTGAGGTAAACTATCATGATTATAGATGTACCCACTTGGAATCCGAGGAAGTAATTTACGCTCTTGTTGCTGAGTGGGAGGCCAAAGATCCGATATGTGTAGACGGGTGGCACTACCCGGGAATATTGGTATAGCAGACTGAAAACGATCAAGGAGGGGCCGAGGGCGATGTGGTTTAGACCGACGCGATGGAATAGAATCAGCGCGATGAACTCTAGGAGAGTTCCAAGGAGTAAAGTAACGACTGTGAATGACTAATTTCCTAGTTCAATATCGGAACATGGAGTCTTGAGCAGGCTAGATACTCACTGCATATTTGACACTTCCAAACTGCCGCTCAACCTGCACTCCGACATTGTACAAGACAAGGGTCGCAAGAAAGAGATCGCTCGAGTTGACGAAGGCGAGGTTGTGACCAAGAAGGCGCCAGTACTATTTGAGTGAAGGAACCTTCTCAGGTTTGGCCTGCTCGCACGGAAGGTAAAGCGTTCAAAGTACCTGGTGGTGACGCGAAATATGAGGAACAAACTACCCCGACGATATGATGCTTTCGGTCAGTAACAGAGACTTTCATTGGACAAGGATCTAGCCATTCACCTGCAAATGAAAGTAGTGCTTCACGTCAAACATCGCTGCGAAGATGGAAGATAGGGCCCCGCCCATTATGAGGCCTGGCAAGTAGAATTTCTGCATCAGGTTGCAAGTTCGTATGATGAGGGGTGAGTTCGTACCTTTTGTAACAGATGCATTCTCAAACGACATGTTCAGTCGAGCTATTGTGCTGGGGAGATGCTGGCCTAAGATGACGACAAGATGAGGCGGTCTCCGCCCCTGCGCTCAAGGTGTCACATGATCTCGACGTGGCGTCTAATTGAAATTCGAGCGCTCTCTTTTCTTCTCTTTCTTCAACGTGAAGCAGGAATCATGCTTTCCTGACCTTGACCAACGTATATTTCCCGACCAAGACGATCTGGTGTCAAAGGGAAAAGGCAGCAGCCACTAGATCACGTTGGAGTGACCAGGCCTGTCAAAAGCCCGAGTCACTGTCCGAGTCCTGAGGCATTATCGACCCATGAAATCGACACTCAGCTAAGATAGCAGGATTTCGAAGTTCTTCTTCGCTGTTGCCAACCAGACACTTAGCCTGCGCCCATTTGCAGCGCAGTATGTCACCTAGAGCGCCCATGTCAAGGTGAAGCTTCTTGGAATCTTCTCAAGCATCCGTACTCTTACTCATTCCAAGGGACTATACCCATTCCAGTACTTATCCGGCATCGCCATAGACCACGGTACCTTTTGCCGGAAAGCTTATGCGGGAGAGGTTATACATCGGTACCTTTGTTATGAAACCTCAGATCACGTCCACCGATGTTGACATCCTTGACTTCTCATTGGCAGGAACATCCGACAGGTCAGGACATAGAATTGGTCTCAAGGATGTGTTCCGCTCTTTTCATGGCCTAACTTAGGCTTTAGCCTAGTGCCCGTTGGAATGGTCAAGTGAAGATCAAGAGGCCCGTATCGCCGGGAGTGAGGATTGATATTGCTGGACATTTGAGAAAGCGGTGATTGACAGGCTACACAGGTACAGCTCAGGTCGAGTGCTTCATCCCACGTACGACACTGGGACTACCTGTTATATCGATGTGGGTCTTTCCGTCATCGAGCTACCTCGGCATAATTTTGACAAGCGGTGGGTCTCGAGTCTCGCCTTCGAGACTACCTTTCTCATCGCCCAAGGTCCATGTACGGCCATGGGATACCGCTCGGCGACTCGAAGCCTGACAGCCATCTGGCATTGCTTCGCTGCCCCGAAAGCCAAGCCACTGCCGTCACAGTGCACATTGAAACTTTAAGATCCTGGTTCCATCTTGTTAACGTTGAGGTCACATATTAGGCTTCATTGACTTCAAGGGGCCTCGTAACCCCAGATCGGA
The DNA here is from genome assembly GCA_004126415.1 of Candolleomyces aberdarensis. NCBI lineage: Eukaryota > Fungi > Basidiomycota > Agaricomycetes > Agaricales > Psathyrellaceae > Candolleomyces > Candolleomyces aberdarensis. Next base: position 80,532 of record SDEE01000001.1, on the reverse strand, counting down.
AAGCCTCAGTTCGGTGTAGGTTTGAACGATGCACAATAAGAATTTGCTCGCCGTGCTCCCTTGGAATACCCCCCAGCTATGTCAAGTATGAGCGGTATTCGCCGCCATCGACCGTGAAGTGCGATTCCGAACGATGATTCCGACTTTATCCCCCTACTTGCGGTGGCACCGTAGCTGCCATTGCCATTCCGTGCACCAAACATGCCGCATATAGTATAGTTCTTGATGTAATGCAGCCAGGCCTACTTTGGGAGCATCAGTCGACATCCCAGTCTTGCCATTGTACTGTCAGGTCTGTTAGGAAGGTCAGGAACAGATTATGTGCATCGTTAATCGCCGAGTATCATTGAAATATTGGCATGGCAGAGGGTTATGCAGGCAACGCATATTGATTGAGACAACAACAAACAGAGGTCACACAGGCGTTTCTTAGTCAACAGTTCGTTTGTTGATCTTTCTCTCCGCTTCCATGTCGTAAGCGCCCCCAGAGCTTAATCCAAGCCCTTCACTCTGGAGCTGCTATTTGGCATCTTTCCAAGTTTCCGACATTATCTACAAACAGTCCTTGCATCTCGGAGGGACCTATCATTCAAAGCCCACTTTCCAACCGCCGACTGCTACGGGCCGGTGAACTGAACAATCGGCAGCCTGGGATCTATTGTAGGGGCGCATAATTGATTTTTTGCATTGCAAGCAATGTAAGCACCACAGACCTAGGGGCGTCAGCACACCTTTTGAGGGTTGTCCTCGACTAGTCCAGACCGGTGCACGCACAAGATGGCCGCAATCACTTCCAACTACGAAGAGGCGACAACTGTCGCCACAGAGTTCATTTCCAGTGAGTATATCTTACTCAATTCCAAAATACACCACTTTCTTGGTTGACTGGACTCAATCATCGTCAACTCCCTTCCGATCTCTCGTCCTTGATGCTGACTCATTGGCCGCAGGTTTAGACAACCTACCGAGTGAGGTACAGCATATTCTAAACGAAATCAGTCATCTCGAGAAGAAGAGCCAAGGTGTGTTGTTTTCGGGAAATTCTAGTCTGAAGCGAATAAGATACTCATGTTGCTTGTGGGTATCCGTTACCAGAACTTCAGTCCGAGATAGCGCGAGATCAACGAAGATACATCCGAGATGTGCTTCGTCCTACTTCGACTGCGCTTCCATTTTCTGCTGGGTCCGATAACTCAGGGCTGAGTGGGACTGCAAAGGCGAACACACCCCGCCGAATTGCTTCTTCATATGCGGAGATTGACAATCTGTCGAACCAGAAGATTGAACTTGCTGGGCGCTTAACACAACTCTTGGCACGTACTCAGGCTCGACTTGACGCAGACGTCACCAAGATTCGCATCTTGCAAGGCGAGCCTGCTTTGCAGGGTTTCAGTGGGTCACTTTCCGCGAATGTCGCCACCCAGATCAGCGAAAATTTGCGAAGTGCTCTGGACGGGACGTCCACACTTACAGACCAAATCACCATTGCTCTTGCTCCAGCTACAGCCGGTACAGCATCGTCGTCGCAACCCAACAAGAGTAAGCTTTTGCTTTAGTTCCATCATACAAGACTGATCAACTGTCACTCAGAGAGAAAGTTAACGACTCAGCCCTCCATCAAGTTGACGGCACCCTCCCCAGCGACCACTTCATCGACAGCCTACTCCAGATCTCGGCCTTCTCGACAGGTCCAAGCCAATAAAGCCACGCTCGAAGAGCCAGATGATGAAGATCTGGACGCTGAAGGCGAGGATGACTTCGAGGGTGAAGAAGGTGAAGAAGACCCCACCCTGTATTGCTTCTGTCAGAAACAGAGCTTTGGAGACGTAAGTATTCAGTAATACTCCAAGGAAATGGCTACTAAGAAACTGCTAGATGATCGGTTGTGACAACGCGGAGTGTCCATATCAATGGGTGAGTGGACTTGCATTTCATCAAATTCAATTTTGGTCGTTCGGCTTTCTGTCATTCCTCCGTTATCTCGTTACCTTTGCTAAACGCCATTTTTATCCAGTTCCACATCAGTTGTGTTGGTGTCAAGACGCCACTTCCAGACAAGTGGTACTGTCCTGAATGCCTCAAAAATAAAGGGGCTCCTGAACGACGTAAAGGACGTAAGAAATGAGAACCAATGTCCTTCCGGGACATCTTGTTCTTGTACATCTGGCTTCGAACTTCCTGGTTCACTGTATTATAGTTGGTATGATTGGGAGGGACATCGGGACTATGTGTAAAACCTGAAACCGTTTCCCAAGTCAAAAGCTAATGCTATTCCCTGATGTGCTGCGCGCCACTGCAAGTCCACTAGCCGTCTTATCCGCGACCTAGGCGGATCAGGAGTGGGACCTACTATGGCACCAAGGAGCACCAAGGCCTCTTTAGGAAGCGGTACTTCGGCGGCCTTGTCTCTCGAGAACGGGTACGTAAAGGTCTCAAGTCTTGGTACCCAAGTCTGGGAGGATATGATGAGAGTACCATCCTACATATTCGACAGGGTCCAGTGGCTCCGATTAGCTCACCAGTGCCTGTTTGAAACGCTGCCCCGTGAAAGGGGACGGCTTACCGATTAAGTCATGTCGGAAGACGACAGCTGAAGCTGACTGAACTCACCGTCACCTTGAAACGCAAACCAGATTCGACCCGTCACCTAGAAGAGCCGTGGACCGACGCAGTTTGAAAGAATGTATTGACCGCCGATCCATCCCATCCCGGAATGCGGCATGGGTCAGTGTTACTCGCAATCCCCGGCTCCGTTGGGAGCCCAAGTAACGGTGGCGTCCGAGAATTATTTGAGAAAAAGATAGTAAAATCAGTACGATCAACGCAATCGCTCCCAAAGACATTTACTCTACGAAAGGCGGTTGGCCACGAGCACGAGCGTACCGGTGGCACTGAAAAGTATGCATTGCGTATGAACAAAAAAACCTCCTCCCCCTTGTTTTATGAATTGATGTGGCTGAGCTGTGGCTAGGAAAGCCTGTTTCTTTCCGGACACGGCCTCTCGTGAGCAGTTACTTGCCTTGCGAAGTCAACGGTGTAAGAATATTCTTGTCGACTTTTCCACTTAGGGATTCTTGATCCTTGATCCGTGCTATCGTCGCCTAGATGTAGGTGGACCTAACGCTTTAAAGTAGGAGCCTACTGAACATCTACGGTTGCTTAAGCACAGGCGCAGCGAAGATCGGAATTCGGGAGTATTTTGATGCAGGATGCCTGATGCAATCATCCCCCTCCTCAACCCAAAGAGGAGAAACCTGAAACACTTCCATGACGCATGGCCCCGAATCTTGAGATAACGAAGGGGATTGCGGAAAAGGATAAGCCGGTGACGCGGAAAAGTAATTGAATTAGATGATTTGAGGGTTGCATGCAAATCTTTGTGATGAGCCTGAATCTCTGCAAAGGAACGGGTAGGAAGTTCATAGCTGAAAGGCCAACCTGTACAGCTCTGGTGCTCGAGGCTACTCCACCACTCCACCAAAATCTGGACGCTTGTTTATCGGTACGGGATGCATACCAACTGAATAAACTCGACCGAATTCCTGTCAGACGGAGGCATTACCCATGAGAAAGCGCACAAATGGACCCATCAAAGAGGGACTGGTACATGAAAGCGATTGATTTTCCAGGATTTACCTCAGCGACTCGCAGGGTGATGTCGCTGAACCACTGCTACCACAAGACCCACTGACAGAATATACGAGCGTACAGAAAACCTGGATGTGGTTTTAGGTTTTTATCGACTTTGTGTCGGCGGGGAATACGTCTATAGTGGCAGCGAACGTTCCACAAAGGTTCTACAAGAGTACCGAAACAGTTTTGAACACTGTTTGATGATGAGATTTCTGCCAAGATTTCCCGCCACCGCGTGGACTGGGAATTTAGAAGCGGCATATGTTTCTCAAAAGTAAATAGCAATGTAAGAAAGGTTACGCAAGTGAATGAGCTCTTCCCGCATTTCGGGCTCAGGGTCAACTGGACGATTGATAAGATATGTGTTCAACTCCTCGTTTTACAATGACATAGAGTAACTCCTGCTACGCTGAAAATACACAAGCCCCTCGAGTGCCCCGCATGCCGCTCAAATGTGCTCTTCAGCATTAGGCGACATATCAAAGTCCAGACATTTGTTTAACCGAAGCCGCTCGGCGAGCGAGCTTCTCAGATGCGCCAAAGCTAGCCCATCTGGATTCGGAAGTTCCAGCTTTGAGGACCATGGGGATGGCATGCCTGCAATGGGAAGGCAATTAGCACCCCAATGATGTTAAACTCAGTCTCATGTTGGCATGCAGGAATTAGGGCATAACTTTCGGATCCATTGCTCGAAAGAACGTTTGAAATCGTCCGTTATAGATAGACGGGTTCCCAGAAGGTACCGTTCAACTTTGATTGACCTCGTGAGTCAGCGTGCCGGAAGACTTGAAATGATCGCAACAGAAGAACGTCAATTTGAGACAACTGCCTTGTCTGCAAGAAGCAGAGTAGCTTCGAAGTGCGGTGCAGGAGATATACCCACATCAGTTAACGTTCTCCAGGACATTGGTCACCATTCGGGTTGCGCAATGCACTGCAAGCGAGCTGCTGATAGCGGGCGCAGATGTATCTCTAAGCACAATTGTGAGGTGACAGCTTGAGAAAGAAAAAGAAGGTTACGCAGCGCAGCTGCAAAGGTTCTGTTCGGTAAATCGGGGACTTGTGTTGAAAGCAGAAATGAAATAAGGCTGAGATGGCAGATAAACTGTTCACACACCTCGAACGTGACCTTAACGCCCGAATACGGCGTCCGCCATTTGACACACAAAGGCTTGGTCGGTTGGACTTTCCAGGCTCAGGAACGCGTCGGATCCGACCTTCAAGGGCAAGAAAAGGTTTGACAGAATCTGGATCTATTAATACTGCTAAGGAAAATGGCAGTGGCAGATTCTCTCCTCGCTGATAGAGAGACCCCGCCAGGGTATGTACGCCTTACCGAACATCCCGGACGACGGGTCAAGGTTTATTGTCTTCAATAGGTCGAATGAGGTCGATAGACAGTCAGAACAGGGTGACAGGGCAGGTGGCCTCCCGAATGGTTTTCGAAACAGGTGCTGGTAACCGGAATGAAATTGTAAGTTTGAAACGAATCACGAGAAAAGGCCGGTCAACGAAACAGAGGAGGTTAAGTTGACCAAGGCGGCCAGCGACGAGAGCGTTGCGGGAAGCCGAAGAGGGTTAGATCACCTTGTTGACAGATCATCGTGGGCCCGTTCCGAGTCAACAAGTACGCGAGAAGGCCAAGGCCCACACATCCAGAGTGTCTGAATGGAACACCAGAAATGGCGACGTCGTCGGTTCCCCATTCATGAGGAGCGCCATTCTCTAGCTGTGAGTAGCGCCAGCCCCAGATAGAACAATTTTCAAGAAATTGTTCAAAGTCAAACTAACCCCAACCGCCGGCGCCAGCTCAACTCGCAGCTGTCAGTGAAAATTGAAACGTCCCGCAGCACAAAGACCCATGGGTGGGGTTGGATTCCAGTTTCATCGACACTCAGCGCTGAGAGAACCCACTAACATCACAGATAGATAGAAGCGGCACAGCCGATCCCTTGTTGCGCATATAGTGCGCCTTCGGGTGGGACTGTTCACTGGGGGCCCGGCGTGAGCAGGAGGCAAAAGGCAAATCGGTGACGATAATAGCAACGAAACGAACCTTCCCGGGCTTCATATACGTATACGGCGCCTCGACCTGTTTGAGTTTGTCGGCTGTGACCGCGGGGAATGAAACACCGCTGCTTCGTCGATCGTTGGAATACCCGCGAATGCAAATACATACCAAGTAGGGTGGCGATCGACTGTGCATTTCGAGCGTATGCGCAGGTCTCTTGACCGTGCACGCAGCTCAGTCCCATGTCCATTCCATGACACAAGTGGCAAAAGCAGTCGCCATAGAACCAATTCATACCACCCCATTGCAAATGTTTGAAACGCGGGGCGCGAAACTTTGTCTTTGTCTCCATGGTTGCTTCGAAAGACTTCGATCGAGTAGAACATAGTTCCGGGAGAGGGCCAAGAAGGTTGGGCCGGTCCGAGAGCATGTCTGAGGACAGAATTAGCGAATGAGGGAGAGGCAACACACCCACCCTGTTTTTGCAGGCTTAAACTTCATCCCATTAGGCGAAGAAAATGACCATTTAACTCTGCTCCATGGTTATGACGGGAGAGAACGTAAATGCTTGAGCGCAAATGCCGACTTTCAGGAAATTCGTTCGACTATAACATACGCATATGCACATATTGCAAATTCCCGCGTACCTTGCGACACGAGGCCTGGGGTTACGTCGTTGGGTGAAGCCGCAGCGTGGAACGTCCGGGTACTAAGCGCGAAGGATTCAGTCAACAAACGTTGTGAAAAAAAAGGGGGGCCGAAGCAGCGAATTGCCCACGAATGTGCGGTCTAGGCTCTGAAATCCCTAGTACATCAGCTTTCCGGATTTTCGAAACGATTTCTCCTGGGTCGCCTGATGAGGTACCAATGGTTGGAAATTCGCATGGACACCTAAATTGTGCCTGTCCCCATAGCTGTTTAGAACGAGATATGAGAATTGTAGCACTTTGACCTCACCGTCGGTCGGGCGAACTAAGGTCATTCAGGCGACGGGGAAAACAAACACAAATGCCGAGCGGAGTAATGAGTTACGGAGAAGCCCCAGAGCCCGAGAGCCCGGCGAGAAAGAACCCAGAATGTATACCTCCATTTTCTTCCCAAACAGCTTCTTCAGACCCCATCGAGACCGTACGGTCGAAATGTTGAAAATGTCGAGAAGAAGCTCAACGGACGTTTCTTGAATCATAGCCACCTTGTCAAAGGAGAGCCAGGACGACCATGAGGCTCACAAGATTCAAATGAGTAAACTGCATTCTGTGGGCACTGGCCAGTGACCCCACCAGAGTCGATGTCGGCAACCCTCGTGGCTATTCATTCCAGGTGAGAAGTTGCAAGCTGGACGGGCATCCGGGTCAGGTACCCACGCGCATACGGCAATCGCCTTATCTGTGCGGAATGTATACTCAAGAGGAAAGTGAAGTGGGTTCACCGTGGTCACCAAAATCGAGATAAGGAAATTGAGTGAGTATTCATATGTTTGTAGTCGTTGACTGAGGACGTTCGCCCGACCAGACGACTGTCGATGACGTGTTTGGGAAGGCGGGCCATGGGTATATCTTTCCTCCGCCTTGCACCTGGGTGGTTGACCGATCGCGGCTGTATATGGATAAGACAATTGAGTGGGGCGGCCATGGTTGTGTAATTTTCGCGCAATGGCGCGAGTCTGTAAATTTGAGCTGAGTCGGAGTCGCTGGACCTATTCATAGAAGAAAGCGAAGGACGCATACGAGGTCCTAAGCTGAGCACAGGGTCGGAAGCATCCTTTACGTGATGACGTTTTCGGAAAATGCGGAGAAAAAGGAGGACAAGCATGCTTGCGGTTAACGGTGACCCTGAAGGTGCCACTTTCCGTGGAAAGGTAAGCAGTTTGGGAATGAAAAAACGAGGCTTGGAACGCGAGCGGAAGGGTCCATTTCATTGCGCTGGCCACTGACGGACAGTCGTTCCCAGAGCAGGTTTCTTGGAGCCTCGAGCGTAGGAAAAAGGATATGAGCCTTTGTAACGCCCAGCTTGAACAGCCTCACCGAAAAGGAAATTGCAATGTCTAAATCCTTGCGAAAAAGATTCGACTTTCAAGTTGGCTGGACATGTTCCACGCTCGGAGACGTATTGCCTCTCCATGCTCTTGACACTTCGGTGAATTGCTATCCACAGGAGCCATGGAAATGGAAGAGGCATTGCTGTGAGCTCCCGCCGTGGGGCTCGAAGTGTGGACCAAACGGTCGGATGGACAGGTCCGGTGCCTGCCATAATCAGTCAGGCACGGTGGGCCACTTCCCGGCGAGAAAGTGCGAAAAGTATTCGTGAGGAAGCGCAGGAAGCACGAACGACGTCTGGTGTCGTCTGGAATCGAGCAATGGCGCTGCAGCGAGCCAAATACGCATTGGAATCGAAGCAGAGCCAAAGACGCCGCGGGGAGGCTGGATGAGCCAAGGGAGCGGGGCTGTTTGGGTGTATTTACCATTGGGCAGATGGCAGAAACACGACGGTTGCTGAGGAGAAAAGGGTGGCTGGGGTCTCGCGGGGAGATGCTAGCGGGGGACGCGCCATCTCCTTTGGGAGATAGGATCGGGCGTCACGCGTGGGAGAGGTCGAGATCGCATCTTGCAAATGCAACCCTGCATTTGGAAATCGCCTCTCGTTGAAAATACCAGTGGCCGGAGGAGAGGAAAAGGTAGCGCAAGTCCCTTTTCTCCACCTGAATAATGGACTCCATGCAATTCGACGGCTACGCCTCTTATTCCGACTCTTCCGCGCCCCGCACCCCGTCGCCAAACCAGCCTCCTCTCATGAACATCAACTTCCCCCTCAAACACGGTCTCCTCGACGAGCCCGTCCGCAATATCTTCGCGGACGGACACCACGACGATAATGCAGTCATCGTCCACCCGGAGAACGCCTACGGCTGGGTCCCTCCGCAGCCTCCTGCCAACTTCCAGTTCTCCCACAACAACGGTTCCCGGGGATCCTTGTTGCAGGAGCTCTATGACCAGGACATCCCTGAGCAGCACCATCCACAGCACCACCTCACTCCCGAGTTTCCTAACCAGGAACCTCAATTCATTGCGGATAACTGGAGCCAGCAGCAGCAACAGCAAAATGCTCGGCAACAGGATTTCCACATGATGCGGAGAGCGACGTTCCCCTACGTTCGCCACGACCGCGAAGAACACCTCCCTCCGATGCCTCAACAGAACCAACCCTTCTTCGCCCAGCAGCCACAGCATCAGCAGCAACAGCTAAACCACTTCTCCCGCCACGAGCCTCTCTATTCCGACCCAATCCCCTTGTCACAGCCCGGTGACCACTACCCTTCCCCTCACGCCCCCTTCCAAGAATTCGACGATTCCAACAACATCAAGCTGGAGGACAATGGCTCCCTGCTCATGCCTTCGCAAAACTTCTACCGCACCTCATCCTCATCTTCAGCATCCCCCTCTCCCAACATGTGCCACCCAATGACCATGTCCTACCTATCGCCCCATTCCGGCCTTCCTGTCCAACATACCGACGATGCTGCATCGAAAGAAACGCAATATCTCCGAAGGAGATGCTTCAACTGCCATACCACCGAGCCTCCGAGTTGGCGACGATCCACACTCAACCCTGGCAAAATCGTCTGCAACAAGTGCGGTCTGTACGAGCGAACGCACCTGAGGCCTCGACCTCTTCGGTTCGACGAGCTCCGAGCAGGCAACAAGGCCCGCAAACAGAACAAGCGGACGATGAGCCCGAAGTCTCGGCTTTCGACCGCAGCTGCAGCTGGTACCGGCGGTGCACCAGGATCTCCTGGCCAGNTCAAGAAGGAGCCTCGAGAATTCGGACTCGTTCGACGAAGCTCCGTGTCCTCGACATCGTCTGCGCTTTCGAGTAGTGGAGCTAGTGATTGGGACGACAACGGTAAGTTTCTGCTAATTTTCCGAATTGTCGGAGCCCTGCTCACAATACTCTTTTTGCTCCTTCAGTATCTTTGTACTCGTCTGGTTCAGCACCTCCGACTTCCTTCAACTCCCCAGCGATCTCCCCTTATCCCCTCTCCCGTGACGAATCGTCATCCCCCAACAGCGGAGGTGGAATTCGTCTTCCCAATGCTCCCCTTTCAGACATCGCGTCTATTAACGCGATTCCTGGGGCCACCGCTTCCCCACAAGCTTCTGCTTCCCCCTTAGCGCTTCCACAGACTCCCAACCTCCCGTCTCATACACCAAATCTGCCCAATTCCCCCCGACGTAGTCAAACATCACCCGAGTCTTACTTCTCTCCCCCGCCCGCCACCGCTCCTTCTACTACAGGACAACAGGAAGGCTACTTCGGAGCGAGGAGGCGAACCGAGTCGATTGGCAGCGTGCACAGCGTCCGAAGCCAACACGAGGGTCAGACACCCAACGAGCAACCACAGCTTCTGGCAAGTCCTGTTCCCACGCCTGTTATGTCGTGAGCTCTCTCTCGCATTTATCCATTTCTCGACGTCGCCTCGGTCGATATGCGCACCTGTTGTTGGGCATTTCGATGGCCTGGTAGTCGAAGAGGCGGCTCGCGAAGCATCAAGAAAAGAAACCACATTCAAGATTTTATATTTATTTATTGCATTCGTATTTCTATTTTTCACTCATTGATACCACACTCCTCTCGATGCTTTGCGACACCTCCACCCACGCATCTTCTTTTTATTCAATCTATTTATTGCCGCTATCTTGGATTCGCTGTATAATCACCTCATCCACTGTGTCAATCTCAAAAAGCAGCTGTGTATCACTAACGCACAATCCCATACCATTTCCTGTATATCTCTCTTCCGAGCGAGTGTCAGTCCTAGGCAACTGCCTTGTTTTCGTCGTTTCTTGCCCCTTCTCTCGATTTTCATTTCCTTGCTCGTTTTGTCTACATCTCACCGTTCTTTCTCCTGCGTCTTCGCCTTTATTCCACATATTGCCCAGTGCCGTCGATGTCTGGGCCCTTTTATCTATTTCAACCCTGAAGCCCTGGTCCTTAGGGTCGTTTGACCTAGGTCAGTGGCTCGGTGGCTGTTGTACTTGTCCGCGAATAGACCGTTCTTTCATTCCTTTTCTTCTGCTCTGTTTGTCTCTCCTCCTTCGTTGCTCCCTGGTATCGCATATACATAGTCATACGGTTGTATATCTGCATTGCTCTCATCGGATATGTATACAAGCACTCCCTGAATAAATTTCATTTCTCAAAGCCCCAAGCACACTACCGCGGAGTCAAATATGAATAGGGGCCCCGAGCGCTTGTAAGTACTGGCTGACCTATTCGACCGCCAAGGCGAGGTGTTCAATGCAACTATCCAACTCTCTATATCGGCGGACCACGGCTTTAGGGATGACAGCATACGGCCCCCCCGAGCCCGAAAGTCATGGAACATGGGGTCCAAGGGAGCGCGCTCGGTCATTGCTCGGTCACGAAACTTTACACCATATAGAATGTTACGAGTTGTGTTACAAACCTTACATTCCGCACCTTCCATTTCAAGTCCCTCCTATGTCAAGGACATTGCCAGTGCTAGAACCTTTCCAGAATAGTCTCGGGTCATGGAAAAGCCAAACTCAGCAGCCAATTCATTCAACGGTAATTCGAGCCACCCGGAACACTCATTAAGCCAGTCGTCTGCTCTCCGTTCAGATCCCCTCTCAGGCTCGAGGAGGTGTATGGGAAGCCCCTTAGCGCTAATGTCCTCTTACAGTTCTGTTTCGGCATGCGCAGACGCCGGCTTTCAAGATCGAACACGTCACAGAATATTCCCCTCTTTTGCCAGTGAGAGCGGAAAGGAACTGTCGTCTACGAAACGAATGTATTTTAAATTTTCGGGGGTCGTGCTAACCTTCTAAACAGTAAATTCTACTTAATGGGTGGAAATTAATGGGTGGCATACTGTGTATTGCGGGAAGGGACCCAATTGTATAGTTTGAGGTGTAGCATGAACCTGTTGACTTTGGCGAAGGGCCGCCGCGACACTTTCAAGTAACGGGACTCTTGTCATCGGCATTGGTCGGTCTCGCGAGGCTCGTATGATCCCTTTCCGTCGCTCGAGCGTCTATAAGCGTGCTTGATAAGCCACCGGCTGCCACTATTTTTTTTCTATAGCTATCTCCATCCCCCTCGTACCCATGTCAGCAAGTCCGAGCCTCATGACGGTGGCGGGCGACACATGGATGGCGTGTTCCAGGCATGAGACAGACATATCTCTGACGCGAAACCTTAGCTCCAGCTCGAGGGAAAGGAAGGCCAAGAAATGATATCATGAGACGTTCCCATGTGGTAGCAGCGGATGAGACCCAGCCTATCTTTGAGCTATAACCCAACACAAATTGCTCAGTAAGGCTGCGGAAAAGGCACAGTAGAAGGCGCACTGTTACTGGACGAGGTGAATGTGTTGACAGCTGTCATTGCGCCCCACCTCGAGAGACTTTATATCTTCGACGTTGGAGAAGCTGATAGCGTCAAAAGCAGGACAAAGTCACACCCTCTTCGATAGCACCCGGTCGAGCGCAGAGGGGTGCAAGGAGGCCCAGTGTTTCTATGTGCCGAGGAACGCACGATCAAAGATTGAAGGCACGTGTTCCGAATCCCGATACATTTCTCCAAAAGCACTTGTCTCTGCCGACACTCGGGGCAGCGGGCACGGCTTGGGGGTAGGTATATATATGATGAAACACCGACATGTAGGGCACAGTAATTGGAAAGCGTGTGGGATCATGGCGGGAACCAGACTTTTCGGTTAAACCACGTATTTGTATTAGGGCTCTCTATAATTCACATGTGCCATCCGGCAGTTTCGTCTTATATTTCAAACTTCAAAACTTCAAGTCACCTGCTGAAATCGAGCACAATTCTTATGCGGAAGGTGAATTCAGATGTGAAGAAAAACTTACATACTGAGTTTCCATTGTAACCGAATGTTTGCTTCTTGCGGACCTGGGGTGGGTTCCCAGAGTGAGAAAAGAGAACATGAAAGAGAATTCCTCGAGACCTACAGCGTCAATATTGGTGCTGAGATGTATATATGACGTCGTAATGGTAATGGTACTAGTATGACTCTCCTTTTGTCAACTCCCGAGATGCTGTGAACTGCGGTGACTGCATACTCACGCTGTCTGTTCTACCCTCGTTTTCTAAGAAAGAATCCCTCAGGTAAGGTGGCCTTCCGAAGTTACTTACGGAAATGCTCGAGCGCAGAAGCCCACATAACTGGCACAGAGAAAGCGAAGATTAGGTGGCGATTCGCAGAGAATGCAGCGCCCGCGTTGAAAGACCTGGATGAACGGAAGTGGCTGTGATACTAGAAAAAGCCTCTCCCTGGACTCATTCAGTCTCCAAGTAAGTTCATAGAACGCCGCTCAAAAGGACAGAGTTCCCCTATCGAAATTACCCAGTTTAGCTGGGGCCGATTTACGACATTGTATGCCTTGGACTCAGGCTTTAGAGAGATCTAGTCGACCGGTGTCATTGCCGCCAGAGTTCCCCCGAGGACGCCGGGACCTGATATGTGGAACTGTATCAAGACGTGAAGCTAGGAGGGCTGAGTACGTATATTTATATTTGGAAGGCTAGTAGGGTTTGAATTCTACCAGTTGAGCCAGATGTGTCACAGTCGCTGAACTTTGAGCGACTGTACGATTGAAGTTACGGTCAGTGAACCCAGCCCACCTATGCGCCATCTTCATCTGAGCTTGGCGATCGTTGATCGCGATGTGTCAAGCTTTCAAGGCCACGCGAGACCGTGCTTTGGCCACGATATCTACACGCGATATCATTGATCAAGCGCTGAGCGCTTAACAGCTATCAAGCCAAAATTGGCTCTGGGATCCAGGTACGTCGGCTGAGTCAGTCTTCATATAGTATCAATCGTTGTTAACGTCAACTCAACTGCGATGGCGAATGCACTAGAAAAACCACATCCGATCTACGCCACTGTGGGGGCATGAACAGTTGCGTCTTGAACTCAGAATTGTATACGTACTACATCTCCGGAACGCTGCCCTGTCACAGAGACACTTAGTACAATTGCAGTTCCCCATCCAGTGGAGCGAGGATCCACCCCCTGCACTCGGAGCGAGCGGTCATAAACAAATTTCTCTACCTTGACCTAATCTTCCTTCCCGACCGGCCTTGAGTGATCCAGATAAGAAGATTTCCACAAACAAGTATGTCACCGGGTGATTTGCAAGTTGCTTTTACCTTCTGAGTTTGGAGTAGGTCCACGCAATACAGTATCCTGTCAGATTCCTGTCGAGGTTGAAAGTCCTGCTTACAATACATGCCGTTTCGTTATCGCTGCATGCGATAAGGAACGTGCAGATGGATCCACGAGAGCCAGTCGCCGATATAGTAGTTGTAAGGAACCTTTATGACACCAGGTTACCTTTAGAACCAGAACCGAGGTGAGTGCAGAGAGAACGTCGAATGGGTCATAGAGGTCATGGGATATGTGCTTCTTTGAGAAAAGTTGACTTCATTTTCATTCTCCCCTTGAAGAGTCTATCCATGGTCAGAGACAAAGTTGGTCTAGCCAAACCAGAAGCCACTGACTCTGGAACATAGGTGCACCGCCGCGTGCGCCCAGGCTGCGTTTAAACTTGTGACCAAGAAGCAGGGCATTGCTTCCCTATTCGGGGTCCATCCCCATTACGTCTTCCTTCCTTTTGCTGTTCAGCTGAAACACTTCATTGTGCAGACACAGCATAAGCCCCCTTCAAATATGAAAGTGGTCCCTACCGCCCAACGAAGTTCTCATAGGAGCCTTTTCAATGAGCTATCCAGTGTGTCATGTCGCTCCCCGATCATGAGAAGCGGAGCCTACTGAGGTCTGTGGAAAGCGCTTTTGTTTGTCCGAAGATACGGCACAGTGCCATTTATCCCTTGTCCATTTTTGCACGAGATCTCCCCTCGAAGATCTTGGCATGTTCCCATTTAGAGCACCTGTCAATGCTCAGGGTTTGTGGGAGAGTAGTCAGATAAGCCAACCTGTACAGAGGCTTTTATCGTCGCTCTGCAAGTGTGTTTACCTGTCAGTTGAGCATTATGCTGGGGCAGCAATTGTTCTTTGACAATCTACGATCGCTGGGGATTGGAAAGAAGCTCAACGTGAAACATAGAAGACACTGGACAGAGTGTGCCGAATCGCCAAGAAGGGGGCCTACTTTCCCTTCTCCGCCCCCTTGAAGGCACCAGTTGTTCGGATGAATTTAGGGTAAAAAAGGACACCTTTTCCCAAGTTTCCGCTTCGACTATTTTCAACGCATATGACGCAAGTGAGGGTTCCAACAAGCGCAGTTATGGACTAGCAGGGTGTTCAAATTTCCAGGCAGACCGATCCCGGGCTGAACGGGTTATAGGAGGTTGACGTACAAAAGAAGTGACAGGAGGAGCGCTTGACAGAAGCCTCGAGACTTTCAGCTCCAGTTCTCCCGCTAACTGGAGAAAGGAAGCTGGCGCTAGTCTGAAATGGCAGTCTCTAACTCTTATCTGTTCGCCGACAGAAACGCAGTTCCCGTTTACAGCGCTTCTATTGGACCTGAGGATCGCGGAAATGCCACAAACTGGTTGTCCCTCGTCGTTGAGTCATTGAGTCAGCCATGAGCAGACGTCAGTATCGAAAAAGGTTAGCGGAATTCTTTCATCACAATTCAAGCGAGTGGACCAAGAGTGGACTCACCTCTGAGCCACATAGGCCGGTTTGAACGGGATATCGGTCTTAAAATATCGTCAGGCAATTGGCACAGTGTGACAACACAAGCAAGTTTGAATAGAAAGGCCTGCAGGTCGGACTTGCGACAGTGGCGCGGAAGTAATGCAAAATACAACTCGGGGTCGTCAGCTTTTTTTCGCAGTCGAGGTGACCCTGACTGAGAGGTACAAGTTAGCGAGGAGAGAAGTAAAAGAAGGAAACACTCACAAGAAACATTAGCTCAGCGTATGGCTACTATTCATTGGCACCCCGAGGCTTCGCGCTTCAAGGGCAGAAAGCACGAGCCCAACAACTTCCATAGCGAGTTCTTTTGGGGTGTGGGCATCAAGAAAGCCTGAAAGGCACGAGTTCAAGAAGGTCAGAGGTGTTGTTCCGCGCTGAAAGTCAGAGCACTAGTCAAAAGCTTCAAGCGGTAAAGGTGAATTTCAGCGGCCGAGGAAGTTCGCATAGAGCCTTTTTTCGTTTGGGGGAAAGTGGCGATATGAGGTACAGCTAATTATCATGGCGGAGAGACGGTTTATACTCCGCACCGGACAGTTTCGTACTAATGATTGAGGTGCTGCTGTGCTGCCTTTGAGAGGTACGGTTTGCAGGTAAGTGTGCGAACAACAAAATAAGATTAGAGACACAGGTGACTGACTGTACACCATCGTCCCGTGGTAAACTACGACCATGCCAGGGGAACCATCGCTTGAATAAGAGGTCGCTCCAAGATCCGTACATGGCTCTGCAGAAGGATGATGCTACGTGAGCTGTGGAGACCTAAGTGTCATCGCAAATAAATAAATCTTGGAAGTCCTTCAACCGGGTACTCGACCATGCTCCAAATCTTTGGAGTTGGGATACGCGTCGTGTTTAGCAGGAGACTTTCCGTATGGCATCAAACGTGATAGGTATGACAGGCCAAGGGCAGCGAGCCTGGTTCCTATCCACTGCGCGAGGGAAACGCCCGGTACGAGACCCATAACGTCTTTCACGTCCCAAAAGTCGCGATGATGAGTTATGAGACCTTGTTCGTTGAAGGATAGGCGGGTCATGATGCGTAGCTTACTATGAAGCGGCGATGGAAGAGACAGTGATGTCCCAGGTATAGGCAAAGAAGGGATCATAAATGGCGGTGGTGATTGCAGCGACGAATGAGGTAGAATGGGAGTCTGAGGGACGCTGATGACAGAATCCGGTGAAGATGACTGTATACTGTGGGACAAAGGGCCTTCGCAATGCATCCCTGGTAAGAGCAGCATATGGAGTGTGTGCTCGACTATCACTTTCCGATGCCCATCTACGAGATCATAAGCGGAGGGGAGAAGCAAGATGCTAACGAAGGACTTGCCGAAGCTTTCACTTTCAGAGATGTCCGATATGTCATTCCAAACGCGGAGAGCTTGGAATAACGGGTCGTCCAGCAGGTTCTCGAGGGGCTGTAGCCGGAATAGAGTGCATAGGACGGCCAGAGGCCGAGGAATATCCACAGTACTCATCTGTTTGGATAGCCTGTGGATATCGCCTATGACCGAACGCGAACTAGCAGTGATGAAGGGATTTTCATAACTGGGTTATCCGCCTCAGATTCATCGAACCCAATGGAGTCTACGATGGCTTACACTACAAGGAGGAGATAAGGGAGGTATGTAGAAATCAGTTATAAAGACATACGAGCGTTCCTTTCGTAAAACTGCTCCAGAGAGTTCGTTGCCGGTGTGGAATCTCCGTACACTGAGTAACAGATGTCGATGGCTGTCGTCCTGTTCGTTGTGGAGGTCACTGAAAGCTGCGTGAATGGTGGAGGGGCTAATCTCGTCTCTTCTGGACGCTCGTTAGAACTTTCTTCGCTTGAATCGCGCTGCATGGTCGACTATGGATGGAGGTATGGTTAAAGGACGGTCGTCATCATTGAAAGCTGACCAGAGTTGTCCATCGAAACACGTGGCTCGCATCACTGATCACACGGCCAATTTCCAAAACTTTTCGTTCTGATCTATCACCTCCACTGAAAATGGCCAAGGGCTCGCAGCTCGTCCAGCTCAAAGCTGCCTTGAACCAAGCAGGCGTTATTGGTCAAAAACCATCAGGGAAGAAGAGGAAACGCTCAGCAGCGCCTCTTGAGAAGGACAAGCTCAAAACCGCTGCCAAGCTCGAAGAAATACACCGGCGTTTGAATCCATTCGATGAGAAGGTCACCAAACTCAAGCATAATGTCGGTGGAAGGAAAATGAAGGGTGTCAGTGGGAAACCCGCTAAGAGTAAGCAGGCAGGGTTGGAGCAGGTCTGTATGAATCGTTCATCTCGGTTTACATACCACTAATACGGCAACAGCGCAAGAAAACCTTGCTGAAGGAATGGGAGGAAAAGAATCGCGCCGGTGGTATTGTCGACCGTCGATTTGGTGAAAACGATCCAACCATGAGCTTGGAAGAACGCATGTTGGAACGTTTTACAAGAGAACGCCAACGAGCCTCCAAGAGCGCAGCGTTTAATATCGAGGACGAGGATGAGCTCACTCACTACGGCCAAAGTCTATCCAAGCTAGATGACTTTGACGACGTTGCGCTCCGGTCAGAGGATGACAACGACGAGGAGGATTCAACTGCGCGTATGTATCACTGCATTCCTTCTGGGAATCTAGATTAACGTGAAATAGGGAATATTGACCGGGAAATTGTGAATAAGACCCATTTTGGAGGGTTTGGCGACAACGAAGAAGAAGACGAAGACGATGAGGGGGTACGTCAGGAACTTCTCAACGCTTTTTCAAAGCCATTGATCTCTATCTAGCCTGCTAGGAAAAAATCCAAAGCGGAGGTCATGGCTGAGGTTATGGCAAAAAGTAAAGAACACAAGGTACAGTGCTTTCGACAGAGAGAACAAGGCGGACTGCTTACATCCTTCGTTTGAAGTTGCGAAGGCAAATGGAAAAGGATGCTGAAGATAATATTCGGCATGAACTTGACGACCAATTTGCCAACCTGCGAGACTTGCTCTTCGCCGCTCCACCCCTGCCCAGTATAGTTGAGGCACCGATTATTGAGCCTCAGACTGGGTCACCCGAACTATCGAAGAAAGACGACCCGGCTGTCCTCTCCATTGCTCCAGAGACTCAAGATAGCACATATGATCAACGAGTACGGGAACTTGCTTTCGATAAGCGGTCAAAACCTAAGGATCGCACAAAAACAGAGGAAGAATTGGCGCTAGAGGCCAAAGACACTCTGGAGAAGGCGGAGCGGCGGAGACAACGGCGAATGGAAGGTCTTCCTGAAAGCGACAGTGAGGGGGAAGGTGGGGGACGGAGTAAACGGAAGCGAGGAGGGGATGATTTGGAAGATGATTTCTACGATGAGGACGACCAATGGGGCGGTCTTGGTGCGGGTCTTGCTGAAAGAAATGCTGGGGTTGACGAAGAGGAAGCTGAAGGAGAGGACGATGGTAGTGACGATGACGAAGGTAGCGCAGAAGAAGATGGGGACCATGCTAGTGTCTTTGAGGGCTTCAGCGACGAGGAGTCTGAAGAAGAGGAAGGGGAACACGAACAACTGGTTCGCTCTGCAAGAGTGGATAAAGGGAAGGGGAAGGCAAAACCAAGTTCTAGTAATGAGCTGCCGTACACTTTCCCCTGCCCAGAAAGTCACGACGAGTTCCTCGCAATCATCGAAGACATCGAGGATAAGGACATCCCCATCGTTCTCCAGCGGATACGTGCACTACACCATACTAGCCTTGCCCCTGAAAATAAATTTAAGCTTCAGGTATGCCGATTGACAATGCTAACCCGTTTCGTTCTGACGTCCTTCGTAACCTTGCAGAAATTTGCAGGCGTCTTGATAGACCACATCCTATCTGTTTCCTCCGCGAAGCCACCCAGACTGCACGTCGTCAATTCTCTTTACTCGCACCTCAAGCCCATCGTCAAAGCCTATCCAATACCCGCCGCTCAGCATTTCAACTCCAAGCTATCCTTGATGCACAAAAACCTCAAACGAGGGCTGGCAAAGGGTTCCACAGATCCTGAATCAAAAACGTGGCCGGGCTTAGCTGAGCTTTCTCTCCTGCGAGTGATACCTCTGCTCTGGCCAACAAGTGATCTCCACCACGCTGTCGTTTCACCTACACGAACATTGATGGGCTCATATCTGGGATTATGTCGTGTTCGATCTCTAGGCGATATCGCTAGTGGACTGTTTCTTTGCACCCTCTGGCTTCAGTTCGAAGCGCTCTCAAAACGTCTGGTCCCCGAAGTGGTGAACTTCATCGTTAATGCTATCCTTCATATCGCTCCACATTCTTTCAAGTCTGTCCAATCGCTGCCTGGGACCTTCCCATCACCCGACTTCCTGTCCGACCTTTGTAAACCCCTCAAACTGACAAAGTCGAAACAGCCACCCGAGGCGTCAGTAGCCAACCTTTCGGAGCTACTCGAAGCTCAGCCAGACGACCAACAGGCCAAAGCCTCGCTCCTAGGTCTTGCGATCGACCTTTGTGGCCGCTTCGCCGACATGTACAAGGGCTTAGATGGCTTCATTGAGCTTTTCGAACCAGTGCAGAACATATTACGAGGAATTGACGGCAGTAAGCTTGGACACTCGATACAGGTGTGTATGCGAATTTCGCCCTCAGCAATGTCACTAATATTCTCTTTAGTCCCGGTACGCGTCGTTGTTGGATGCTCTTACCAGGCTCCTCAAGTTTGCCCACCAATCCCGTCAACCGCTGCGTCTCCAAGCACACAAGCCTATACCGATTGCCACTTACATTCCGAAGTTCGAAACCACCACTTCCAATTACCTTCGCCAACGCGATCCTGACTTTGAGAAGAACGAAGCTGCGAAACTCAAGGCTCAGTACAAGCAAGAACGGAAGGGTGCCATTCGGGAGCTGCGGAAGGATGCCCGGTTCCTTGCGGCCGTGGAACAGCAGAAACAAATTCAGAAGGATAAGGAGTATAACGAACGCTTGAAGAAGGCGTTCACCTCTCTGGAAGGTGAGAGAGCTGAGCAGAAGGCGATGGAAAAAGAGAAGGCAAAGGACAGGCGCAGGAGAGGGAAGAAATAACTGGGGAGATAGTTTGTATTCCTGTAGACACTCACTGTACCACTACCACTGCATACTTGCCTCTAAAATGTGTCTTCCGACGCTTTCATTCCGGTGGGGATATTTATTTCACCCCTTGCTGGTATCCAATAGAATCAGTCAACGCCTTGGTGTGGGATTTTGGAACGCGTCACGTGTCATGGCTTAATGTGGCCTCGGACTTGAAAGGGCTTCTGCTTTGTGTCACCACAACCACCAACCACCCCACGACAGCCCACAAGAGGGCCGAAACCAATTCATTTGATATTTGGGTCTATACCGTTCGGCTGCTTGAAGAATGACTGCCCCGAATCTAGCGAAAGAGTACGTCTTGAAGGTTCACTGATATGGCGCCTGGACCTCATTTTCGTGCTGGTAGGTATCCGGGAGTGACTCCACCAATATCTGTAGCGGAATCGACCCCGCGGGAGAGAGAGGTCACGGTGACCCTCATGGAAGAGCTACGAAGACAAAATACATTTGAGTCAGAAGAAGAAGCCAGAACAAGGTACGTTGTTTTGTCCTGTCAAACCAATCGTTCGTCAAGCTATGAATCCTGGACCGGCGGTGCAATGAACTGGGTGAACGAGAACAGTTCGCAAACGAAGGCACCATCGTTTATGCACGGGATCTCTACTAGCTTCGTGTGCCCATGGTTTCTGACTCCTAGCTGGCTGCGATTGGCATATGAACCCTGGTTCTTACCACCTGCTGTGCTACAGAGAAATCGTCCTTGGGCGAGTTGCAGCGCTTGTGAAGAAGTTTGTACACAAAGTATCTCTTACTCGTGGTCTCTCCGAGACAGCAGCCAGCGCAGCGGGAGGAAAAATATTCACCTTTGGATCATATCGGTTAGGCGTGCATGGACCCGGTTCCGATATCGACACGTTGTGCGTTGTACCAAAACACGTATCGAGAGAAGATTTTTTCGATGTCTTTGAGCCAATGCTGAAGGAGTTGGAGGGTGTAACTGAGTTGACGGTATGTGCATCTGGATTCTACTCAAGTTCATACCTGATGCCGCAGTAGGGTGTTCCTGAGGCTTATGTCCCTGTCATCAAGACAAAGATCGATGGCATACCTTTAGATTTCTTGGTGGCACGTCTCAACTTATCTTCGATACCCGATGATTTGTCTCTGCAAGACGATAGTTTGCTGCAAGGGTTGGATGAACGATGTGTAAGAAGTTTGGGTGGTGAGACTGCTCCTGGTTTACGGGCCCGCACGCAACTAATTAGATTCAGGTTCGAGACAAATTGGCGAGATTCTGCGATTAGTGCCCAACGTAGACGTGTTTCGAGACGCCCTGAGATGCATTAAATTATGGGCTCAACGTACGCCTGCCTCAGTTACAACTATTCGTTTTTCTAACCAGAGTATCAGGGAGAGCGATCTATTCCAACGTCAATGGCTTCCTGGGCGGTGTGGCCTGGGCTCTCCTCGTTGCCCGGATATGCCAACTATACCCCAACGCCACTGCCGGTGCAATCGTGAGCCGGTTCTTCATTATCATGTACCAATGGTACGCGCCTTTTTATTCTCTCCCTGTCATACCCTCACCAAGTCTCCACAGGCAATGGCCACAGCCAGTTTTGCTGAAGCAGATCGAAGACGGCCCATTGCAAGTCCGAGTCTGGAATCCTAGAGTACGTGGTTCGGCTACTCTGCGCGTTCCTGAAGCTCAAACTTCTCTTAGCTTTATCCTTCTGATCGTGCGCACCGTATGCCGATTATTACCCCTGCCTACCCTTCGATGTGCTCTACGCACAATGTTACTGAGTCCACCCAGGGTATAATGACAGAGGAATTTAAACGCGGTATGAATGGTTTCTGAATCGGTGTTGTTGTCTTTCTCATATCATCGCCTGACAGGGGCCGACATCGTGGACAAGGTTATTGTAGGAACTGCTCAGTGGTCAGAGTTGTTTGGGAAACATGACTTCTTCCACAAATATCGCTACTATCTCCAGATTACAGCTTCGACAGGGGATGAGGACCTTCAAATGAAATGGTATTTCTCTTCAATCACTCCCATGTCTCCGTGCTCACGTATTACAGGGCAGGCACTGTGGAATCAAGGGTTCGTCAACTAGTGATGAAGCTCGAGGCGGTAGACTCTATACTTCGCGCGCATCCATTCGTCAAAGGCTTTGATCAAGTATCGCATTGTTTGAACGAAACCGAGGTTAAAGCCGTTGTTCAAGGCGAGATCTCCGATGCCGTCGCCTACAGAAAATCGGAGGATATCGAGGGTAAAGAAGGTGCCAAAACGGTACATACCACTTGCTTTTATATCGGCCTCCTCATCAAGACTAGACCACGTAAGATCGTCTATATGGTATCTTTTAACATCCTAACTGTTGCAACAGCTGGTTCCGTCGGCCCTCGACGCTTGGACATCTCTTACCCCACAATTGAGTTCACTAAGATGGTCAAAATGTGGGACAAATATGACGAGGCAACTATGGGCATCTGCGTCCGGCATATCAGGAGGTCAGTCCGAGCTCCCACCTTTTTTGTGGCCCGAATTATAAGAAACCTTGTGTTAGTTCGGGTCTGCCCGACAATGTGTTCGACCACGGAGAGAAGCCTGCCAAAGTCGCACAGAAACGAACGAAGGTGCGCACTTCTTTCTCATATATGAAGCTTTTTTTCAATCAAAGAGCACCAGGGCAAGTCCAGCAACGCGTCTTCCGATCTTCCGAACAAGCGTCAACGGTTGGTGTAATGACTTAATAAGCCGGGACCGGTCCAGTGCAGTGTATTTATGCGTTTGCCCAGGTCATCTCAAACGGTTACCGACCTGTCTTCTGGGAAGGCGACTGAGCGGATCCCTTCCGGAGGCGCGCCTGTGTCTGAGTCTCTCAACTCCCAGTCTATCAAAACTCCACAGTTGCCCTTTGGAGAAGAATCTGCTGCTCTTGCGACTGGTGTTGTGAAATCATAGCAAGGCGCACCTCCACGATATCGACCTCTCTGCTCAATGCTGCATTGTTGTGCAACTGCACTGCGTTTTCTTTTGCCTGGTCGTTTGGGATATTTATCGTCTTTCTTTCACAGGATCCCCCGTGGGCCGTCTTCGAAGTGGTTCTGGCGTAGCTCTTCGAGTCTGGAAGTACCTCTCGATTCTGCGTTTGGCCGTATTAATATTGTAATTTTTATGTTTCGCTTGGCAAGATATTTGAATGTAAAGTACTATGATAGATGATTATACATTATGTTCAATTATATTCTGAACGAATCCTCGCGCCTTTGACATTTGAGGTTCTGGTTACAGCCCAGTGAGTTTGCGTGTGATGATGACAGGACAACTGAGAGCGCGCTGCACTCGCTGACTTTGAACCTAACCCTCGTCATGGCGTCCGTCCTCGCTCAACGACTAGCCGCCTCCTCAAGGTCTGGAATATCCAGAAACGCGATCAGAAGTGCTTCCCAATCGCTCTCTCGGCCCCGCCAACCGTGTGTAGCTTTCAGCACAGCGCGACGCGTCCCCCAGGAGGGCGCAGCGAAGCCTGCTGGCAACTCAACGGCCCCGACCCCGGCACCTGCGTCACAGTCGACAACCGAGAATATCAACAGCTCCTGGGATGCCGCACTGCCAAATCCTACTTCCAGCGACGGCGCAACCGACTGGTCTCGGAGCTACCATGGATTGTCGACGCAAGCATTCCCTCCAGAAGTCGCGGAGATACTCATGGCTCCATTGGAGTCTGCCAACGTTGAAATCACGCCTGGTAAGCCCCCCTCGAGCGTCTACCTTACAGCTGCACTCATACTATGAAAGATGGTCTCATATACCTTCCCGAAATCAAGTATAGGCGCATAATGAACAAGGCCTTCGGCCCTGGAGGCTGGGGACTTGCCCCAAGGAGTGAAACCAGCGTTGGACCGAAGCAAGTCAGTCGGGAATACGCCTTGGTGTGCCATGGAAGGTCAGTCGGTTCGATATTTCGTTTCAGAATGCCTTTGACGCAGGGACATACAGGTTGGTTTCTATCGCGCGCGGCGAACAAGAATATTTCGACCCCTCTGGCATTCCCACTGCAACTGAAGGGTGCAAAAGCAATGCTTTGATGCGGTGTTGCAAGGACCTCGGAATTGCGAGTGAACTCTGGTAAGGGTTCTCTAGTCTGAGTGCCTGGGGTTTTTCTAATGAAATGGACAGGGATCCTCGCTTCATCCGCGAATTCAAGGCAAAGGAATGCGTAGAGGTATTCGCCGAGCACTTGCCTACCAAGAGAAAGTGCGTTCCCCTCGCCCTCTATATCTTGCTTTCTCTTAACGTTTTGTCAGGAAGAAGCTTTGGCGCCGCAAAGACCAGCCCAAGTTCGGCTACCCTTACCAAGAGTAGAGTTGCCAGCAACGACTTCCACCTCAGTCATACTTTGAACGCCACTAGAGGAGCATTGTCCTGTTTATCCCCCACTCATATTCTTATCTTTATGTATCTCTCAGACATAATTACCCCAGCTCAGAGGATACTCCAAATTATTCAATCAGTCCCTTGCGACGCGTTCCGTTTTCGCGTCGTGGATTACATAAGCAGTTTCCCGTCGCGTCACCGCGCCGTGCCTCCTTCCTTTGTTCTTTGTTCTTTCTTCTCTTTACTCTGAGATGACTCTTGGATTCAACCACAATACAGCCACGCTACACTCATCTCACACCAAGTAAGCTACGATAACACAAGCAATGGCGTCGAACGCTTCGCAAGCACATCTGGTATTTCCAGACTTCAAACCAGAAGACGCGTCTCCCCAGGAACTCTTGCGATTCTTGCGCGAGCTCGTGGCGGAACATCTCAGCTCTGCCACCGCGGTCAACGCCCACCCAAAGGATGTATGGATAGGGATCATGATGACGTTGACGGAAAACACCCTCTCGTTCCCCGTTCCTGTTCGTGAGGCTATAGATTGGAGCATCATGGACGAGAAGATACAGTTCGTACAGGCCACGGTTGAAATCATTTATCGGGTCTTCACGAAAGTGGAAGACATCTACAACAGCTTGAGCGAACAAAAGGTCAAGCAAGTCTTCTGCAAGCTGCTGGACACCTGCTTTGTACTCGACCTTTTCAAGGAGGTGGACGATGTTGCCCAAGCAGATCTCCCTTCGCCTTCGTCTTTGAGAGGGAAGGTGATGGACACTCTCGTGGAGGTTCTTCAAGGATTGGGGAACGCCGCATCTTCTGCTGAGACCCAAGGACCCTATAACATTCTCCGACAACTCGGGCATGAGATTCTTCGAGTGAACCAGGGTGAGTTTCATCCTTTCAACATGCGGGATAGACTCATGACTGGGTCTTGTAGTGCTTACCTCTCCTACTACACCACTACCATTCCCTCTCTCCATCAAATGGTTTCAACAGGACTGTGTTGAAGAATTCAAGGTAGTCGTGAACCGTCCCACGGATCAGGCGTTCCAAATAATTGACCATTCGTTATTAGGACACTCCAAAAGATACAAATTCGACTCCTCCTGCCAGTGACCCGGAAGAACCAAAGACCAAAACCCTGGTCGAGACTGCTTCTCAAGTTCCTGTGCTCCTGGCCACCTCTCTTGAAGCAGCCTTTTCAATCTTCTTTCAAGTGCTACCGTCGTCCCCCCTTCTCTACGACATCCAATTCTCACTTCTGGAGACCTTAAAGGCTTTTTTCAACTATTGCATGAGCCCCTCCTCATCAACCACCAATTTTCGCCGGTCGCGGGTACTGAAGACCACATTGCAACTGCGTCGTCATTTGCTTCATCGAGAAAATGCCCTGGAGATTCAGACCTTCCACCACATGGCCTCACGCCTCGTTCAAGCTCGGATGGAAGGGACGATTCAGACTGGAATGCCTATTCTAGACCGAGCACTCGCGGATTACTTGGTTTCGTCCTCCATTCAACCGACCAGATCACTCGTCATCCAAGCGACTAATGTACTCAACAGTGAAGAAAAAATTGCGGATCTCCTCGTAAGCACGTTTTTACCTCCTGCATTCCTTTCTCTGAAAATTTGCTTCAGGCACTTGCTGTTTCGTATCTGAAGAGTTGCATTGCAAATGCCGACGAGGAGGTGTCCCGGTTGATTGCTGACGAATTGAAGGAATGCGTCAGGCCTGAAGCTAATCTCATTCGAGTTCAGATCGAGCAATTGGCTGAAAAACCTGTTCCAACACCTTCAGCTACCCAAGCATCGACGAAGTTGAAAATGAAAGAACATGTTTGGCGCAAGGAAATCAGGAATCTGGTTCAGGCAATCATCTCTCCTGAACCCCTCGCCTGGATGGACGATGAATTCCGACCGAATGAGACTCATTTTATAAGAAGGGTGCTCAACGACATCTGCGATAGATTTGGAAGGTGGCTATCTGCGACAACTCTGATCGTTTCGTGTAAACTTATGCAGAACCCAGGCCAGTGGAAAAGTCGGACGAGGCTTCGAGATTGGAGCTCGCAGCAAGACTCGCCAAACTTCCGTGCCTTCTCACTCTTTGCTCCTCGGATGACTGCGTCAAGTTTCGCAAAGCTGACGGGTTTAGCATGGTTCACCTTTATCTCCCAGCAATGGAAGCCTTGCTTCGGGGAGGGAGTGATGAGGTAACGCCTGCCGTTCGAAGGAGTGTCTATAAGGCGCTCTGTCCTATACTGCGCCACAGAAATGAAGAAGATGCTGGGCAGCAGGCTATGGATCTTATATTTAGAGGCCTCGCAGACAAAGATCGAAGCACTCGCTTGCAAGCTGGGTATGTGCGCGAATGATGATTCTTTGCTCTTTGCGCTCATAACTTAACAGCTCAGCATTACAAGCTGTGATTGACCTGTCTCTTGGGGATGCAGCTGCTTCTAGAAGCCCCTCAAGCCCCATATTCGATCGCGTCTACCAACATATGGAGACGAGCCGCGGCCCTATGAAGGAGTCGATGATAGTTTCTGTTGGAAAATGGGGGATGTAAGCACGTTTCGCATTATCTCTGCACAATATCTTATTCGGTCGTAATAGGACTCGAAACCAGGATGTTCTTGGGAACGTGGTGTGCCTCCTTGTTGCCCAGCTGGNACGACCGAACATACTCGTACGAAGTCTGGCATGCGCCCAGGTGCGGAAGAAATAATTTATTAGTTCCAATTATTCTCTAATTTCAGCGTTCATTAGATATTGGCAATTTCCAAACACCACAAGAAGACGCCATACTCTTTGATCCTACCTTACTTGGATCGAGTCGCTCCTTTCGTAGTCAATCGACTATGCACAGAACCCACTTTACTGCAAGAAATATGCAAGCTGATGGTTATCTCCCCGGTGGATTTCTTGTCTATCAACCTATCCAAAACACTACCGGATTTACTAGTTAGATGCGATGCGCAGGGCTTGGATGTCATCTCAAAGTTCCTTGACCGCGAGCGGCACTCGTTGATCGTTGGGGAAAATATCCATCTTCATCTTGCTCCCATCTTCTTGCTCAGGTCACCAAGCGCAACCACCAAGTCGATCAATTTCATCCTAGGCATCCTGAACGAGGCTTCCATAACGAAAATCGATCTTCGGCATGTCTTGCCTGGATGTACCACTGCGCTTCTCACCGAGCTGGTCGTCATGATGGGAGACGAGAATCCTGAAGTCAATGCTTTGGTAGGGGTACCCAAGGTCTATCTCAATTAAGCAGATTCTCACTGGAATGTAACAGGCTATAGCTGCTGTACAGAAAGTAGAGACCGCCATCAAGACAGGCCACTCGCACCCTAGTCAAGGATCCGACCCCGGCCAGTTTCTAGCGTCTCAGATGCTCGGAATTATATCCCGGATTTTGGACATGTTGCAAGATGTTCATGGCAAGAAATCCGTATCCGCGAAACAAAAAATCCTTCGAAGTCTTGGTGCACTCATCGTCTTGATCGGTCCACTAATCCATAGCGTTGCTTCGCAGGTATGCCGTTTTCGTGCCTTGTCCTGCGATCTTGCCTGACATGAGTCGTATAGATCATGGCGACATTTCAGACGATGGTCTCGGTCCCCGAATTCTCTGAGGTGACGATTGAAAGTTGGCACAAGTTTCTGACAACACTAGGTCCTGAAGAGTTGGGACCACACCTCGGTCCGACTTGCGCGGCCTTTGTCTCCGTTTGGCCAACCTTGTCCGAGCAGTCCAGGCAAATCGTATGCGAATCCCTTCACCACACATTCTCTCAGCACGCGAAGGAGTTGTCGCAGTATCTCAATGAGATCGTGGACCTATCCGCGGTGGAAGAGTTGAAACCTTTACAAGAATACCTCGCCAAATTACGCGGTCGTGTCGACCTTCGGGAAATTTTATACCCGATTCTAGCGCGGTGCTTGAGCAACAACCTCACAGTCGCCACCCTCTCGCTGTCCGAGCTCCGGAAATTCCTGCAAACCGACCACCGCAATTACGTTCTGAGCCTTGCATCCGGCGACGTCTTCGATCCAACAATTGGACATTTGATTTCGACGCTCTACAAGGCGGCCTGCAGGGATGGTGAAGGCGCAGAGAACCTCAGGCTTTTGGCGTACGAATGCATCGGGATCGTTGGCGCGGTCGATCCGTATCGATTCGAAATGGCGAATACACAGACAGACATGATTGTCACCAAGAACTTCACCGACGAAGGAGAGACGATAGCGTTCGTGTTACACCTCATTCAAGACCTCCTTGTCGACGCGTTTCGCTCGACGAGCGATATCAAGTACCAAACCAATCTCGCATACCCCATTCAAGAACTACTGAAGCACTGCGGATTCTCTTCAGACCTCGTCAACTCTGGCCGTTCGGCGCCAATGAAAATCCGTAGCAGATGGAACTCCCTCTCAAAGGACGTCTTGGATGTCATTACCCCTCTCCTCGAAGGCAGGTTCGCCTTCAATCATCATGCCAATCCAAATATACGTGTCCCGGTCTATCCCACTCAATCCACTTATCGCGAATGGCTGCAACTCTGGACGATATACCTCATCTCCAAAGTGTCTGGAGCGGATGCTCAGAAGATCTTCCGTGTTTTCCTATCTGTCGTCAGAAGCAAGGACGTTGTCATTGCGAAGCACCTCTTACCACATCTCGTCCTGAACATTCTCATCTCCGGTAGAGCTGATGACAAGGAAAACATTCGAAACGAAATACTCGCAGTTTTGGATGATCAAGTCAACGCGAACAGTACTTCCACCACGGACAAGAAGCTCCTCAGCGCTCAGGTATGTTTCCTCTCTCTTTCCAGGTAGAACCTATCTGTACGATTCACATAGGCTATTTTCGCTCTACTCGACCATTTGAACCGATGGGTGCGAGCTGGACGGCAACACATAGCCCAGAAGAAAGCAGAAAAGAAGCGTGCACGATATACACCCACCGAGATCGATGAACAAGTGGTTCGCTTAGACTCCATGATTTCCTCGATCAACCGGGACCTCATGGCAAGGGCAGCCTTTCAATGCAAGGCATACGCACGGTCACTCATGAGCTTCGAGCTGCAAGTCCTAACTCTCCAAGAGCAAGGAAGCGATCGACTCCAGGAGTATTACGACCGGATACATGAGATCTACGCTCATCTCGATGAACCGGATGGAATGGAGGGTGTATCGTCCTTGATACTGTCTCCTTCTTTGGAACACAAGATTCGGGAACACGAGAGCACAGGAAAATGGACCGCTGCGCAAAGTTGCTGGGAAGTGCGGCTACAGCAATCGCCTGACAACTTCGATTACCATTTGGGCCTTCTGAGGTGCCTGCGGAATCTTGGACACTACCGTACGTGCTGGGAAGATGTTGTCGGATTCTAGACTGACTTGGCCCTCAGATACCATGCGAAACCACGTCAAGGGTGTTTTGACCAGTCATCCAGAGTGGGAATCTGAACTTGCTGACTTCCATGTGGAGAGTTCGTGGATGGTTGGCGATTGGGACGACATCAAATCCTTGCTTGAAGGTCTCGATGTTCGGACTCCTGCGGTGGTGCTAGCGAAGGTACTTCTCGCAATGAGGAAGAACGACCTAGAGGAAGTATCTTCCGCACTGGCTATCGCTCGCCGTACACTTGGCGCACCCATCACTGCGACTGGCGCCGACGGGTACCGTCTGACGTATAACTCGGTTTTGAATCTTCACATGACCCGTGAATTGGAGCTTGTCTATAATCTGTCGAAAAACCCTCCAACCAGTAGTTCGCAACGCCGGAGAGCTTTATCGGACCTCTCAACAGTTCTAACTCACCGGTTGGACTCGACTTTACCCACTTTCCGATGCCGTGAACCTATTCTCAGCACCCGCCGTGTTGGGTTTTCTCTGATGTTCGTCTTTATTTTTTTGCACTTCAAACGGCTTCTGAACCTTTGAGTAGGCCATCTTCCCATGCGGAGCTGAAGAACGAGGTGGGAAGTACGTGGTTAGCGAGCGCCAAGATTGCAAGGAAAGCAGGTCACTGGCAAACTGCATACAGCGCCATGCTGCAAGCTCGTCAGAATGAGCATAGCCTCTACTTCATCGAGAGTGCTAAACTCACCAAAGCAGACGGAGACTCTCTGAGGGCTTTGTACGAGCTCGAGACGTTCATGCGATCATACGGCTTCACAGAGGATTCGCCAGTGGTTGATCTTACTGTCGATGAGGAAGCTATCGGCAAAATCAAAGGGAAGGTGAGTAATGTTCTTTTAGCCTAGATTCTGTATGCTGATGGTTGAGAAAGCTCTATCTTCTCGSGGCCGNTGGATGAACGAGTCTGAGCGTTATGACGCGACGACCATTCTCGACGCTTTCAGGGAAGCGAACGATCTAGGGAAGAAGTATGTGCACACGTACATGCATTGAACTTCTGCTGAACCTCTCTCTCCCTTTAGCATGGAAAGCTCACATTTCTACTTTGGCAACTTCTATGATAAATGCGCCAAGGAGCTCAAAGCGTCAGAAATCAAACGGTAAGTTGCTCTGCAATAATACTGAACGAGGTACTGACTTCTTTGAAGAGGGATCAAGATGACCATGTACATCATCAGGAACTACGCAAAGGCCATTCGTCTGGGATCTAAATACATCTACCACACGGTCCCGCGGTTGCTTACACTTTGGTTGGACAACGGAGAGGACGTGAACATTTCTGGGACGGACGTGTTCAACAAGATCAACGAAATCGTCGCTATCGCCATCAGAGAAATACCGGCCTACAAATGGTTCACTGCGTTTCCTCAGATTGCGTCCCGCGTTGGGCACAACGTGGACAAGGTTTATCGTCTTCTCGCTCAACTCATTGTCACTATCATGCAGGAGTATCCACAGCAGGCGCTTTGGTTGTTCGCTTCCGTTGCCAGATCCACCAAGGCAGAACGAGCGACGAGAGGTCGTGCCATCCTTGATCAGCTGAGAGTGAATAGTTTCCTCCCTAACATTTCGTGTGCCCTATCTGACCCAAAATGCAGTGCAGTCCCTCGAGTAACAGGAAGCTATCTGCACTAATCGTGGATTCCGTTGCAATGACCAACGAATTACTCGGTCTTTCCAACCATCCCGTTGACGATAACACGAAGACCCTCTCGATGTCTAGAACCTTTAGCAACCTGAGGGCTTTAGGCAACTGCGACCTGTTGATTCCTCTGCAAGAATCTCTTACGGTCAACCTCCCTTCGTCGTCTTCTGCTGAAGGAGTGCACCAGCCTTTCCCAGTCGACGCTCCTACGTTCAAAGGTACAGCACTGGTTACCTGCCTCGTTCTCACTGGCCATCGAGTGTTCACGGTATTTTCCTTAGGGTTTGCTGACGAGATCGAGGTCATGAAGTCTTTGGCTAAACCGAGAAAGATCACGATCCACGGGAGCGACGGGCAGATTTACATGTTCCTAGGCAAGCCAAAGGACGACCTCAGAAAGGATGCACGATTGATGGACTTCAATTCCATCATCAATAAACTGCTCAAGACGAATTCCGATGCTCGAAGGCGACAACTTCGTACGTTCTCTGAAAGTCTTGGTTATATTTCAAGTCTTAACGGAAAGGCTCAGATATTCGAACGTACGGTGTTGTCACATTGAACGAAGAGTGTGGGTTCATCCAATGGGTACCAAACACAATACCCATTCGACCTGTCTTGGTGAAAATCTACGAGGCAAGAAGGGTCAAGGGCTGGGTGAGTCGTGTCGGTCTCCGTCCTCTTCCTAGCAGATAAGCTGGCCACTCACACCTACATGTTTGTTTATAGTCCAGCGATATGAACGAGGTCTTCAAGCGTATCAAAGTTGTGAGCGATGCACAGGCAGCGGAAATGTTTACGAAAGAGGTCTTGCCGTCCTTCGATCCCGTCTTCCACGAATGGTTCATTGAGACGTTCCCTGAACCGTCTGCGTGGCTGACGAGTCGCCTGAATTATGCGCGGACGTCGGCAGTGATGTCTATGGTGGGGTATATCTTGGGGCTTGGGGATCGGCACACTGAGAACATCCTTCTGGATGTCAACACGGGAGATATCATCCATGTTGATTTCAACTGCCTGTTTGAAAAGGTACGCGGACTTTCTCCACTTTCAGACGAGAGCCCTACTGACAGCTTGCAGGGCAAAGTATTGGAGACCCCCGAGCGAGTGCCTTTCCGGTTGACACAGAATGTTGTCGATGGGTTGGGTATCACCGGCGTCGAAGGTGATTCACTATTCTCGCCCATAAAGCAGCCAAGCGCTAACGTAGAACGTGTTTTCTTCTAGGTGTCTACAGGATTGCGTGCGAGCTGACGATGAACCTCCTTCGAGAGAACAAAGATTCTCTTATGAGCGTTCTTGATGCTTTCATTCACGATCCTCTCGTCGAGTGGGAAGACGAGAAGCGCAAACGGGTTCGTCCTCAACCATGACCCAGTCTATCTTTCTCTTGGGACTGACCAGCTCCCACCAGGACCGGACACGCAATCAACCCAAAACCTCGACAGCGAGCATTGCAAAGAATGCTTTGGAGCCAATTGGAAAGAAGCTTGAGGGGTACTATGATGTTGCAAAGGCGAAGCATGAACACATCAAGAAGCAACTGTCGACGAAACACCTAGTGGAATCGTTGATTTTGGAGGCAAGGGATTTGCAGAATTTGGTGAGCTGATACTGGGTCTTGCATGTTCGACGTTTTATCTGACGTGAGTCATTACAGGCAAAGATGTATCCCGGTTGGGCTGCTTGGTATTGAAAACAAGATATCTTGGGACTATTGGAATATGTACAGTTAGTAGTACAATGTAATATACAGAAATAGAAGACCATTGACAACAAACGGCTGAAAGGAATCACAGAAGACCTAGGCACCGTCGGCAAGCAGCTTCTTGGATTTTTCAAGTTCGGCCTCCTTCTGGATCAACTCGTTGCGCAAGCGCTCTGTTTCGGCGATGATCTTCTTTCTCGCATCGTCCAAGCGTTCCGCCTCTTCAGAGATCATACCAGCGTGGAATTCCGGTGTACCGCCTTTGGATTCTTCGAAAGAACCTGGATTGGCGAGGTGGAAGGGGATTGGCTTTCGTTTGGCTTTGGGAAGTGGAGTCGGAGGATGTGCAGTGAGGAGGTTGAGGAAGTTTTGGAAAGGGTCGTTGAAGACAATTTCGTCGTACTGCCATGAGTGAACCGGGCCAGCTTTGAGTGCCACTTCAAGAGGAGGGATTTCGGGCTCTCCTGACACGGTCCAGGGATGCAGTTTTAGGTGGTGCAAGAGTGTCATTGTCTTTTCCGCTGCCTCTTGGATGAACGTGATACGGATGATGATTTCGAATTCACCCCATCTACGGACGACGTGAGTTGAGTTGCTGGGCTGTAAATGAGCGAACTTACCCGGTCTCTGTGACCTCGAAAGGTGGTTTGTCGATGTCTGGGCATGGGGGTCAGCGTGAATGGGTTTGCAAAAGATGGCCGCTCACTTCTTGTCGGCGACGGGTAGGTATCGTGCAACTTGAAGGTGACACGCTTTATAAAGTAGCTCAGATCGTCTGCCCCACCAACCTGGTCAGAGTTCGGAGGAGATGCTGCGCTCCGAACTGCTACAGTCCATCGGTGAGTGTGGTCAGGCGACGTGAGGGAATCCCTCTCTTTCTGGGTCAAAGCAACGGCTGTGTTGCCATATATT
Source organism: Candolleomyces aberdarensis (assembly GCA_004126415.1). Lineage (NCBI taxonomy): Eukaryota > Fungi > Basidiomycota > Agaricomycetes > Agaricales > Psathyrellaceae > Candolleomyces > Candolleomyces aberdarensis. The sequence continues at coordinate 46,044 of SDEE01000001.1, read as the reverse complement.
ATGGGCCTGTAGATGCTCAAGCCCTATCGTAATACAATTAGCTGGAGAATGGGCGAGATTTGGGGGAGGCATACCCTGACGCGGACGCGGTCGCTGGACGACATGGTCGAAAAGGGTCTCGGCTGTTCGGAGTGACAAACTCCGCAACCTTCCGCGTTCCTCCTCCTTCACCTCAACCACCACCTCCACACCACCCCGAGCAGATAATGGGCCTCTTCACCCCCCTCTACAACCGTAAGTGCATTTTGCGTTAAATGCTCGCTGCTGCTGACGATGAGCGCTGTGTCTAGTCCCCAACCATGTCCTTGAGAAGCAAAAGATGTTCCAGGTATGAACACGCTGTTTTCATGGGTTTACCAACTGTTGACCAACGTTCTTTGTAGAATGACGCCAGGCACATCATCTTCCGTGGCCCAAGAGCTAGGCTCTATGTCGGTAAGCACTCGCAAATTCTCGTCGCATTTTGGTCGCCGAGGCTAATTTCTCTTTTCCAGGTGGCTTCAGCGCGCTCTTCGCTGTTGGCATGATCGGCACCACATACGGCACCTTCCAATTGGTCAAGGTATTCAGTAATCCCTCTTTTCTACCTCAGTAATTCTAATTCCGTGGCGTGCAGGGCAAGGACTAAACGTTTTGCGGTGATTATGGAGTAATGGAGGACCCTTAGATTTTTTTCGCGCGCAATACACAGACCTTACGTTCATTTCAACATTGCCCGAACTCGCCAGACGGGCGTCGATACCAAACACCGAGCCCTTGCAACGTGCTCTTCCTTGACTCATTGACTCGTGCACCAAGGCTTTCAGCGCAGTGAATAGAATGATGAGATCCCTTTGCATCCAAGCATTGCTTTCACCGCACACAAGGACGTCCCCGTTGGTGGTGCCTTGCCAGTGTCTGAAGATTTTATTCTTGTTTTGTTGTGCATTCAATTCCAACTGTTTACTGAGCCCTCACTGTGATGCGCACCGGACGACGGAAGTCTAGGTTGCATGGCCCACGGGCTGGATGGCCATCTTCCGTTCCATCATGACCATATCAAACCCGAAGGGGTCGGGCTTCACAAGCCTTAGAGCCGTGACAATGTGTTTATATATTAGATACGCACTGACGCCCAATCCAGCGGTTACATCTATGGACATTCGGGTTGATCTTTACATGGCTGCGCACTCTTAGCTTTCTCCACCATGTCCATACCCTACCCCTCGCGCTTTGTAGAGCAGCCACCCTCGACTATCGGCCATTATGATGAAAAATACCCACCAAACTACGAACAAGCAACCAGCGCTAGGTACGTGCGCCCACAGACTCGGGGGCCCGGGAGACCTGTGCATGAGCGGCGAACTGACTGGACTTTGTGGGTGGCTCCGTTGGAACTGTCGATCTCGCTCTGCCCTTTCACGACGGACAGCAGCGTCAACAGTACCACTTCGCTCATAGGCCAAAACGGCGGCGCCAACGCGTCCTGGCCCGTTAGCCCTTTCTCCGACCCACAGACTCCTTTGACGAGCTCCGGGTACGCATCCCCGTCGGCTCTAGAGCTAGGGGCTGATTATTATTCTTCATTCCTTCTCCAATCTAGCATCGACTCATTGCGGCAGGCCTCACTTCGTCGTCCACTACCGCACCCCAACACCCCTCCGACGCCTCAAGCCCATGTTCAGCGCCACCGACAGCAACAAGATGTATATGAGCGTTATGTTTACACTTATCGGTTGGTTGCTGGAGGCACCCCGATGCAGTTCCTGATTTCGTGGGTCCTTTTTCCTGACATTTGGCGATGATCTTACCGCTGACGGCGACGGGATGAATGGCTGAACATATCGCATCATGATGGCGCATGCAAATCCTGCGCATTTCGTGGCCTCCTCAACTCAACAAACGGACGATCATGACATTTCGACCTCGACCCCATGCCTGACCACATCTGTAGAGTGGAATCCCACACTGGCGTACCAAGTCCGGGGAAGTATACCTTTCGGTTATCTCTGAAATCGAACGGGATTGAGCGTCCGCTGTGCGAACCTGTGCAGAGAACGTTGAGGGTTGATCCCAGGCAGCTTGATTTTGTTGTATTGTGCGTCCCTTCCCTTCCTCTCTTCCTTCCTTCCTTGATACGGATCAGGATGACTGAGCTGACACAGTCCTATTATAAAATCTATGAATGCAGTGTCTTCCCCGGAAAGTCAAGTCTCCCAGCAGGCTGTTTATGGTCTCTACGTGTATGGCTACGAGTTAACAGCGTTGATCATCGGTTATTTGGGGACGACGAGCTTTGGATAGGGAAAGATCCTGACTTCAACTCGATTGGGGATGCTTCGTTTGCGAGGAGGAGGGACCAGCAATCGCACGAACAGGTGTACAATGCGTACGTGGGACGGGCATTGGTATCCTTTATTGTTCGGTGAGTAGATAATCTTCACCGCCGTGATACTGCCTAGGTTTGATATTGATACTGATCACGATAACTGCCACCACTACCAGGTGGGCAAGAGTGCAGGGGAACTTGTTCCGGTATTGGTTGGATTATGAAGCAGGGGGTGTGGGAGGGACCCTGTTTGAGGATGAGCGACTGCGTTTGGACGTCGACCCCCAAAGTATTAATTTCCTCATATTGTAAGTGACAAGAGCACCCTTTTTCTCATCTCTCATTTGACTCTCACACTTGATCTATTAGCACCGTTCCGTCAAACTCCGTACCAACTGGCGCCTCGCACAAGCTGCGGGTATGGGTTCGCTCAAGGATGCCCGTATCATCGGACCCATCAGCAGCATATATTATGCCCTTCAACGATTCGTTCATCTATCAGAGAATATGGAAGACGGACGATTTCAAGATAGGCGCCCATCTCCAGTTCGAAACTCTGGGGTCCAAAATGGTCATGGGGTTCTCTGTGGGAGGTCCTGAAACACTTCCTCTTGCTCATCCACCACAACAAGGGGGCCATCATTCGAACTCTAACTCTATATCTTCCATTGAAGCATTGAAAAGGAACGGGTACGACTTCTGAGGTCAGGTGCTCCGACCGTGGCTTGATACCTTTTGCTTTGTATCCCTATTACTTATGTGCTTTCTCCTTTCTCGAGTTTCCATTGTGACTATAATTGTAGCGTAGTGATACTTCTCCCGCTTTCGTATGTGGAAGGTTGTATATTAGTTACTGATACCGGTGCTTGCTTGGGCTTGGGTAGTGGACAATTGATCTCATATCGCTTATTGTTTATTCCGCTGTAATCTATCGTATCGTCTTAGAAATGGACACGGGTCTTCAAAAATCTAGTCCACTCTTCTTCTCCCCAACCGCTTGAGATTTCCCCAGCAACGAGGCCGTCCCAAAGGCAGGTGGGTGAGACGTGGATGCTATTCTGGCGAGCGAATTTGACTAAAAATAAAAATAAGTCTATCAGAGTCTGATACCGGGAACGAATGAATTGTGAAGGTGCGCACTATTGTACTTGAGATCATCAGTGACGCCAGTGCCACCGTTGGGGGTACCCTTGAGAGCAAGCAGATCCTTGACTTTCTCGACATCACCGAAAGGAATGACGCTGGCTGCGAGGTCGATAAGCTTTGCTCTGATTTGGAGTGGCGTTAAATTGGCGGTTGGAATATCAAAGTATTCGTCCTGGTGCTTGAAGAGCTGGGAAGCGGCGCAAGATTAGGGTACCAATTTATCTGGCGGTTAATTGACAGACATACAGCAAGACTGAATGGCCAGAAATGCTCTGGAGATGCTCGCAGAACCTGATGGTCTTATTTCAGAAACTGAATATCTGATGACAGGAATCTGTATACGAACAGCAAGACCCGCTTCGTGCGTCAGAGTTGAGGCAGAGTGCCAAGGCTGCACCTGGAGGCGGAAGACAACCTTTGCTTTGCCTTCATACTCTCCACCGTCCTCAAACTTGGGCCTTAGGATGTTTTGGATGCCATTGGCCATTCGAGCACTGATAAATACAGTGAGCGCTCTGTATCTCACTTAGATGGCTCTATATCCATACCTAAAAGGACAAACGTAGTCGACTGATCATAGATAGATCAGTGTGTATTCAAAGAACAGATTATGGGCAGACGTACGGAAGACATCCAAAGTGTGAGGAGCGTTGGGATTTCCCGCAACGATAAGCGCTCTGAGCGAGGGTTGCAAAGCCATTGCACCAATCTTGAGAAGCAGTTGAATCCACTACAGCCGCGTTATATCTCTCAACAGGCTCGAATAGGGGCTCTGAATTGGCCGTGGCGTCGCCTCACGTGGACGAACGTCTGACTAATACGCACGTCTAGCTATGTCACGCGCAACTTTGGTCATTTCTAGGTAAACCTTAACCTTAACATTCATCCCTGCTCTTCCCCTCCCAATCCAAAATGCCAGTAGAATTCTCGACATACTTGACCCAACTCAACGATGCCATCCTCGCAGAGAACGGACCAAATCTAGCGTATCTACTACGGCCGACCTCACCGCATGGAAAAGACCTGGTCAAGGAGTTTAGGAATCCTACCGTATGCGTCATTATTATTCATTCATATGCCAAAGATTGCTTAGAAAGGACGTTGTAAGCGTGCAGCATTGAGCAGATACGAAGGGAGCATGATGAGCCCGTGGGACGAGATTGCGATCCAGTACGTTCTGGTCTGTGGGCATATTGCGAAGAAGAGATACGCCGATGCGTTCAAAGAGGAATCTCAGCTCGTTTCGTGAGTTTCCCCATTAAAGCAACTCCACAGTATTCCTGAGATGCGATTTATTATGCAGTTTGTTCTATCGGTTTCTGCCTGAGAACCGTGGATGGACCCTGCCTGCCTTGTTCTCGATATTGAGAGACTTGCGGGATCTGGCATACGATGTGCGGTCCTTTGTTCCCTATGTGCTCATTCTGCTAATTGATGGGACGACAGGCCGACGCACATTCGAGAGAAGGAGGGCAGGTGAAGACGGACTCGATGGAAGAAGCTGCTAGGACCATCTCAAAGGCCTTTGGGCTATGCATGACAGACAGAATATCGCCGCCTGACCAGTCACGAAAGTGGGGCGTATATTATGTCGTCGGATTGGTGTTGAAGTGCTATTTCCGCGTACGTGGCTGCCGTATACTCTCGCCCCGTTTCCAGCCTTATGAATTTCAATTCACAGGTCAAAAGGATATCTCTGTCGAAAAACATTCTTCGTGCTCTTGAAGCGAATAACGACATTCCTCCGCTCATTTCGTATCCCCGATCCCATCAAGTGCAGTACATGTATTCGCTCTTCGCTGCATCATACTGACGCCTCCAAGGTGACCTACAGATACTATATTGGCATGCTGAGTTTCCTGAATGAAGATTTTGCGAAAGTGGGTACCGGGTCCCGCTCATCCCCATGACAGTTGGGTCGCTTAGTTTCCAAACGACAGGCAGAACAAGAGCTGACACTGGCTTTCTACCAATGCCATAACGCTGCATTCAGCAACAAAGAGTACGCGTTGTTCCGCTTCAGAGCAAAATCCATTCGTCTCACCTGCCGATCTCTGCAGACGCATTCTAGCCTATCTCATTCCTCTGCGAATCCTGAAAGGTCATCTTCCCAGTACTGAACTTTTACAGCGTTTCCCAAATCTCGATGCGATATTCACCCCCTTTATCCGCGCAATACGTGCTGGTGACCTGCAAGCATATGATAGAGCGCTTGAGACGGGGGAACATCGGTTGCTTGAACTGAATCTATGGCTCACTCTCGAGAAAGCGCGAGAGCTCTGTTTAAGAGGCCTCTTCCGTAAAGTGTAGGTGTTTCTACCGCTGGTTTCCTCACGATCTTAGCCTTGACTGATTTTGATCTTTACAGCTGGTTAGCAGCGGATAAGTCCACTCGAATGCCGATCTCAATGTTCCACATGGGTTTGAAAATCGCAGGCATCGAGACGGACGTCGAGGAGGCAGAGTGCTATGTGGCGAATATGATCTATAAAGGTTTCATCCGCGGTTACATCAGCCACGAAAAGCAAATGGTCGTACTGGCTATGAATAATTCGTTCCCTCGAGCTGCGGATCGACAAAACCCCTATGCTCTCGTATAACGGTATCTCTGTGGTTTAAAAAAATATGATTTTTATCCACCACGATTCCTTTACTCTCGGATCTAGCGGCAGCACCTCGACTGTTCTTTACCAAGTATCCTTCATATAGCTGGCTCCGCCATTGCGCCCATCTACTGTGGAGCGCGAGCGTCTATTTTGACCATATTCGGCGAAGTCGTCTGCGGTGAGCTCCCCATCTGCTGTGGCGGTCATGAATTGGGATTGTAGAACTCTGATAATAATCTCAACACCTTTCTGATCACCTTGGCGGCGCAAAACTCTACAGGAAATTCACAAACGCCGCAACCCAGTACATATGCCCCTTGACTGCAGATCGTCTGAGTCGACTGCCTAACGACCCCACTGTCATGGTAAACCTCACCACCAAGATTTTTTTCTTATTCGTTTTTGGCTTCGTACAGGGCCAGCTGGGCGATGATGTGGAAGGCGACTCTCTTGTCTCCACCACCAGCAAGAACATCCGTCCGGTCCTGCCCGTTTTGAAATCGGATTTTGGCGCTGCGCCTGGACAGAGTTTGACCTCCAGAAGTACTATTGAAGGACTACTCAGTCCCCGGCAAATACGTTGTCCTTCGGGGTATGGACTTTGTTCCGGCACCACTACTTGCTGCCCTCTTGGTACCCAATGCTGCTCAAATAGAACAACTTGTTGCAGAACTGGTACCGTCTGCTACTATCGCTGTGAGTCTACTGCTATAACATTTCGAAATGATCTATCTGACGTTGGTTGTCTTCTCTTCAGATTGCTGCCCCAGTAATTATACGGGTTGTTCACAACAGGGTTGCTGCCCTGTAGGAACGACGTGTTGCTCCAGTAAGCCCGACCTGCTCGCGACCGTAATATTGGTCTAATTTAACTCTTTTGTTTTTGCGTAGATGGCGATTGCTGCCCTAGGGAGTGAGTTCCAGCATCTGATTACAAGTTTCTATTACTTAATTTAAATTCGTAGTCACTATTGCGTTTCTGGTGGATGCTGCCCTCAAGGAGAGATCTGCAGCGACACTGTTGGACAGTGCAATCCAGGCTGGGTGCGCTGCCCATCGGAGAACTTCTGTTGTCGTTGAGTATTTTCTTCTTCCCGAGTTATATTTCACTTGTCCTGACGATATTATACTATTCACTAGCTACTGGCTACACTTGCTATCGAAATTCTCTGAACCGACCTAGGTGCTCGACTGCCGTCTATACCACTTCCAGGACGACGTCGACCTACACATACACGGATACCTATACAACTCGTTCTTCTTCCGCGTTCACCTCTGCCGGGCCTTCACCAACCCCTACCATTAAAACACCCGATTTAAGTGACTTACGTGCGTTTCTTACGATTCCATGCTCTCTTGCGTTTTCACTGACTCCTTTGGTCTCAAAGTATCTACAACGACCCAAGAACCGCCGACTACTGCCGATATCAACGGCAATGCGACGTCATCTTCGAGTGCACCTGTTATTACGAACGCGAACTTGAACGGAGCAATGGGAACAGTAGGCCCTTTTACATACGCTGAAGGTCGCTCAATCCCCGTTGCTATCTCTGGCCTTCTCTTTCTTCTTCTCCCTCTGCTCTTCCTCTAATATGAATACCCCGTTGTCCTTCTTGATTTCTGAATGCTATGCTCTTGATCTTCGTCTTCAGCGCTCATCATCAGGACACACATTCGTTATCTATTTGTATTCCGCTCCTCGATTCTTCGCGGTCCGTCCTACAGTAATTTGGGTGTGTGTACTATGCGCCCAGGAGAATCTATCTTCAGCATGGCCCTGCTGACTTGTAGCTCTCGGCGCTCACGGCGATCATATGGTGAGTTTTTCAGTTGATGGACATTTGGGCGCTTACTGAAGCCCGTATAAGCAGTCTCTTGTTCACTGTTTTCTGACTGACAGATGACGAGACGTTGACCCGTGCTACGCACGCTTCCGGACCACCTCCTTTTACTAGACTGGAATCCCAGGCTTAATTGTACTGCTAATGTTTGAAAACTCTTTCGTGAGTCTAGGAACCGAGAATACCCCTCCATTACAACTTCGCAACGTTCTCTTCTCACATCGACATCGAGTAAGCGATTTTGGGCTTGGTGTTAATACTGACGGGCGCTAGATTCCTTGACAACGACGCGACCTCGCAACGACAGTCCCGCAGCATTAAACACTCGAAATATCGCTCGAATCGTCACAAGGACCATGATGAGGATACTCAAGCTTGTACAACAGTTCGCCTCGGCTGCCATCTCTCTTCCGTAAAGTGTAATCGATTCTACCGCTGGCTCCTTCACGATCTCAGCCCTGACTGATTTGGATCTTAACAGCTGGTTAGCAACGGGTAATCTACTCGACTGTCAATATTCATGTTTCGCGTGGGCCCGAAAATCGTAGGCATCGAAACGGATGTCGAGGAGGCAGAGTGCCATGTGGCGAACATGATCTACAAAGGTTCATACGCGGTTATATTAGCCATGAGCACAGTTAGTCGTTCTGGCTTGGAGCAATTCCTTCCCTTGGGTTGCCGATCGACAAAATCACTATGGTCTCGTCTCATCGTATCTTTGCGGTTTACATCGAGGAATATGATTGTTATCCACCACGAGGTGTCCTTAGTTCTCGGATCTGGCGGCAGCACCCCGACTGTTCTTTACAGGGTATCCTTCGTATAGGCGGCTCCGCGCCTCTGACAGGCATCTACTGTGGAGCGCGAGCGTCTCTTTGGACGCTATTCGGTTGAAGTGTCGGCGGTGAGTTTCCTTCCTGCTGTCGGTCATGAATTGGCGTTGCTAATAGAACCTGTAGCACCATACCCTGATATCAATCTTAACACACCTTTCCGATCATCTGGATGGCGTAACATTTTGACCTGTAGGGTCAATCCAGGAAAGCAACGACCCCAGTATATAAACCCCCTTGACTGCAGATCGTCTGAGTTAACAGCTTAGCAACCCCAGTGCCATGGTCAACCTCACCTTCAAGCTTTTCTTCTTATTCGCTGCTGGCCTTGCACAAGGCCAACTGGGTGATGATGTCGAAGGTGACTCTCTGGTCTCCACCACCAGCGAGAACAGCAGTCCGATCCTGCCCTTTCTGAAAACGGGATCTGGCGTCAAGTCTGAACAGGGCTTGACCTCCAGAAATACTATTGAAGGACTACTCAATCCCCGACAGAGACATTGTCCTTCGGGGTATGGAGTTTGTTCCCTCACCGGTTCTTGCTGCCCTCTTGGTGGCGATTGCTGTTCAAACGGAAATTGTTGCAATGCCGGTACCTTCTGCTACTACGGCTGTGAGTCTACTCCTATAACATTTCAGAGTTATCTATCTGACGATGTTGGCTTCTCTTCAGATTGCTGCTCCAATAATGATCTGGGTTGTGCACAACGGAGTTGCTGCCCTAGAGGGACGAATTGTTGCTCCAGTAAGCCTGAGCTGCTTGCGACTGTAACATTTGTCTAAAGAAACTTCTTTTTTTCTGCGTAGATGGCAATTGCTGCCCTGGGAAGTGAGTTCCGACGTTTGAATACAATTAACCATGACTTAATTCAAATTCGTAGTCAATATTGCGTTGCTGGTGGATGCTGCCGTCAGGGAGAGATCTGCAGTGGCACCAGCGGACGGTGCAGTCTATCAGGATATGAGCCCTGCCGGTCAGATAATTACTGTTGCCGTTGAGTATTTTCTTCTTCCTCAGTTACATTTCGCATGTCCTGACGATACTGCACTATTTACCAGCTACTGGTTACACTTGCTATCGAGACTCCCTGAACCAACCCAGGTGCTCGTCTGGTGGTAGTGGCGGTGGCGCCGTCTATACCACTTCCAGGACGACGTCAACCTACGCAGACACAAACACCTATACAACTCGTTATACTTCCGTGTCCACTTCCACCACTTCCACCAGGCCCTCACCAACCCTTGACACTGACACGCCTGATTTGGGCGACTTATGTGCGTCTCTTATGAGTCCATCCCTCTTGCGTTCGTACTGACACCTTTGGTCTCATAGCCCCTACAACAACGACCCAGGCGCCACCGACTACTACCAACATCAACGGCAATAGGACATCATCTTCGGGTACACCAGTTATCACGGGCGCGAACGGACCGACGGGAACTGGAGGCTTTTTAGGCCCCTCTAACCACGCTGAAGGTCGCTCAATCCCCCTCGCCGTCTCTGGCCTTCTCTACCCTCTTCTTCCTTTGCTCTTTCTCTAACGATACCCCGTTGTCCTTCTTGATTTCTTCAAATGCTATGCTCTTAATCTTCGTCTTCAGCGCAGATCATGAGGATACACATTCGTCATCTGTTTGCATACCGCTCCTCGATTCTTCGCGGTCCGTCCCACAGTAATTTGGGTGTGTGTACTATACGCCCAGGGGAGTCTATCTTCAGCATGGCCCTGCTGACTTGTAGCTCTCGGCCCTCTCGGCGATTGCATGGTGAGTTTTTCAGTTGATCGACATTTNGAGCGCCTACCGAAGCCTGTATGAGTAATATCTTGTTCACGATTTCCTGACCGAGATGATGTATCTCCGCCCCAAGACCACCTCCTTTCTTAGACTGTAACCCCAGGCTCAGTTGCACTGTTAATGTTTAAAAAACATCGTGCGTCTAGAAACCGATAATACCCTTCCATCACAGCTTCGTGACCTTTTCCTCTCGCATCTAGTATGTGGTATTGTTTTGGATTTGATGTCAATACTGATGGGCACTAGATTCCTTCTTGACAACAGCGCGACCTCGCAGGCAGTCCGCTGCGTCAAACACTCGATATATCGCTCGAAACGTCACAACGTCTATTTCGAGGATACTCGAGCTTACACAACATTTCGCCTCAGCCGCCATCCCTCTTCCGAAATTCCCAATTCTTGACAACAACGCGACCTCGCGCAGCCATAGTCCCGCTGTAGCAAACACTCGACATATCGCTCGAATCGCCGCAAAGACTATGACGAGGACACTCAAGCTTACACAACATTTCGCCTCGACCCGCATCCCTCTTCCGTAAAGTGTAAGTGATTCCTCCGCTGGTTCCTTCACTATCGGCCCTGACTGATTTGAACCTTTACAGCTGGTTAGCAACAGGTAAGTCCACTTAAATGCCAATCTCAACGTTCCATACGGGTTCGAAAATTGCAGTCATCGAAACGGACGTCGGGGAGGCAGAGTGCTATGTGGCGAATACGATCTACAAAGGTTTCATCCGCGGTTACATCAGCCACGAAAAGCAAATGGTCGTACTGGCTATGAATAATTCGTTCCCTCGAGTTGCAGATCGACAAAACCCCTATGCTCTCGTAAAGCGGTATCTCTGTGGTTTGCATCGAAGAATATGATTTTTATCGACCACGAATTCTTTGTTCACGGATCTAGCGGCAGCGCCTCGACCGTTTACCAGCTATTCTTTACCAGACATCCTTCATATAGCTGGCTCCGCAATTGCGCCCGGACAGGCATCTACTGCAGAGCACGAGCGTCGATTTTGACCATATTCGGCGAAGTCGTCTGCGGTGAGTTCCCCATCTGCTGTGTCGGTCATGAATTGGGATTGTAGAACTCTGATATTAATTCAACACCTTTCTGATCCTCTCGTTGTCGCAAAATTCAATTCTATAGGATATTAACAAACGTCACAACTCAGTTTATAAGCCCACTTGACTGCAGATCGTCTGAGTTGACAGCCTAACGACCCCACTCTCATGGTAAACCTCAGCACTAAGATTGTTTTCTTATTCGTTTTTGGCTTTGCACAGGGCCAGCTGGGCGACGATGTGGAAGGCGAGTCTCTTGTCTCCACCACCAGCAAGAACATCCGTCCGATCCTGCCCTTTGAAATCCGAGTCTGGCACTGAGCCTGAGCGAGCCTTGACCCGCAGAAGTGCTATTGAAGGGCTACTCAATCCACGACAAATACGCTGTCCTTCGGGGTATGGACCTTGCTCCAGTGCCACTACTTGCTGCCCTGTAGGATGGACGTGTTGCTCCGGTAAGACCGACCTGCTTGCGACCGTAACATTTGTCTAACGGACCTCTTTCTTCTGCGTAGGTGGCAATACATGTTGCCCTGGGGAGTGAGTTCGAACATTTGAATACAGCTCTCTATCACTTAGTTCAAATCCGTAGTTACTATTGTGTTTCTGGAGGATGCTGCCCTCGAGGAGAGACCTGCAGTGACATCATTGGACAGTGCAATCCAGGCTGGGTGCGCTGCCCGTCAGAGAATTTCTGTTGCCGTTGAGTATCTTCTTCTTCCCAAGTTATATTTCACATGTCCTGACGATATTGTACTGCTCACCAGCTACTGGCTACACTTGCTATCGAAATTCTCTGGGCCGAGCTAGGTGCTCGTCTGGTGGTGGTACTTTCTATACCATTTCCAGGACCTACACATACATAAATACATACTCATACACGGATACCTCTACAACTCGTTTTTCTTCCGCGTCCACCTCCGCCGGGCCTTCACCGACCCCTACCATTAAAACACCCGATTTAAGTGACCTACGTGCGTTTCTTACGAGTCCATGCTCTCTTACGCTTTCACTGACTCCTTTGGTCTCATAGTCTCTACAACAACGACTCAGGAACCACTGACTATTGCCGATATCAACGGCAATACGACGTCATCTTCGAGTGCACCTCTTACTACGAATCGGAACGGAGCAATGGGAACATTAGGGTCTTTTAAATGCGTTGAAGGTCGCTCAATCCCCCTTGCCATCTCTGGCCTCTTCTATCTTCTTCTCCCTTTGCTCTTCCTCTAACCATACCCCGCTGTCCTTCTTGTTTTCTCAATGCTATGCTCTTGATCTTCGCATAAGAATCCACATTCGTTATCTGTTTGCATACCGCTCCTCGATTCTTCGCGGTCCGTCCTACAGTAATTTGGGTGTGTGCACTATGCGCCCAAGGGAAATCTATCTTCAGCATGGCCCTGCATCACACTTTCGGCGAGGTTCGGGTATAGCCAGATAGACTTGATCAGACTCCGATCAGAATGATGGAGATGGATACCTCTGACCGTACGACAACTATGCATATCTAGCCTTACCATCTGAATGCCATGCTGACAGGCCTGGTAACGTTTGCATTAGTGCCGAAGGTTGAAGGCCTTACAAATATTGGATGGAGCCTAACCTAGGGTTGTATAGCTTGTTCCGGGTACTGAATGACAAAATACCCCCAGCCATAGGGCACCTCATGCTAGTAGCATCCTCTCAGCTCAGGGTTTTGGGGTAATTGTGATTTGGTTTAACAGCGAGTGGCAAGTACTTATTACAAAAATGAAATACAAGTTGCAATGGCTACAATGCTTAATGGGCTGATCCTGCCTTCACACCCCATACATCTCGTCATACACAAGAAATTCTGCGTCGTCCAGCTCGTCCAATTCATCAGCACCATCCCGCTCGTTGGGCAAGTCATCAAAGTCCTCTCCCACTGGATCGTCAACTTCCACACCATCTTGAGCATGAGTAAACTGGGCGCTGCTTGCCTCACTGGTGGGGATAAATTGCTGAGAGGTGATAAGGCCAAGCTGTGAATGAGTGGGATTCGAGGTAGGTGTAGCTTTTGTCGACGAGTGGAGACAATAAGGGGTATTCGAATTTCCGTAATGACCTGGAGGCATGCTGATCACAGGGGGCTGATATACCGTCTCCTGAGATCTGGGTGCTAAAACACTATGTGCAGCGGCGGTCTGTCCCAAAGAAGATGGAGGATCAATGGAGGTAGACGCATGCCTCCCTGGCATAGCCAGTTGGGTTGTGATGCCCTGTTGCTGGGTCCGAGATTGGGAGGGGTCAAGAATGGGAGCGTTTGACAACTTTGAGGTCCCAGAGATAGCTGAGCTGGAGGGTACGTCTTTCACTGACCTATCATTATTGGAATCATGTGGAAGGAGGAAAAAGTCAAAGTCAGGGGGGATTGTAGGAATAGTAGGAGCGGGGAAGTTCTGATGCATGTATGTGTGCCCGACAGAGATGCCCCATTGATATCGCATGAACATATCACGGTCCACAAATCTGCAACAAACAGTCAGTTAGGACCAATATGGAAAACATATGAGGCTTGCCTGTTGACGAAATACTCCTTCCAGACCTTCTGAGGAGCCATAATTAGTGAACTTGAGGGTCCTTCTGGCTTGAGGTTACCGATTGAAAAGCGTGGAATGAGATGAACACCTCGAAGAACATCAGCGGGGTCGGCAAAATCCAAGGTGCGGTACTCCGAAAGTTGTGATAGGCTTAATCGATCGAGTGAAAAGGGATCCCCATGGTCGAGAAGATGATACCACCGAATCCAAAGGAAGTCGACACGTTGTTGCGCATAGGACCTGGAACCATCAGGTCGAGTTCCAAGGTAGGACACATTTGCATGGAAAATACCAAGGACTTGAGCATAGAGGTAGGGATGCTCATCAGTCTGGGTTTCTGCTGTGTAAGCACTGTTCAGCATCATGATGTTACACTGATTGGAATTGGTATGAAGAACATCCTGGTCTCTTCGCATATCGTAGGTTGTGAAGTTGACCCGCATGATATTATGCCTAAAGATGCGATTATCTTGAAAGACGACAGATCCCCACTGGGAAGTATCAATTTCAGCATCAGAGAACCCTTGGAGTTGCAAAATGCGTGGAAGGAGGTGCCGTTTCAGCTTTGATATAAAGTCCTTTGGAAAAGAGAACAGCAGGGGTCAATCAATGTTTGTTGAAGTTATGCCAAATCAACTTGCTTTAGTATAGATATCTTGATGCATAAATCCAACCAGGCGTGCAAAGGTGGTTTCCAGATTCAGAGGGTTGTTCTGGTTTGAGCCAAGGTTGTATCGACAATCAAGAGCATTTGAAGGATTATCTTGCTTAGGGTGCTCTGATTCCCTGCCTGCCACTGTTGGCATTGTGGAATTCTGTCCCAACGTCAAACGAATCTGGGACAATCGAGCTTGTCGGCGCTCAATCTGAGACATTTGGTGCTGATAATCTTTCTTGTCAGTCCGGTTGTACCAAGACTTGGGCAAACGATGCCATCTCTCGCCCTGAAGGCCGGTCAACATTGTCTAGGCAATCAAGAAGTTGAACAAGCTTACAATCTCTGTCGAGTAAGAGTCAGAGGTACCAAAGCGGCGGATCATTGAAGCATAGTCGCCAAGAAAGTGGAACTTGATGGTGTAGATACCAAGGGTGGCTGGCTTGCGGGAAGCTGTTACAGACTTCCCCTTGTTATTTTTACTTTCCCTCCGAGCCCTTGCCTCAGCCTCTTTTGCCAACTCCTTTGTTGCAATGGTCGAGCACGTCTTCTGATCGAACAACCTGACTTGGGACCCAAGCAAAGTTGTCCAGTATTCTAAGAGCTGCAGTGAAAAGTCATTGTGAAGTCGCAACTTTGCCAATGCATGCCATTGAGCAAAAATGAAGAGTAGCTTCATGACGATGCCATTGTGAGGTTCAGGGAGCAACGACTCGAAAGCAGGTATGGAGCACTGATGACAACTCAAGTCAATGATGGGAAATGGGCATAAACAATGCCCTACCTGAAGTAAGTCTTCGAAATCCCGGGCAGCCTTTCTCTTCATTTCAGAAGCGTTGGTTCCAAATTTACGAATGGTGTCCCGACCAAACGTAGGAGTAGACCTGAAGCTGAAATTTTCAGTGAGCGCCGTGATCTTGTAACTGAGAGGGGAGGGCAAACCGGTGATCGAGTTCAGCCGCAAGAGCTGAAGATGCTCCCCCAACAGCTTCTAATAGTCGTATCAAGTGAATAAAGAGGCGCTTCCATGCCCCTATTTCGAACTCATGTAATAGGTCAACTACTAACGCATGGTAGATGCTGAAATTGGACGGCAGAGAAGTAGCAGAGAAAGTATTCTGCACAGAAATTAGCCATTGCCCAACGATAACTGATGGATATAGAGGACAAACTTGAACTGGAACAAGCGACTGGTCTTTCAACAATTCCTCGACCTTATTTCCATCAACGGCATAGCCATTCTCAAAAATTTCAACTCGTGCATTGTTCACGAGTTTATTCCGCTCTTCTTCGCTGCGCTGCTTGATAATACGCTCGTTGTCGTCAGGCGCCCCTAATTTTGAGAGGTCATTTCTGGTCTTGCGGACGAGACACCGATGGCAGGGAAAATTGCCATTGTTACGGATAGAAGCGACCAGAACCCTGGATGGACCTATTCAGACGAAGTTGCAAAATTTGAAGCATGCCACCCACTTTTCTGGATAATCAGCAGAGTAAGTCAGAATTCTTGGAAAGAAACATCGCCGGCGTCCATCAACGCATGTAAGGCATATGCCATTCCTCATCGCATCAAGCAGATCCTGCTCCAGTAAAGCCGACCACTGCCTCTGGAAAACCTCACGATGGCAATAGGTAAACAGTGCCTCAGAAGGAACCTTGCCACCATTGAGTTCCTTGAGATAGTCCTTGAAACTATCAGAAATCTAGCGTAGAAGTCGTATTAGTGAGGGGAGACAAATACAGGCTGAAGGCTTACTGTCTCGAAATATGCCACTTGATGGGACAAGTTTTCAGTTGGACAACAGCGCCGATACTTCGACTCATTGCCAAATGACAAGTAACAGGGCCAAAGTTGGGCGGAGCCAAAGGACGTTAAGGTTGTAGCGTCTGACCAAACCATCAAGGCGATGACAACTCGTTCGAGGCCGGAGTTCTCTGGTGTTGATGGTAGCCTTTGAACTTCGTCGTGAGCATCGCGGAACTGCTGAGATGTGTAGAGCTCCCCGTAAAGATCAACTTCAGGGAAATGCTCTGCTGGCTTCCAAGTTGCGTGATACGGGTAGTAATGGAACCGCTGGTCATCAAAGGGATTCTTGAGTTTTTCCTTGATAATCGACAGAATACTGCGGCAGCGAAGGTGGCCAACCAAGTAGGAATGCGTTCCCGGGTTTTGCATCCTATTGTGAAACGGAATGTCGATGGAGATAGGAACGGACTTCCAACCATCATCTTGAATCCAATCGCCTTCAGTGTCGGGGAGGTCTTCCTTGTTGGCACCGAGAGCCTTGAAGGCGTATTTCCAATCTGTTTGGATGGCATCGCGTAGCGAAAAGTCGGGATCCTTGAGGATGCGAACCAAGCTTTGAAAGTCGTTGAACGATTTATTTTGGGAATGCCAATACCAATCTGCTAGCCAAAACGAAGACTTGTTAGAGAAGGGGCCATAATGCAACGAGCTAGGGATGTTCGACGACTGGGGAATGTCGGTTAGGTCCCAGAGAGAGAGTACTTGGTCAGGATCGTGAGTCGGCGTCAACGGTGCTGGTATGGTGTACTTTCGCTTGATTCCAAACACATTTCGTTGGGAAAAAAAGCTCAAGAGGGTGACCGCATCAAAAGCTGGTGCGTGTGCAGGCGCCTGAACCGTTGACGAATTGGCTGATAGTGCATGATCAGAGAGAGGCCCTGGAATTATAAGATGCAATAACTGACTAGTTTGGTGGACAAGGTCCTGCTCAACCTGAACAGGACGTGCAGGCTCAGGTAGAACGTCTTGCCGGTATCGGATAGGCAGGCGAATCTCCCTAGTACGCTTCCGCTTGGCGATGGGCTGGTGAATGCTCTTCATTGGCCCATAAAGGTTAGTAGCGAGCATCACTTCATGGCCATTCTGTATACTCACAGGGTCGTTCTCCAAGTCGTCAGGAGGGGCGACCTATAGCAAAATCATTGTTGAGTAGGCCTCGTACGTGGGGCTCAGGAGCTCGGGCTCAGAATTCAAGATTCGCACCGAATTGCTTGCAGGCAAAGCGCCATTGGATGCGCTACTCTGCTCAACAGACTCTTCCCTTTGACGCTTCTTCCGAGTTTCCCAGAACACTTTTGTTTCATGGAGAAGGTCAGATAAATCGCTTTGGCTGTCTCGACATTCACGTTGGTGGAGATCAAGGCGCTGAGAGGTGCTATACTTTTTGCCGCAATCACCGCAAACACGGGGCTCAGACTGGCCATAGTCGTAGGGGCGCCGAGAAGCTGAGTAGATGTCCATCGAAATTGCGGTTCTGGCGAGACAGACCGAGCAGTGGAGCGCAACTTAAAGGAATTCAACTCGAATAAGTCTACGGTTTTCAATGACTCGCACGCAGCACAGTCTAGCTCCGAACTTTAAAGTTGTTTGCCAGAGAAGTGTTTGATGGCATTGAGCACACTTGCCGCTGTGGCAGTGCTCCCCAGTGCCAAGCCTGCCAAGTGGGGTTGACTCGGACTCGGAAGCTTGCGGCATTTGCCTGTTCGTTAGTACATGCGCTGTTCTCTAGGTACAGGAATTTTTCAAGCTCCTGAACGTGGCGGAACGCAACAGATGGCGGCAACCCATAAGCAGCAGTCACTGCTCTACCCAGCGCTGTACCTCTACCCGCTCAACGGCTCTTTTGGGACGAGGCACATCATGCTTTTGCATGGGCACCATGTGAAGATTGGGAGGTGGACGAATCCCGGTACTGTACCCGGGGAGGAAAATGGGTATTTCGATAGCTACGCCTTGAGTGAGCAGCATGCGGAGGTGTGGGAGGAGAGAGGCAAGGTGCGGGTTATAAAATTCCTCCTTTCGATCTGCTTACTTGGGTTGCTGAAGAACGAGGTGGCATGTAGATTTTCGTCAAAGATGCCAGGAGCTCGAATGGTACGTTTCTTAACGGGGTGAGGCTTTCAAAGGAGGCGGTTGAGTCGGATCCCTACGAACTCAAAAATGATGATATCATCGTACGCCTTTCTGTTCGTCCTCTCTGAGCCCTGGTAGTCTGACTCTGTCCTGCCTTTGTAGGAATTTGGCATTGGCGTCGTAGGTGAAGACAACCAAACTGTCATCCGCCACAAAATCGCAGCACGGGTCAAATGCATATTATCAGAACAAGACGCTCAAGTCGCTGCCCACACAGAGGAACGTCAATCCGAGCAGTTCCATCGACTTTACACCGCCTCTGCCAAGGTGTAGGTGATCAGTAAACGCTGGGCCCACCACTCCGCGCTCATTTCAAGTTGGGTTCAAAGTCATTCGTCTGATGGGAGGACAGTAGTATTGCGGTGTGTATGATAGCGATAATTAAAAACTATGAGGTTACTGGCTATACTTTGCTCTCTTCGTGCTCTTTGCGGACGTAGACCTTGTACGACGCTTCCTGGAAGGTAGCTGGGGAGGCTTTGCTGATTCTTGCCTGGGAACAGGTTCATCTTTGTACTCCTGCTCGACTTCTAGCCCAACAACTTTTCCAAACCTCCTATATGCGCGCAAAAACATCTGATCGCCTGCCCGTAAGCCCAAGTGCATTAATTCCTGGGATGTTTTTAGTTCTGCCAAATCAATTTCAGCGTCAATAGTGAAACTCCATTAAGCAAATAGCCATACCGCGTTGCCAAGGGCCTGGTTTCTCTTGAATGGTGAAACGCGGCATATCCCACTCGAGCAGCTCTGGCTTGACACTTCCGTCTGCAGCAAGCCTATTCACTTCTTCTTGAAGCTCATTCCACCGACGGCTCGTCCATTCCATCTGACGGCTGAGTAGGCGGCGCAACATGTGATCGCCCTTCGTCCACTGATCGTCTGCAACATTGTTTTCTCCACTATGATCACATTCTTCATCGTCATCCTTGTCGCCTTGGCACTTCTTTGCAAACGCTCGGCGAGAGTACTCTTGGATAGCCACGATGAGCCAGGCGAGCATCGGGATGAAGAGATCGTTCCAGCCGTCCAGATGCTCTCCGTTATCATTCTTAATGATAACACGGCTGAAGACAGCCTTCAAAAGGACGCATGCCCTACCCCGACTGAAGATGTTTTCTAAGCGACTTGCGTAAGGAACTGCTGATACGTCGTACTGGTCGAGGGCTTTATCCACATTGATCCCATCCAGGCCCAGCTGCCATATCCAAAGATTGTCGTTAGTTGGATCATAGCTCAAGGAACAAATTGCATTCTGCAGCTCAGCAAGGCAAGCTGTGGCCAGGAGTTGCTCAATGCCGTCTCTTGACAGAATATCAGGGAGATATCCTGGTTCTGTATGCAGGGTTTGAGCAGAAGGTAGCTGCAGCCAATGCGTTCACTTACGTGGCTCAGGGACGCCGAGTACGAGGCACTTGTAGAAGTAGCATATCATGGCGTTCACCCTTGACTGAATAGATGGCGCGTCAATGTTGGTGATGATATGCCCCATGAAGAAGCAATGAATGGCGCCGAATAGTGTGGCAGGCATTGTGGTGGTGGCAAGGAAATGGCCCCCACGACAAAGGACGTTGCTGGGACTGAAGGCGGCATGAACAGTGCCGGGCGGCATAATGCTAGGATTCATTCAGTCTGAGAAAATGACGCTAGAGAAGCTACTAGACTCACAGCCTTGTACCAGGTGTAAGCAGAACAGCTTCGAAATCCCAGTCTTCCACTGGTTTCAGTGCAGCAACATCTTGCTCATCTGCAGTCCACAACCGTGTGGAGGACAGCTTCCGGCGATCCTTTGGTGCAGCTATAACCCAAAGCTTTTCCCCTGATAACACTTCTATCCAGGTTCCATCTCCGCGGCTGTCGATATGAAAATAATGATGGGCCCCTTCAGTCGCGGCAAGATTGAAGCGAATATCTGCTGTGGGCATCTTGCGAATGGAATGCTTGTCGTTACAGGTTGAGCGGTTGACTGCATGTACATCCGTGGCGAAAAGGCTCTCATCCACGGGAGCATGCGAGTTGGGCATATACAGGGCATTTAGACTTTTCCTCCCACCTACAGGTGAGGTTGCAGCCTGGTAAACGTCTCTGAGAGTTCCGACACAAACCCGCGACTGATAATTTCCATTCACAGCAGGTATTGTTTGGTCTAAAGGTGGACGGGCGTTCAGTCAGGATCACAGCAAAGCAGCAGTGTTGGCTTACCCTGGATATCCATTTCATCGTCGACGTCAGCCAGTCTTCCTAGCCCCTGGAGGTCAAACTCCAAGCGCTCCGTCGAACAGTCCGTCAATACGATGGTTTGCCGACGGAGGAGCTGCTGAAAGTCCTTAACCGATAGCTGCTTCAATTTTGGCTGATCCAAGCAGCGTATCAGCGACGAGTCTTCATCGTCGATGAAGCGTACTCTTATGGACTTGAAAATGGCAGTCCATAAATCGTAGTCGCCCGGATCCTGCAGGTCTGTATGCTTCATAGTGAATCAAAGACAGATATGAAGAGGAACGCACATAAATAAGTGGCTTATAAGTATGGGGCCGGCCGGTGGGATCATGGAACACAAATTCCTCGTTCTTAGTGTTTGAATAAGCCTAACACTAAGATTTAGAACTTGAAGGGGCTTAATTGTCAGAGCAAATTGTTCCTACCGAAAAGAGAACATCGGGTTGCAGCTGCGGCTTCTTCTCAAATACCAAGCTTTCGCGTTCCTAAAAGGCAATCAGAACGAGGTGATGGCAACCAAAATTGGACTCGAACACACCTCATCCTGTTCTATTTTGACGATGATATTTTTTTCAAATCGGCAACGCTCGTCAAGGTCTTGAGCGCAAATATCTTCGTAATTGAGCAATAGGTCATCGCTGTCTGAAAGATCCTCTTCTGATTCATTTGGAACTGTTTTCGCCCTTCTGCGGGATTTCCGTCCTGCGGCATTTGAGCGTAGCTTGATGGAACCGTCGGTGTGTTCGAGGACCTTCTTCTCAACCTCCTTCAGCCGCCCTGAACGTCGAGGTTCTAGCTCTTCCAGACTGGAGTTTGGTAGGGTACTCCCAATGATAGGAGCTGCTTCCGAATCTTCGCTTTCATCATCAGGTGCTGGGCTGCTGCTATCTTGAGGCGTTGGGCTGTTGAACATCGCGTCCCTGATTGCTCCCGGTCTGTGCACCCCATCACCACCCTTTCCTTGTTGATTGACTGCCATGACGCCCTGCTCGAGCCCTTTTGCCATCGCAACGACCGCAACATCGGGAGATTTCCCTTTTCCCATGCCTTGAAAGTTATCCAAACGGGTGGGGACATCTTGATCCTTGTCGTCATCACTGAATTCGCTGCCTAAGTCATTGTCAGAATTCATTTCCTCGACAGCGACCGCAGCAGTTCCCCTTGAGCCAAGGGGGGCATCCAAGTCCATTAGCTCATCGAAAAACTGATCCTCTTGACTATTGTCGTTGCCGTTGCTCTCTGCTCCTTGTCCATTGACCTCGAGGCTGATTCCCATTCCACCAGCCATGACGACAACAGCTCTCTCTTCCGCCACCTTGTCTTTGACCACAGCGCTTTCACCACTTTGGTCGGAAGGGGCATCTAAGGACATCTCGCATCCTTGACCATTTTCCTCGAAAGGCTGGTCAGCGTCGCCTGGATGGTGGTAGCCATGGGGTGGCAGGCAGCGGATACGAGTTTCACGAAAGAACAGCCCGGGGTCATACGGATTGGCCTTCCCTGCACAGGTGTGAACAGCAGTCGAAAGGCATTCAACTGAATCAGCGCACCTCGTCTAAAGAAATACCGGATGTCGTCTTCCAAAGCTAAAGATGATTCCTGCAGTCGATCCCCAACTTTCAGGCATGCATCAAATGCTGACTGCCTCCCGCACGCAACGTCAAATATCTCTTGCCATAGAAGGGTTTCCAGTGCCTCAATTGATCGTGGCTTCTGGTTGCCGAGGAGCTTCATATTCTACAGTTTGTAAGCGCACAAATCGCCAGATGTCGGAAGCGACTCACAACAAGAATTTCCTCTGACCACATGCCTTTGCTCGCGAGATCCACCTGTAGTAAAACACAGATAGGGCTAATCCCCACGGCCAAGTGAAATGCTTGTCGTATCCGACGAGCTTTCCTTGATATAGCAGATAGGCTAGAACCGACTGCATCGATTTGATTCAAATCTTCAGGGATGTCAATATGGCCCTGGAGGAGAATGAGGAGCACTTCTCTGGGGTACAAAAAGTGCCACATACTGCGCTCAAGATACAAATTGCCAGGGCAATGTAGCCGAAATTTTTCACTCTTGTCAATAGCCTTTGAGTTTGGCCAACAGCCAGAATCTCTGCTGCAACTGTGTTGGCAGTACTGGATGGAGCCCTCCCAGCTGGTCCTCTGTTATCTGCACCGACTTTCAGCCTCTTAAGGCTTTGACAGCTCTTCACAAAGTTTTTCAATGTTGCCTGTAGATCTGCTAGCTCAGGGATGAACTGGCAGCAAGCGGCATACTGTTAAATATGTGGTAATTGTGGTATTCAGAGACACGACTCACTGCGTTGGTTCCTCGCCACCAATCATCTTGCTTCTTATATATTGGCGGCGGTGGGCCCATCCACTTCTGTTCCATCTTGGTTATAATATCTATGAGCATGAATGCAAAAGCAAGCGTGCAGAGGTTGTCTCCTATTACGGTGGACAGCCTTTCGCCGGACGGCACCAGCACTTCGGACCGTGTCCATTCAGCCAGATCTCCTTGCAAAAGCCGCATAGACGAAACACCGTTCCATTGATTATCCTGCGAGCTGAGATTTTTCTCGAGCTCGTCTAGTCGATGGGCAAAGCCCTGAGCAGTTGGGTGTCAGTCCTGGGTTTGGCTGTTGGTCGGGTAAAGGACATACCAGATGAGCGCTGTTCGCACGAACAATGCATTGGAAAGGCAATTCTGATTGGCTGACAACACTAGTCTGGAAAGGTAGCAGCGATAGAAAAGCACAGCGTCGCAGCTTGAAGTCGGGCCACCGTCCCACCAGCCTGTAGGGCTCCATCGGTCTCTGTAGTGCTGGCAGTATGAGGGGTCTGGCTTTGGAGTAGTGATGGGGAAGGGACCTTTGAGGCTTACTCGCCGAGCGAGCCTGCAAGTGCAGTGGACCACTGGCAGCTGCAGTGAAGCTGGAGTTTCAAGCAGTTGTTGCGAGCGAATCGCCACAGCGGCGCCGGCAGGCCCGACCATTATATAATGAAATCAATTTTCGTACAAAGTTCATGCTCCGCCGCCGCCAGCCGTTCAAGTTCTCAGCCGAGTCTGAGTAAGGATGAGCAGTAACATTTGGCACAGCGATACTAGTAGTACATGATGGCAATTGGATACTGAGTGCGAAAAGAAGAAATACTATGCTTGATTTGTGGAGCGACATGCCCTAGAAAGGCGCACGCTCTTTTCCCTTCAACGACTTCCGAGCTTGGGCCGAGTCCTGCGCTGCCGCAGAGTCTGAGTCGGGCTCTTCCAGCTCAGAGTTAGTAGCAGGAGCGGTGTGAGCTGGAGGGTGGTAGCCGTCGAGCTCGGTTTGGAAATGTCTAAGGGAGGACTTTTCGAACGGTTAGTGGCAATAAATATGCCCACTGTGGTTAGCACTCACCGGTGCCATATTCTCGCTATTAACCCGGTCTTGCGTAATTGTCGGATCTTCATCGGAGCCCGCTGATTCCGACTCTGCAGAGTCGTTGACCATTTTATTCATAATCCAGCAAATGCAGTTGGGGCAGTGCGAGTATGGGCCCCGCGACGTTGAAGGCCCAGCAGCAGGGTCCAAGGACTCATTGGAGGAGCGAGTGTCGGCCCTGGCAGGAGTGGAGGGCCCTCCCAAGGGGGTGACCTCGGTAGCGTGAAGGAAGGGTGCGCGTGTTTCGTAGAGGTTGTTGATCTCCTGTCCTCCAGGCTGAGCCGTAAAATCTGACGTGTTCCAGTCCTCGTTTCGGAACCGGAACGGAGTGGGAGCAGGAAGGCCGCGGTCTCTGTGCATTGCCGCCTGGATCTGCCAGTAGAATCTGAGTATCCCAGTCGTAGTTAGACCGAGAATTTGCATACCTCGTTCATCTCTAAGGCAATTTGCTTTAGCCATGATCGAGGGACCATGGCCAGCCCAGCCTCATCGGATATCTCACAGCTTGAATGATGAAACGTGCCGTCAATGTCTGGAACAGTGAGAGAGTAGGAAACTTACAGAGTCTCAAGGATTCTCTGAGTGACCTCCATCGGAAAGTACACCCCCGGGCCTGCCCTCGCCCTCACCCCAGACATCGCCCCCACGAGATTTTGAGCTATATCTCGAGCTAGAGGGGTATCTCGGGGGACTCTTTCGAGGTGCATCGCTGCGAGCGCCGACTTATCCAATCCGCTGACCGCGACGTTTCGGAAAGCCGTCCGAGTCAGCCTGATGGCGGCATCATCCGAGTTCCCCCTGGAACCGGCTGGAGCCTGCAGTGGGGTCGCAGGAGCCTGCAGTGGGGTTGCAGGAGCCTGCAGTGGGGTCGCAGGAGCCTGAGTGTGGCCGTAGGAAGCTTCGAAGAGAGGGATCGGGGTTCCCGGTCGCTGAGGGGTGGCCGGACTGGACTCTTCACGAGAGTCTTGGTTCCGACTACCCACTGAGGAGGACGGATGCGGAGGAGGAGTGGCCTGGTCGGACATTCTGAAACGAAGGGAGCTTGGTGAACGACTCGTGCCAGAGTGATCCCTTTATTATATGCCATAGCCTCCTAAGAGAGCACCCACTTTGACTGGGCATCTCGCAACCCTTCGCAAGACAATGCCAGTCCGAAAGGGCGGCCCCATTGAATTGTGGTGCGCGAGGCCCATGTGAAACGCGATCACACTGAGGATCCGCCACAGAAGGGCTGCCAAAAAGCCTCGAGACTGGGCCTCCATGCATCATTATCGCCGCCGGCTCCCGCATTATTGCTGCCTTACGGGCCAGTCTTGGCCCCTTCACCCTCAGGCTCAGGTCTACTCAAACTCAAATTGAACGACCTTCCTTTCTGGCTTGCAACCCGAAGGTTGACTTGCACAGTTGGCATGGAGCGTGATCATAACACGGGGAACGGCAAACTTCATGTGCTGTCAAAAATAGCCTTGATCCCTACCCTGGACACACCGCACGGCTCAAATCTAATTCCCGTTCTGCAGCTCATACGACAAAGGAAACTTGCGTTGAATGGCCCGGCCCGAATCCCGCCATTTCCAAATGGTATTCCTAGGCTCGACAGCCTGTTGAACGAGCCCCCGCCGTCGCCGCAGCTGTGTTTGCCTGACTCGAACACTGCGGGCGCAGCGGGTTGAAAGTATTTATTCATGAAATCCATGTTCACCGTGTAATAGCTAGAACTTGCTTTGGCCTCGTACCCCAGAATGCCTCAATCCACCGCCACTCCGCGTCCGATAACCCAACATATTGCCGAGGCATGCCACCGTCGTGCCAAAGAAGGTAAAGCGTGATGATGATTTAACGAACCATGCCTGAGCTTACGTCTCACATAGCATACCGTGCTGGTGGCTTTCAGATCTCGGGTTGTCGCACCCCAGATGCAGGCCCATTCAGGCTGAAGTTGGCAGCAGCCCACATCAGACACTTGGGGGCCTACGTTAACAGTCTCGAGACAAGAAACCGCCATCTCAGAAGGGAGCTACAGGCTGCACGACGGGATAAAAGGGATTTAGAAGCAGAGTTGCAAGAGGCTCAGCAGGATATGGAGGATATCCAAGAGCGCTTAGGGAAAGCTGAGGACTCGATCGAAACAGCCAGGACGGCGGCTGATCGTTATCGGGGCTGGTGGCTGAATGAATATCACTTCGTCAAAGTCCTCCTCCAGATGTTATCAGCCTGCAAGCGGAAGGAGGTCGAGCCGATTGCCGCATCGTCCCATGCCCGATATCACTATCACAACTCCTCTTAGTTATCATGCCTTGTTGTGTACACACCTATATTCACGAAACCTTGAATAAATTGCGCGCACTTCCAATTACGAGCTCCGAGTTAGAGGCCAGGCACAAGTTGCTTAGATCACATGCAAATCCGGCCAAGGTTATGATGATTATTGAGAAGTGAGCTACATGGTACCAATACAAATTGGGGGGGGGGAGTAAACGACAGCCAATGCATGGGRAAAAAAAGGGATCAGATCGTAGGGTCGGGACGTCAGGCGCATGAGGGAGAACACGTGGCAGCGGTGCGTAGATGACGCCGCAAACTTAGGACCGGATTCTATCAAAGTTGGAGTCAGTAGAGTAGTGAAGGTGGAATCTTGGAAGGAGGTATGCTTACTGGGCTGTTTGAAGCCAGGGGGAAGCCCGAAGGCGAAACTTGACGTAGCCTCGAACCTCAAGCGGCATGTTGGGTTGATCGACAGCAATTTGGAACGCCTGGCTCGTCAAGACCGCTTTCTGGTACAGCTTGTGCGCCTGCTTGTCATGTGAGGGTGCCTTTGCGTAGATGTACCACGCCTTTTCAAACATCTGCATGACTCGAGTGACATATTGGAGAATCTCTTCAATCTCTTGGGCTTCAACCTGGGATGAAGCACTGGGCTGCAGGGAATTCAGGCGATTGAATGGAGTCGGACGACGTCAGTATTTGTCATCAATCGGAAAGGTAGTAGTGATCACGTACCGCTGAGCGGGGGTAGGCTTCGGCAACGGCCAGAGCCGGAGGAGGCCCAAATAGAGAAGATGGTGCCGCAGGGGGGTTTTGAGCGACACTCATGACACTACTGATACAGAATTACTCAGGAGATCGTGGTGTTGAAGTAGGAGCCTTGTGAAACTGGAGCGGGCGGGCTCCTTATATAGGCGATCGCCCGCATTTGTTTGCTATTATTTATGCAGTATCACGTGCGCGTCGCGCCCTTGGCACTGCCACCGACTATGGAGGGCTCAGAGTCGGACTCGCCGGTCGTGGGCTCCCTCGAAGAGCAACCTCTTGTCAGGCAATCCAGCCAGCTTCCATCGTTCCTTACGCCGCTTGACTCGGGGTACTTCTACTTTGCTCATTCTCGACAGCGTTTATTCCATCGGAGACTGGCTTGATTACTTGTGCGAAGCGTCAAATCGTAACTGCTCTCAGCGATGGGATGCATGAGGGTAAACTACACCAGCCCTTTTTTCCAGCGCTCAATCATGGTCTAGCCAATGTCTTCAATCCTCGCTGCCAGTATCGTGCTTTTTCATGATGCGCCTTGATTTCCGCCCTTCCTTCTGGCCCAGCTCCCCAGATGCTCTCTTCCGCCTGGAAGTCGTTATCAACCCACCTAAAAAGCGCACCGGCTGCGTATTGGGTGAACGAACATCGTCCCTCCCCGGGTTGCAGAGGGAGGTTCCCGTGCCCGACAAGTGCAGAAGGAATAAGAACTGTCGAACCCGGAGGAAATCGGATAATAAGCCCATATTCCCAAAGGACAATGTGGCCCCCTGTATCTGGGTTAAACGTCCCGAATGGGGTGATAGCACAGAGTCCAAATGAGAGGTTTAAATTGTCTTTGTGGCAGTCGCACTCTGTCCGAGGCCCGAAGTTGACCGTTAGCGTTGGGAAAACGCTGTTGCTAAATGGCCGACACAATGTCGGATAACGTCGCTCAATTGAGGAGATGCATTTACTATAGGCATAGTGGAGCCTAGGCGCGCACAAATTCAGGCTCGCTTAAGGGAGGATGAGCCTAGGAATGGAAGAAAAGAATAATCCATACCGGATTGGAACCATGCTAGCTTCTTGAAGTCTTCGTTGCTCCGGATATTCTCCATAACTTCACTGATGACCCTGGAGCTGTAGGATATATTTGCTGGCTCTGGGCGACCGCCACCATGGGTATAGCCAGCAGGCTTTGCAATATATTGCCCTCGACCTCCTGCTTCAGCCGTGCCCCCTGGCCGGTCGATCTTCTCTTCCCCTTCCTTGAGATGCTCATTCATCCGAGCAACTGCATTCTCCCAGCCAGGACCAGGAGGCCGTCCGGCAAGTAGGCCCAGTACACGGTGTTGGCCTTTTTGCTCTATAATGAGCCTTTCTTCTCTATTGTCACCAAAATAAGCCGAAAAATCCAACTGATACTCAGCATCATATCGCTTACTTGCCGTCCCAGTCTATTCTCTGGAATGTCTTCATGGCCTTCACTGCTTCATCGCTTTTGAGGGACAGCGTCTCACAACGGACGCCAACATATCCCGAAGGCGCCACCTTCGCTTTGTCCATGTCAAAATTGACGTATATGGGACGGCCTCTAAATCCAACTGGGCCCGCCGAGCGTAATCGCGCGGTAAAACTGGTATTGCCTGCTTGAGCCTTGGGTGCGCCGTAGGGGGGACAGCTTCCTTTTCCCTGGGCGAGCTGCTCGGCAATTTTCTGTCGGCCTGGTAGGCCTCTCTGTGGAGCTGAGGGATGTTCTTAAGGAGTCTGATATTTGAAAAAATGAAAACTCACGCATCGCTGCCACTTCGGAACGCTGTACGGCGCGTATATCACAATCGACCGCTGGCACTTTGAAGCTTGAAAAAAATGGGATGGGAGTCCTACTTGAAGGCCTGCGGATCGCCGGATCATTCGGGGCCGGTAGCTGTTTACATAAGCTCGGCCAAACTCCGCTCCGAGTGACGATTATGACCAGAGTTGATCCAGAAATGGCAAGCTTAGCTAAGCGCGCTTTCTCACGGATAACAGTTCCGCATGATCGCCGCCCCGAGTGACGATTATGATCACGCTTCATTCAGAAAGGGCAAGCTGAGCTAAGCGCGCCCTCTCTCAGAATGGCATTTCAACCCTGTCAACGCTTGCGGCTTCAACATTTGGAAAGCCGCCAGCCATTAACCATGCTAAGGCTGAGTGCTGAGCCCCTATCGAAAGCTGTGGTGGCTATGTTGTGCCACGACAACCCTGCCCGCCTGACGTTTACACTAGGTCGCCAAAGTCGAGCGCACTGCATCATCTCTGGCAGACTGGAATGCCAGGCCACATTGCCTCCCCACCCCTGCGACATCTCGCGTCAAGCTTGTAATAGCTGGACGCAGCTCCAACGTCACCGCAGTTCGTGGGGCCAACGCTGGCGTCTCATTGCCTCAGTTCTTAGTAAATCAGTGTGAGCCCTCTCCTGCTATGCGGTACAGGGTCGGACGTATGCGGGCCGGTGACACGGACGTTCGATTCTAAAAAAAATGAAATTGAATTCCAGTGCCAGCAGATTTTCACCACCGCCATCCTACGACGCGCCCAGCAGCAACCGGAAGTCGAAGCTGCCCACTGCTCAACTTCCGGCCCTCACGCATCAAGCTGCCCACTGCTCAGCCCTCAGCCCTCACACTAAAAGCCCTCCATGCCGCGTAAAGCAGCTCCGCGAGCATCAGTGAACAGCGCGGTAAAGCACAGCTCTCATTTCAATGTTTCTTCTTACTGAACGCGATTTTAGCTGCTCGAACGTGCTAAAACTGGCTCACTGGAAGCCATAACTGCGCTCAAGAAGCTTGCTGAAAGCCCACTGGAGCAAAACCTAGAAATATGCTCTGCTGTGATGCCAAGTCTCAAGGTCTCCCTCATACCGAGCCTGGCCAAGGCTGACCAGGACGCTTCATGCATCCAAAATATATTGGTAGCTGGCGAGGCCTTGCAGGTCATAGCGTCGGTTTGCCAGAATCGCGATGAGCTACATCCTGCGCTTCCGCAAAATTACCTCCCCTTATTCCTCGAGCACCAGCCTCACCTTTTCCGCTGGATAGAATTCTTCCATAGCCTAAAGTTCAACCTCGAATTCTACCACAGCCTTTGTACCATCACCATCTCCACGCTCCTGGAGCTTCATGAAGGCCTGAAGAGCGCGATCTTGACCACACCCTCAAACGTGGACACCATTTTCTCGAATTGGGTCAAACAGGACCTTTTTTCTGGAAGCTTCTCGGAGGGAGTGTCGAAGGAGGGACCCTGTTCCTCTTTCTTCATCCTTGAGACCGTGTTCCGCCACGAAGAGGGCAAACTCATCGTGGACGACATCTTCATGGAATCCCCGTCGAAAGCCCAAATATTTGCCAAGACCATAGCATCCAGGATTTCCAACGTTGGAACGGGGCGTGTCGGCCAAGGAGAACGAATGCCCTCAATCTTTCTACCCATTTATCTCGACGAGCTCTTGCGTGTTTCCTCCCTTTTCGCCAAACACCAAGTTGGACGCTACGCTCTTCTTAGCTCAGACGTCCTGTTTTCAGCAAGCGCTTCCACTCTCCTCCAAGTTACCGGCAATGTTGACGTGCAGCAGGATACAGACGCCTGGCATGTCATCGTAAAATGCTTGAGCGCCTTATTTGGTCTCTTCTTTGTTCACGAGCGGGGCACAGCCAGTCCTCTGCATCGAGTTTCTTCTGCTCTTCAAGGGGGCATTCTTCAAACCGTTTGCAGATGCCTTGTCAGGCTGCCCCTCGCGGACGACGACTTCAAGACTTGTGCCGGCATGCTTGGGTGCCTCATCACATGCGCCATCATGCACCGCCCTTCGTTGAAACATTTTCTCTCAGCGAAACCAAAGGCGATGGACACCGTAGCGTTTGTTTCACTGAGGAGTCGATCTCAACTTGTGCGCAAGTATATCCGCGACTTCGAAATTACCATTGAACCGATTGTCCGCACAATGGAAGCCAGGGCCGAGAGAGAGAAGACGATAGACATCTGCGATAATATCGACGTACGCTTCTGCCATCATAACCATCCACCCCAGTCRCTGACTATTGCTAGCATGCCTCCCTGGCGAAGACTCAAATTAAAGATCCCAAGGAATGCTCCCGCTGCCATGCAGTACTCTACTGCTCCAGAGAGTGCCAGAGACGCGATTGGGACAAACTTCACCGAGACGAATGTGGGCGGGAGACAGAAATGTATCAAAACTGGAAAGAGCTGGGGACGCCYGTTGCTCCTCCATCGCGTCGCCAGGTCCTGGCATATCTCGAGTTGTTCTTCAGAACCAATTTCTGTTGGTGGGCAGCAGAGGCCATTCRAGCACGACGAGGATATCCACAAGACTGYCCCTTGGTCGTTATCCTCGATCGAACAACCATCCAGCCTGTATTGAATGCCGTCACCATCGCCCTTTACAAGGTTCAGAATTTGAACCAAAGCCGCTGCCCTCCGCACCGCAAAAAGCGAATCATGGCCTGCATCGGGCTCTCACAGGGCCACCACATGTACCCTAGCTCAGAAATGCACTACTTTGAATTGACCCTCGCGTATGGATTACAATGGAAAATCCATGTTTTTGCCACCGTTCGGCAACAACATGGTGCCTTTTATGCTCCGAGTCTGTGCTCCATATTTTGGACGTCCAAGGCTGAGGCATGTGCCTAATTCGGACTCTCTCCATAGCGGTACTTGCTTCCCCAGTGTTGATTCAACTCAGTCATGCCCTCGAAAGTATTCTTGCCCACTGTATATAGGTTCCATTTGCCTCAGCCTAACATTGTTGATTGTACAAAATGTATCATAGCGGTGCTTTTAGAAAGTTTGATCGTCCGTGGTTTAAGTGCACGGCATTCCTTCGAACACAAGGGTTCCCCACTGCCTTCCAGCAATCCACAATACTGAGCTCCACTTTTGGCCCATATGGGGTTTCTTACCTAGTTCGCCCGAAGCGCTGATGATCGACGCTCGGGAAGGCCGCAGTACAACATTCCTCGGAGCCCAGAGCCCGCAGCAGTGCCGTACTACCACTAGTACGCCCTCCGAGTCACTCAGGCTGGCAGGGGCTAGTTTCCTTGACTCGCTCAGACTCATCTGCCCATCACCTCTAGCTGTATAAAGCTTGGCCGCTTCAATCGCCAAAGGCAAGCGCAACTCCAAAGCCCTCCCAGTTCCGCTTTTTCTCCAAACCTCTATCAGCCAATTGCAATGAATGCAAGCCAAACCCAGGCCCCCCAAACTCGGGGCAATGATAGAACGAACGGCCAACGCGGTCGTAAGCGCAACGCTGCCGAGTCGGATGCGTTGGACCCTTTCACGACAGGCCGGCGTGCAAAGCAGTGAGTAGCTTCCAAATTCCTTGCGCTTCAACTATTCAAGATTTTGTTTTCATGCTTAATAGACTGCGCACTGATCCACTTGTTGGTCACGGGCGTCACTTCGGAAGAACAATCAGGATGTTTTGTAGGGTTCAACCCCTTATAAAGAACGGGCTAGCAAGGACGATGCAGCTCGAGCTGGAAAGGGTTTCAAGGGACGAACTCTCTTGGAGGTATGTGGCTCGATTCCTGCCCCCCAACCAGGTAGCTAACTGCCTGCAGTGAGCTGAGGGAGCACCAGATCTACGAGCAATTATTAGGCCTGTCCGCTGGACTGGAGGAACGCTTGTGCACCGGGTCAGAGCAGGAAGTTTTCTATGTTTCCGACTTGGTGCGTTCATTGCAAAATCATCCTGTGAGCTTAGATGAAGCTTCTCATGACTGCCTACAGGTAACAAAGGGAGCCTCTTCCGCGCGTTCGGATGACACGAAATCCCTAAAAGCGGCCATTGTTGACTTCATCACGCCTCGCAATGGCATCCTCAACCCACCACTCCAGCGAAATGTCAAATCGGACCGTGGTTTTCATCACGAGGCAACGGGTGCCCTTCTATGCCCAGTCAACTTGAACTGGAGCGATCCGAAGTTAGCTCGCTTCGATTTAGCCTAAAGTTTCAAGGAAACAGCTAACCTCCGTTTTCTTTCCAAAGGATCCGACAAGAGCTTGTCTCCGGTGCCATGGTCCCTTCAGCTGATCTTTGGCCTCGCTTCGTTTACCGCGGCCTAGCCTACGATCCAGAAAATCCTTGGGACGGTTTGTTTCGCGGCGGGCTGCTTGTCTCAGTAAGTAACAGAGAAATCAATCTAAACTCCCACTAAACCCTGACAAAATCTTTTCTAGGCATACAAACACATCTTCACCTCCCCAAGCTCTGTTGGCGAGCATAAGGAAAATAGGGCCACCAGATCTTGCAACGCGCGAATTCATGGGATGAAGTCAGTCACGGCTGCTTCTATTGCATACATCGCTACTCAAGTACCCATTTCGTCCATTCTGTTCTATTATCAGCGCCAACACTAACCATGCTTCCTCCTTGCGCATCCAACATGTTGCTGTTCTTAGGTTCGGTTTGCGCTAAGTGCTTCCGCGACCTTCTCTCGAACAGACACCGTTACCGACTCCGAATATTTCTATAACCTCGTCCTCGAGCTCCTTGAGGACCCTGAAGAGTCCAATGATGTTGAAGATCTCCTCAAATGGTGGAACTCGTACGTTCTATTGCGCCTTCCACGCTATCCGATTGCACTGACTTTCTCCTGCCACAGGCAAATTTTTCCAACTTACATGAGCGATGTTCGAACCATACACAAGGATTCTGTCATTGCCAAGATCAAGGAAAGGCGTCGGCTGCAGCTCCAAGATCGCACGCAGGAAGAGAACGAAGACCTAGTGCAGGGGACTCAAGGAGGAAGTGCCCCTTCCACCTGATTGCAACAGGCTTGCATCTATGAGCCGAACTTCATGAAGCTATCTTGACAAATTCAACTGTACATACAATTGAAAACGAGCTTAGAGCGCCAATACTAAAAGCCAATGTATTCCAAACTGATAATAAACCCAGTCCTGCGTTGATGCCAAGAGTGCTTTTGAGTGTTCCCCATTTTCTGAAATTGATCGAGGATGACGCCGCTGCTCCATCTCCCATCTCCAAGACCCTCACCCATACCCACTCGTTTGAGGGAGTGGGCCGACTCCAAGATTTGAGAATGTCACAGGGTTTCGTACAGACCTTCAGCCTATCCAAATGATCTCTAAAGAAAATCCCACAACGCGAACCAAGTTCAAAGAGGCAATGACTCGTTCTGATTCAGCTTGAAGAACCGCGCAAGTTTTAATACATTTAAAATTGTTGGGATTGCCTTTTTTTCGCCTTTTTTTACATTCAGTAGCATCAAGCGAGGACAAGTATAGCAAGGTCAACGCCACAACGAGTCATCCTGAGACGGCGCAGTTGGAACAAACAGTTCAAGTTAGCCGAGGCCGGGCCACTCTGCCGAGCTTGAGGCTGCCTTTACTACCTGCCAGTGGATTTACCTCCGAGCCTGACTCCCTGTAGCCTCCGTAGCAGCCTGCTGCGGAAAACCGCAGTGCCACTGACTGACTCGGCTTTGCAAAGCCCAAGGTCCAGTCGTTGGGCGGTCCTGGGGCGCAAAATCCATAAATACAGAGAGTTTTCATTGAATGGGCCAGGAATCACTAGTCCACTCCTCTTCAACCAAGCCCCGTCCAAGTCTGTCTCAAGCTCGAATTCAGGCGATGCCTCCTAGTCGAATCAACCAATTGAATCGCCGACGCCATAGTATGGTGACAGCCAACAGACAAGTGGATCATCATTTGCGACGAATCCAAGCCCGTCATATCCGCACGCCAACCTCAACCCCCATAATCCTTCATTGGTGTCCGGCTCTCGAAGACACGATAGAATGGCACTGGTGAGTAAGAGTTAAAGAGATGTTATTGATAGACAACTGACGCGACTGTTCCTTTCCTTTCCCGCAGGCCAGTTGATGGTCCATTTGGGAGAGTCCCCCCAGACCAACTTAACGACTACCGCCAATCCCATGAGTTCTTTGGTCCATGTTGCCTTTGCCCACTCCTTACAGGAAAAGGAGGCTACACCGAGTGTCACATTGGAATTGTAGAAGTTTTGGGAGAGAATTCAGGGGGGAACCAGCCGGTTGTCAATGGTGAATATGTCGCCTGTTGTGCTACCGACACCTGCGGTTACTTTGGTCAGTTTTGATCTTCCTGACCTAAGAACGGCTTCACTGATATTCCCTAGTGTGCCTCGAACGCTTCTTCCCCCTCATTGGGATCAAGGTCCGGACATTTCCCAAGCGAGGTGAGTTGCTGAATACGCTCGGACAATTCTCACTATCTTCTAACAGTGATCTCTCGCTTACCTAGTGAAACCTTGGGACGTTGAACGCTTGGTGAAGATTGATCGAGTTGAGGAATCGTTTCGTGCTGGAGATGGGCTGTTCCAAGTTATGCCAGCCGCAGCCATGCCTCGAGGATCGAGACGTCGTGAGTAACTTTCACACCTCCAAGTCCCCTTCAAGCACCATTCGCTGACAAAGTCAATGGAACCCAAAGGACTTCGAGCTGAGGATTTGTCCCGATCTCTCACACGAAGGTCAAACCTCATAGTTGATCTTGCCTTAGGCATGGCCGAGCAGCAATTTTGGAATCTGATGGTTCAGTGCTCACAGTGCAAGACTGTGATGCTGCGTGAACCATTCTCCTGCTTTCACAATTGTTCAACGGGCGACCGGAGGATTGTCCTCTGCACGCAGTCTCCCATTCAGGGTGATAGACCAGAGTCTAGCTCACGCATGCTCTCCATAAATCCTCGTGCCATGAATCTGGGGTACGCATCCAGCGACTCCGGTGATACAGAGGTTATTGTGGACTCTGATTTGGATACTTCGGAAGTCGACTCCGAAGATGAGTCCGAGTTGAGCTTTGGTGAAGGTCTGGACGCGTATTCTCGCCAGAATGCTGCCACTGGCCCAAGCTCTGGACCATCGGTCGTCGAACAGGCAGCTCCAGGGGAGGACTTGGATAACACAGGGCTTCCTGACCCAGCGAGCGATGAGGAGTTGCCGACCCCTTCAGAGCTGCTCGAGAGCCTCAGGCATCGGAGGAGTCCAGAATTATAACGACAGGCATTCCAAGCCAATGTTCCTTAGTGGGCCTTCGTAATCGTTATCATCTCTTGAATTGATTAATGTACATTGTAACACGTTCCCAGAGTATTTTATCAGTAGCGCAGCTGCCCAATTATACGATCTTATCACGCTTACCCGCCACAACTGCACACTTGCTCAACCGTCTTGAGCAACGGGGGACCCGCGCTATTCCGCCAAGCTCATCCCCTACTAGTAGCTGGCTCTGCTTCTCTTGGCCGCGACATGATAGCTTGGATGGTAGCCTCACGATGAGCTGAAGACCGATCTTCACTCCATCCCATCAATAGGACCAGTTGGCTTATTGAGCTAACATGTCCTTGATTCTGAACCAGAGGGAATCCCTCGTTCTGGGTTTCGTTGAAAAACAAGCAGGGATGTCCCATCGGGCTAGGGACGCTGGTGATTTCGCTCTCGACGTCGCAAACCGGATAAACACTTTCATCAAGATGTAGTACCCAGAGCGATGACTCCACAATGCTATCGTTAGAGGGAGATGCAAAAAAAACCACTGACTGACGTTTATCTCGTCGTTCACTGAACGGGTCGCTCTAACAACTTACACACTGGTTGATGTACTTTTTTAAGAGGGTTCTGCAAGGCTTTTCACTGAAGCATCTACTTTTGAGTGAGCCAGATGGATGCCGGTGAAAAAGGTGCCCAGGGCAGCGTACGTTCACACGCCACGACGCTACTCTTGGTTTGATGGGGCATCATGATTCGGGCGGGGACTGGAATCTGATGGGACTTCCTCGTCACCCTGGCTGTGCCCTCCCATGCACCTGATCTCCTCGAGAATGAGCTTGTAGATTTGAAAGGTATATATGCACTACCATGCCAATTTTTGTAGCGCCATTCCCTCTGTGAGGCCTAGAAAGTAGCGTAGCATTTCTCGTGGCAGGCTCTTGTCGGCATATTCTTAGATCACCGATTTACTGTGTTTAAATTCCAGGCTGTGACATGTCACAGGTTGAACTGCATCTTGAACCTCTCCTACTTCGGTCCTGCCAAATACTGCCCCCCACTGTCTGCACGTTCTGCGGGCTACCAGGTCCTCAAGACAGGTAAGCCTCACGACATCTTTCGCTTGCCATAACTCTGCCTCAATCTTCGCTGCTAGCCTTGTTGCTCTTGCCCCATGACTCGAACCTTTGACACGCTCTCGCTCTCACTCAGACAGCTAGAGCTTCCAAGTTTTCATCCCTGACATTGGAGAGTCAGTCTGGCCTGTCGTGCTGTGCCGAGCGTTTGGCTGACCGTCATTGTGATATACAGAGCTCAAGACCCCCGAATTACGTCTTGCCATCCTGTCCAGGCCCCCTTTTATCTAGGGGAGCCCAGAAATGGTCGGCGCCAATGCATGCAGGGCTGCATCGCCACTCTGCAGCGCGGCTCCGCAGCCGCCTAGGATTTAGCTCCCCGTGCAAGCTGCATCGTCCAGTGAGAGTTCGACCGATTAGTCTGCAAACCTCGTTACTCATTGCTGGCATGTTACTCTCGCCTATTCTTGCGAGTGGTGTGTTGCAGGTATGCATTTAACCTCTGATATTTTAGCCTTTAGATCACTTATCTGCCCCATCCATCCCTATACCCAGCCCTATGAACCTGGATGCCCTTGGCCCAATTATATATCGCGCTGGTGCGTGCCCATGGCCCGTTCGCTTGCGGTGGCATTCTTATCAATATTCTTCTCATCAGGAACCACCTTGAAACATCATTCCTTTGTTGGTAAACATTAGTGGTGCGTTTGAATCTCACCATCTTGACCCTCCACTCGTCAATCACAATTTCTGAGTACGGCTTCCTCAATACCCATGGCCCTGATTATTTATCTATGGGTTACTTCTTGTTCCATTCTACGTAGATACAGCTTGAATAGTCAGCCCTGTATTTATCGCATTTGAGTTGTTCAATACCCATTTGCAGTGTCTCCAGAACATCCGTATGCCAATACCCTAAGTTCCCCGTCGCGACCTGTCCAAAGTGCTGGAGGCTAACTGCGGGAGGTGTGAGCGTCGGTGCTTCATGTGCTTCTGGCAAGGACGTTGAGCTCCATATCTGAGTCGTCTGGGCGCAACACGGTCTGACAGAAGAGGGATTATGGCACTCAGGTGACGGAGCCTGGGTGTTGAAGACCTCTCTCGGTTCCCGAATCAATACAGAAGGAGTCGTGAGCGCTACTTTCTGGCGGTGGCATGCCCTGCCATCGGTCTGAGCCCACCAACTGGCAGAGCCTCGATATACCTCAGCAGGTGCCTTTTGGTAGTCGGTGAGCAGTTCAAACTCCGCCGCACAAGGGTATGGCTCCACTACAAACGGCGCAAGAACAAACGGCCTTATCACATCATGTAGGGCATCTCATCCATCAGACGCTCATACCAGCTAACTTGGTCCACGCAACTACTT
Source organism: Candolleomyces aberdarensis (assembly GCA_004126415.1). Lineage (NCBI taxonomy): Eukaryota > Fungi > Basidiomycota > Agaricomycetes > Agaricales > Psathyrellaceae > Candolleomyces > Candolleomyces aberdarensis. The sequence goes on along the minus strand of SDEE01000001.1, from coordinate 7,144 downwards.
TAACAAAGAACATTTGAAGCATTATATAACCACAGTCTGATTTCCAACCGCCATAGGCATGTGTTATGTAGCATCAGGCTTGTAGGGAGAAATGGGGTCTTTGCATCCGCCCCAAATCCACCAGACCCTTATCAGGCCTGTCAGATCTGCCAGAATGATGTCGCTGCCAAATGTCGGTTGACCACTCGCACGTCCAACCTTTTGACTTGATGGCGGCCGCACCACTGGATGCTTCAGCATCCGATACTGCTAGAACCAGCTGGCCCGATCTCCCAGTCTAGCGTTTGGTTGGTTTCTGAGCGCAATTAAGTTTGTCTTGGATAGCTTGGCGTTGTCAGACGAGGAAGGACAGATTTGGACCCCTGTGTTTAGGCCAGCTCCACAATAACCGGATCTAAATCGCACTGGCTCTATGGATGCTGCAACATGCTTGTAATGGCAGGCCCTTGCCTCCAGTAAATCGATATATTGAGCGCCTCATTTGGTCTCATCGCATTGCCAGACTGACGTCGCGAACGGCCTACATCCTACATATGTTCCAGTGTGTCTTGTCCCCAATTCTCTTTGGTTCCGGTCTGATCCGAGTGCGGCCTAGGTCATCTACCACCTCGTGAGTAGCCTCGATCCCGGTTACGCCGGTTGCGAGCAAGACAATATAGTCTGGCTTTTTTAAAGCTTGGTGGATTGCGAAAATTAGAACAGGCTCTGCAGGCTTGATATGGTGGGAATCTGGGCGCTCAACGAATCACTGGCAAGACGTGAAGGTGTCGCGCAAGCCCGGGAACATCTCATTGATCAGCGGGGGCTCCCATTGCAAAGTATAGCATGGTCTTCGTCCCAATGAAAGTAGGGAGGCAGCAACGGCGCTTACTCTTYGGATTCGAATCAGGGAGCTAAATGGTGTCGGGCACTGAGTTACGCTTGTGACTCATACCTTGAAATCAGCGGCTGCTGTTGGCTCATTGTGTCTGTGCGCTGTTTTACTGCACGATTACGATACACCGAGGGTTCCGACTCATCAACTCTCAGGCCCGCAGCTTGCTCACACAAGCAATGGGATGCAAAGGAACTGTAGTTGCCTGTCGATCAGCATCAACTTGGGCGCAACTTCCCCGCTTTTTCCAACTCTACCAAGCCTACCAGGGAATATCTGGCTTTATCTACCAGCCTATCAGACTGATTGATCTGGCAGCGATGATAGCCCTTCTAAGGCTAGATCTGGCCATCTCTCTCCATCATCGAAAGCCTGATGCAGTCAGCCAACTGGCACACAGACCAGTTGAGTGACTTACCGTGACGTGACCGNTCACATAGCAGGAACATATAAATANGCTCTATGNTAGNTAGCTAGTTTCTGCAGAACAACTCGTACTACCAAGTACTCTTCTANCACATGCTCCCAGCACACNCAGCATCAACTCCNACCCTCACACCTCCATCAAGCTACAGGCAAGGTACGATGTCAGATTGTACTCAGTATACTAGGGCTACGTTCCTGCACAGGTTCTTCCCATGTTGTTGTGCACATGGCATAACCTTCCTCTGCAAACATGGCTGTTCAACAACCCCAACACCTCATTCTCAAAGGATCAATGTCCTACTTCACCAGACAAAATTGCTCAAATGCGCAGAGTCCCCSACNCGCGAAGCTATTGGCTCACCATCAGCWAAAWCTCCTATTANATGTTNNCATTYCCSACCTNTGAAAGGTTTCTCANGTGGTCTTSGCCTCTTCACATAGAKMRKGMAGGAYSYTTATTACTGTCTAGGAACTGGCATGNATCCTCWCSAATGKCATKSAKRCTGMGAAAKSYSGYTSCWTCCAAMC